>JAMWET010006015.1:0-245000 GCA_024036415.1 Prochilodus magdalenae
TGTTTTGAGGGTTTTGTGCTTTAGTCAGTAAATGCATAAAAGAACGTTCCACTTTTTGGGCCCTGAACCTCTGCCCCCCCCCAAACAGACACCCCCACCCCACACACACACAAGTTTGAGTATGGTGTTATGCTCAAGGTCACTGCGCAGCTGTAAGAGTGAAGTGGGCAGGTCCAGTGGAATTTTGAGGGAAATTGGAAGATAATGTTCTCTAACACACCGGGGGGAATTTAACCTTTCAGTTGCCTTCGTGCAGTGTATGAACAGGTGAACAACTCCACTTGCGGCTATACGCTCCCAAGACATAACACTCACTCTCCGCTGGACCTCCTTCCATCATCTTGGTACAGGTTATCTTCAAACTTTCTTCTGTAACAGAAACTCTACAGGCTCTTTCAGCAAGCTTTGCATCCTGCTCTCTGGTCCTGAGGCTTGCTAATTCTTCCATTGTTGTGGTTGTGTTAAACCCTCTCAGGTTATAGTAGTATATTTGTTTCTTTATGGTTGTGTTTGATAGCTCTTTGTTTTTGTCAGCATTGCTCTGTTCTGGAGTTTGAAAGAAGGGTTTTAATTCATGCTTCTATGAGCCGAGCTTCTTTGTACAGCACTCTGGGCTAAAGTGTGCTTTATAAATAAATATACATCTCAGCGGTCCACATGAGAACTCTTGGGAGCATGAGAGCAGCTTTTTTGTTTGATGTGCAAATGTTCTTTTCTTTGTCTATTTCATTTTCTGTAAATCGACTCGTTGACAGCTATACATCTTTCCCGACCCACAGCACTGAGTAGAAGGATGGACAAAAACAGGAGGGATGTTTTCAAACCAAGAGTGGAGTTTGATTTCCTCCAAGTGCTGTTTGTCTGTGGGGGGCAGTTTAGGTGGTCACCCAGTTTTGGTGGTCACTATTGACTGGAAGGCTGGTCTCTGGCTTTAGCACAGCACTGCATTTCTGTTGGGTGTTGATTGTATGTTTACTGCAAATGTCTTTCATCCTCCCTGTCATTGTGTCATTCCCAAATCCGGTCTAATGGAGTACAATAGTAAAACAACTAAAACTGTATCACTGTCTAAATATTCGAAGGCTTGAGTGTGTTTATTTCGCTAATCTCACTGATGCTACGTAGCAACAATTTATATTTGTCTGTATGTCTCCAAGTTCCCAGTGTTTGCTGGGCTGTTTGGATAAGCGTTTCATCTGTGCTGTGCTATGTGTCATGCTGCTGCAGGGGCAGTGAGGGCCGTCTCTGAGGTCGCTCAGCGGATCCAGGACAACGCCCGCAGCCATGAGAACCACCTGCAGCTGCGCAGGGTCCAGAAACTGCTCAAGGGCCCAAAGACCAGGCTGCTGGCTCCAGGTTAGAGTCTGTGATCTGCTATTCCTTTCATCTATCTAGCTCTCTCTCTGTCATAGCGAGAGAGGGAAGTAAATAAGGGATGGAATGAGGTAAGTTGAAACACAGCACTGTTTCAAACATGTCCGTTTCTCCATAATCGATGAAGGTGACGCAGAATGAGTTTGGGTGGCATAATCTCAATCTCAGACAAGAGATTTAAACGAACACATCGACCAAGTCTTTGCACTAATTGGAAAGGCGGAACCAGCCTTCCGTCAGTTCTCTCCATCTTCTTCTCTTCTCTTTCGCTACTTGTGGAGTGGAGGTCCTTTCTTCTCTGTTGTTTGTCCCGGGGGAGAATGCCCATGTGTAACAAAAGAGAGACAGCTAGAGAAAGCGGGAGAAAGAGAAGGAGAGAGAGTGAGAGAGAGGGCCTTGTCGTGAATGCCTTGGCCTGCCAATCTCCCCCAGGACCAATTAGCGCATCTCCTCATCTCGTGGACCGGCAGATGAAAAGCAAGCTGGGAGAAAGAGGGAGTGTGTGTGTGTGTGTGTCAGGGAGTGTGTACGAATGTGTGTGCACAAAGGTGGTTGCGCGGCGCGGGCCACAAAGAGGGCTGGTGATGAATGAATACCCAACGAGCGGTGGTCTCATTTCACACTGAGCCGGATGTAGGAAGTGTAAAGAAAGGCCCTCCCTCTTATGCTGGATTTTTCAAACCCATGGATTTCTACTGAGCCTCGTGCTCTTGTCCGATACGGTTTCCCTCCCTCCAGCTTTCCTCTTTCTTCTTCAGATAACTGAACCCTACCCAAGTGTATGCACCTTCCCCATCATTTGCTCTGAAGTGGCTAAGAGAGACTGATGCTTGGTGAGAGGCATCGGAGCCCCTCAACAATATTAAGTGGCGAGCGTGGAGATAAGGGCGAGAGTGATTCTCAGACGCAAAGCCCGAATCAATGGGACATCGATACGCCAGACAGTCTGTCTGTTTCCTGGGACTCCTGAGTGGGGCCTCTGCCGCCACCGCTGCTGTCCGCAGGCCCCGGTTCACCTCCCTGCTTTCCATGTTGAAAAGAAGAGATGGAGAGAGAGAGAGAGGAATGTCATGCTTTATTTCACTTTAAATGCACACACTGAACCTTCATCATAACTGAGTATGGTGGAAGCATAAAATGGATGCACACAAATTTCATCTTTGGCATATCTGTGCAGTTCAGCTCGTGTCTGGTAGTCTGTGTGTGAATTTGTGTGTAAGAGTAAAATAGAAAATATTAATAATGTATATAAACTAGGAACATGGCAGTCCAGTACAATCGGAAATGTACTTACAGTACCACTCAGAAGTTTAGACACATATTAAAGACTGTATGATTTACATTTTACTGTTCCAACTGATGTCTGAAACAATGTGTATCCTGGTTCACCACATGCACTCTTAATGTGTCACAACATTGTGTTTTTGACATATCACCACATCTAATATACTCTCTATAAGATATTATAGCGCAAAAAATCTCTCTTGGTTTTCTCTCTCTGATAGTTTAAAAGCTCTAGTTCCCCTATTTTCACTGTATTCTATTCGGTGAATACTCATGATGGACCAATAGAATTGGTTTTATCCTCCTGTAAAGTTCCATATCGGAGGTTTTTAAGGTGGACTGTTATTCCATGAGTGCTGTTTTATAGTTTGATGTCCTCACATTTATTCCACAATGAAGCATCAAGTTAAAAAAAATTCTTTGAGTTGCCTGTCTAAACTTTTGACACACAGTTGTTTGTACATCACCGTAGGTCAAAGGTGTAATTTTTTTTTTTTTTACATTTTTTGCAGAACTTTGATTAATAAGGGCGATTGTCTGTACTTTAGATGCTGTTGCCTCCTACTAAGACTTGAGGTCTGCACCGATATTGCTGATGTTGGGGTGCATCTCCTTGTAACCTTGAATCTCAAGGTGTTTTTTGTCCTCCTCAGTGTAGTGATTTTGGAACACTTCTGTTGGTTTATTTGTCAATCATGATAGTGTAGGAAGTAGTAAAGGGCTGCTAGTGCTTTTAAATGTTAGAAAAACCTAAGTTACAATCTGAATGCGACTATATACAACTTCTAATTGTTGCTAAAATAATTTAGTTTATTTGTTTACTCTGCAGTGTTTGCATTGTTTATTGTGCAGTGTTTTTGTCCCTCTAATAGTATTTTAAATGAAAGGTTACATAAAAGAACTGCGCAGCATTTCTACTGTTGCCTGTTGTCACCTTTGCCGACAGCTGTTTTATGTTAACCTCTGCAGCTGTTCTATGCTAACTGCAGCGCCAAGTTTCAGTGAAAATGTTGAATTCTCTGTCACGATAATGGTTTTACTGAAAGACCTTCAATCACAGTATGCTTTTCTGCTCTGTTCTAGTACCTCTAGGACACCAAACAAGCATATGTATCACAGAAATGATCCATTATTTAGAGTTGTAAACAACAACAGCATCCATTCTCTCTACTGGTTCTACAGGTTATTTAGTACTACATGAACTGCATTTGGTAGATTAGATGATAAAAGTAGATGCCAGCACGTTTTGCCATTATCTTATTCTGTTATGTATTTTAACTACTAAGACACTTTAGATGTGTCTTACTATGGCACTGTATTTTACATGCAGTAAATTAAAAAAAATTTAAAATAGAAAGAAGTACTAAGCATAATTTTTTTCATTGCCTTTTTATTTGTAGTACTCCGGTTTGACTGGTGAATTTTGTCTCAGCCTTTGTCACAACTTTATAAACCTTAGTTAGCCCTGTTCATTTATCTGTGGAATTGAAATCAAATGAATCAGAACAATATTAATACAATAATAATAAATATTATGAACACACTGGGCAAAATAATGGCCCAGGAATGCCCATTAATCAACTGCTTCACCTGGTGTCTATTTACCATCTAATTTGGCTGTTATGATTTTTATTTTTCATCATTTGCTGTTTCCATCAAGCCTTTTTATTCATTGTGTCAGTATGAACATAAAATATCAGGAATGGAAACCTGGCTGCTGTGGTTAGTGAAAACTTCTGAGTATCATGTTATGATTTTGTCACATTGCGTGCCCTCACTAGTAAGAAGAAGAGCGTCGATCCCCTCAACAGCCTTGCCTCTCCTATACAGTTTCATCAGGATACCTCATGACAGTCTTTCCCCCATAAGCCCAATGCACCTTGTAACTTTGAGTGTATGTTTTAGTGGGAGGAATTTCAGCGCAACTTAAGAGCGGGCTTGAGGGCTTTGAAAAGCTTTTCCGCTGAAGGCTTTGTAGATTCCTGACATGAAAGTATAACCTATCAAACAAAGTCCCCTCTTCAAATTAACAATGATCATGCTCGGTGTCATCCAGTCCCCCTCATATGAAGACAGGCTTTCATGTGTCTCCTGGTCTTTGGCCTGGTCACATCAGGAGCACCCCAGCGCCTTTGTAGTGCAACCTTTAGCACCCAGAAAACTGCTGGGCCTTTGTAGCTGGGCAGAGGTGCTCTTTGACAGGGGGAGTTGAAAGCGTACGACACGGAGAGGGGAGCTCCAAGTTCCTACTCTTTGAACCGTGTACTCTTGATGGAGCAGACAGAGCTTCCTCGAATGTCTCGGCCCAAAGCGTGAACAAAAGGGGCAGGGGAGAGACGGAAAAGTGCGTGAATGACAGAGAGGAATGTATTTGTTTTATTTAGTGCATCCTGCTTCAGTGTATATGGAGAGAAGAAGAGACCCCTGAACCTGTATGTGTTTTATTATTCACTACAGTTTGTACTTTGTAGGGACTTTCCTATTGGAATTCCCTTCTTGGTGTTGTTCACATTGAGGCTATGGCCAGGGGTAGCATTGTAATTTAAACCATTAATGGATAAACCAATTATCTATTTAATTTCATGCATACTAATATACACTAATCATCAAAAGAATAGTTGCCACCAGAAGGAAGTGTGGGATAGCAAAACTGTTGGGAAGGAAGATAAAGGTTACCAGGAACAATAAATGATAAATTTAGACTGATTTGAGTAATATTTATTGAGCTTCATGTACAGAAGTAGTGTCTCTCAGTATGGTGCCATTTTAGCTAATGCAACATGCCAGACATCTCAGCATGGAGCTGTGGAGGTTCCTTATGGTGTCCTGGGATAATCCATCCCATGCATCTTGAATATTCTCACACAGGTCCTGCAGATTGTGCGGTAGGGGTAGAAGTGACACTGGGCGTTTTGGATGTGTGACCCGTAACAACAAACCGTTCATCTTGGTGCTGATCACGGTGCCTCCACACACAGATTCGTTGGTCATCTCCACCAAGACAAAAGTGTGACTCGTCACTGCCGTTCTGAGTCCCTCCCATGACAGTGGAAGGCCCGTCCTTGCTTATGCCACATGTGCAGCTGAGTGTGAAACTTGAATCATTTGCAAAGTCTGCACTTCGTCTTTTTCCCCCCAGTTTTTCCCAGTGCTTGTGGTAATGAGCTGTCTGAGCTATCTACTTTATATATAAAACTGCTCCACTTGTTTATGATGTCTGATAGCCATGACTTTGAAAGGATAAGCCAAGTTACCCATAGTCAGGTAGTAAGTAGAGTTTGCCCAGGTTAGTGGTTTTAACCAATTTACAAAAGCCATCAAACCCAGTCTACACGTACCACCTGGGAGTATTGCGTGCCATGGCCTCATTGTTGTCACATATTAAACCTGTGGCATTTTAAAAGCAATTTGACCCCTGCCTGGCCCCACTGCTAATCATAGAAAGCTTGTCTTTTGCTCAGAGTGTCCATTTTGAACCCTGCACTACGGCTGTCGCTAGAGTGGCAATCACAAGGTGCACCGGGGCAATTAAGGAATCAGTGCCAACCCTGAAAATTCATCTTATCTTCCAAATGTCAGCATCTAATTTAGTAGCCATCATATACCTGCCAGTCATTCATCAAGGAGATTCCACAAATGCCTCTGGTATTCTCTTTTTGGCTTTATAAACACCCAGGCCTGCGTTCAGTTCAATTCAATTACATTTAGTTCAGCTCATTTTTATTTGCGTGCTGCAGTTGCATTCATCTCTGTGTTTTGGGCGTCAGTTTTATCAGTAGAAGTATTCCACTCTGGGTTTTAGGGGACTGTGCTTTCCAGTACTGGAGTAGATAAAGCAGGCAAAAACTAAAGTAGGCCTTTACAAGTGTTATTTAATAGTAGTATTCTGGGAATGACTCCCACAGATTAGTGTAATCTGAGTTCTTTCTCTTTCTTCCTCTCTCTCTCTTTCAGATCGCTGGTATATTCGTGAAGGCTGGCTAAAGACAGTGCCCCCTAAAGGCAAGGAGACCAAACCGAAGATGTTCTTCCTGTTCTCTGATATCTTGATCCAGGCTAAGCCATGCAGCTCCATGCACCCGACCAATAGCGACAAGTTTTCCTGCCAGCGAGTCTACCCCCTCAAGGAGTGCACTGTTGACAAAGTGTTCGGCCACACTAAAAGCCAGGGAGGCCTCATCAGTGTGAGTGTAAAGTCATGCAGAAGGTTGTAGGTTTAAATTCCAGGACTGACTGGCTATTTTTAGTCATGCCCTTGGGCAGGGCACTTAACCCTACACTGCATAGTTGGGCATTTGACAAATCTTCTCTGTAGGATTAATATAATATAGAATAACCATTTTACTATAATGCTTAATAATGTTCAAATGATTCAATAGGCCATTCGGTTCAGATTGTAGTACTCCAAAAGACGCAATACGGTTTCTGGTTCCAACGTATAAGATGAAATTGCTTAATGCACAGATCAAACATGAATGATGTGGCAAAGTGAGATCAGGAATAATAGTTAGATTGGTTGGTTAATCAGTTAGCAGTTTAAAATCAGTTATAGAACTTACCGCTCGTAGAAGCAGCTAGTAGGTCTTTGGTAATTTCTTGAGTTTCTTTACTTCCTGTTAGCAGGTATGAAGAAATGAATGTGATCACATTTCTGTCCATTCTCCTTTCCTCGTGTCACTGTTCTAAACCCTGCCGATTTGAATGTATTGTAACACTCTTGTGTTCACTCCTGCATTTTGAACAGATTTGCTCCCCAAGTTAGCAGAAATGCAGCATGTATCATTTTTCTTCTCTTGCTAATTGCTCTGGTTCCACATAAGGGTTCAAGCTTTAATGTGTCTCCTCACTGCTTGATCTCTTTCCAGGCCTCTGTTGCCGCTGAGTGACAAATTACATCTAAACGATCTCTGCGCTGTCATGAAACATTCAGCCGAGTGTGTTGCACACCACCCCGTTCCCAACCAAAACAGCTTATGCGGCCGTGTTTACTCAACACTTGGGCCTATCAATATTCATATGAGGATGGGTGTTCTTATGTGTGCGACACTCCCTTTTGAATTATGCCATTTTGTAAACTTGACAATTTCCCATATTTCACTTACTCTGTTTTCTTAAGATCTCAGACGAAATCTCATATTTTTGTAATATTGATTAGATATTAGATTTATTTTGTAGTGAAAGCCACAAAGTATTTGACCATGCCACCTGCCCTTTTGCAGTGTGAGAAAAGGTTGATTTGACTAAGAGAACTCAAACAATTTGGACTGATATGGACAGTACTTATTGAGCTACACATTCAGAGGTAGTGTCTGTCAGTATAGTGTGGGGAGGCCATGTTTGTTAATGCAACATGCCAGATGTCTCAGCATGAACTTGTAGAGGTTCCAAATGGTGTCCTGTGATAATCCATCCTATGTAGATTAAATATTCTTACACAGATCCTACAGATTTTTGTGTGGAGGAGGAATGGCACCAGACCAAATGGACAAAAACAGCACTTATTACTGAAGATGACTTGGTACCATTCTGAGTCACCATGACAGTCTGGCCTGACACCTCTATAACCTGTTACTGGCAGTAACTGTGCATGTGGTCCTGCAGTGAGCGGCCCTCTGCCAGTCGTGCTGCTACAAACAGGATGACTCGTGGAGGGCACCACTTAGCGCTAAATGTCTGCAGTCGTGGATGATGGGTCAGTCAGGTACAGCGACAGGGCCTGTTCCTGTGTTTGTCACGTGCGGCCTGGCTTTAAACGTGAATCATTTGCATGTCTCACAATGTCAAACCCACCCACCAAGTTTCATTCCTGTTGGTTGATCCTTGATTCTTTTGATGATGGGTGTATATCAGTCTCAGTAACAAAAACTGTTTCATTTTTAAAAATGAAGAGTGATTGGGAAATGATCATGTGAACATAAATGATGATTATTTCCAATATGTGAAGTCAGACTTGTTCTAAATGAACCTGAAATAGAACACTATGGAAATATGGATCATGAGTTCTGCTATATACCGTAAGTTCATTTCATTGTTATAGTGGTCTCTCTGTTATGGTGGTCTCGGAGATCCATCTGGACTACGTGGTAGGCCTAGCCCTGTGCTGTGCGGTTTGGGCATCGCTTACAGCTTGCTGATGGACGACTTAAGCACTCTTTCTGAAAAAGAAAGAAAATGCTCTTGCACCACTCCATCAGATTAGACCAGAGAGCCATCTCTTCCTCCCTAGCAGCGAATACATCTTCCTGATCCACTGTCACCACTCTCTTCCTTCTCCTCTCCTCTCCTCTCCTCTCCTCTCCTCTATTCCTTCTGCCTGTGTCTCTGCCAGTGCTGCCTCTGCTGCTGCACATTATCTAATGGCAAGAAATGGCATTTCATTAGCTTGTTATCCCACAGAGGGCTCAAATGCATACTCAATAGCATTAGGCGTAATTTCTCATAAGGACACATTATTGATCCTCGGTGCACCCCCCTCCTACCTGGACCAGAGAGGAAAAAGACTGTCAGCACTCTCAGGCCCCTCCTCATCCATGGCATGAAGAATTAAAGCCAAATTAAATTTGACAGCTGGAAATGCCATGGCAATCTATATGCAAAGTTTGAAAGAAGTAGTAGAAGGAGAACGCAGCGCTGGGCATTATGGAGCAAAAAAAAAAACACACACTGAAAATTTCCGCTTCACACCATTTTTGCCTTTCTCCATGTGCTTAGATGAGAGAATGTTTGTTTTTGGTGAATTTCGTTTCTCCTCCCCACTTTTTTCTTTTCCTCTTTTCTTTCCATACTTCCTCTCTTTAAATTTGCACCCCCACCCCTTCCCATTTCCCCTTGAATAATATTCTGCATCCATGACAGATTCCCTTTGATGTATAAATAATCAAGTGAAATTATGTGTGGCGAGAAGGATCCGTGCACTGCCGTTCATATTATACAAAGTAATTTCTACCTAAGAGGGTCAGATTTCCTGACAAATCCCTAATTACCGCATGGCAATAGAAGCAGGGTCTATTTGTGCATAAATCAAGAGCCTGCCGTCCCCCAAGTGGCGGCCCCCTAATATCGCACTCCACACCGTCTCGGGCCTCGCTCACTGAACTCTGTAATTAGATAATACTTTTGATGATGGCACATTTGAAATCTTAATCCATTTAATATATAATAAGAAACAGCGCTCCCCCCACTGCCACCCACCCCTCCCAACACACACACGCATGCACAACCCAGCCTCCCCCTGAAATCTAACGAGGGTACCATTATTTTAACCAGGTATCCATTAGCGTGCCACTGCCTAGTCTATCCCTCTCTCTCTCTCTCTCACTCTCGTTCTCTTTCTCTCTCCCTTCTGGTCGTTAGGATTCTGTTCCCGGCCGTAATAAAGATTAGAGCTGATTATTGATATGCCGCCGGTAACCGCCGCTGTTTCCTCTATTCCGATGGCCTCAGGTAAATGTGAAAGGTCATTTAATATTTTCCAGGCCCCCCAATTATAATCCGCTCTAATGGGTTCCGGTTGTAATTATTCAGGGATAAAGCCCGTGCCTTTTTGTTTGGGCTTGGACGGTGCCCATTGTGTTGTTTGACATGCGTAATCTCTTGGTAAAGTCTCCTCAGCATGGATGAGTGATGGTAATTACTGTTGACTCTAAGGATGAGCCAGCTGATAGCAGGAAGAGGAGGAGGAGAAGGAAGGAGGGGCAGAACTGAGGAACTTCTTTCTCAAGTGCAGGGTGCTGCCAGATTAGCATCTGAGAGTATAAAGTGGCCCAGATGTGAGGTTTTTGGTCTAGAGGTCTCTCGCTCTCTTTCGTTCTTCAGTTGCTCCATTCCTCATTCGATGACTTGTTTTGTTAGCTGACATGTAATCCTCACGTGTATAAACAATTAGGCATGGATAAAGCTGGAGATGTGCTGCTGTTGTTGCTGCACATAAACCTTGTATAGTTTAACACGTTTTCCAAATGTCAGTAATCTTAATGTCACTTCTTTAGAGGTAAATGAAGCCAATCAGAGTGGGCAAGTGTGCAATAGTGCTTTCTAGGCAGGAAACCACCATAACACAATATTTCAGGCAGTATATTCATAACCGTTCAGTGTAATAACTTGTTTGAAAGACTTTGTGAGAAAGGATTTGTGAGTGAGTGAGTAAGTGTGTGTGTGTGTGTGTGTGTGTCATTTATAACTCATTGAATCAGGTTATGAAAATAGTGTTAAAGTCATATGATATTAAATAGGTAATTGTACATAAACTTACTAACTCAGATGTGTTTACAGTGGTGGTGATGGGAACCCAGGGGTGACCATGTTTACACTAATTCAGCCACTATGTTTGCCTTTGGAGATTTTAGATGATAATATTTGATAATATAACAGATTTCTGGAAGTTGGCTTTAATTTGTTACATTTCTTTTGGGATCAAAAAGAAAGTCTGTCTGTCTGTCTATCTGTCTATCCATCTATCTATCTAATAGGCAAGCTGTTCATCAGACATCTGGTTCCCATCATCACCACTGACAACAATTTAAACTTCAAGTTACTTTAGAACGGAGCATTTCATATAAAACCCCTCAGACCTTGTTCAAGTCTCAAATATTTCATTTTAGAAGCATTTTGAATGATCTGTGAGAAGTTGCCATGCCCTCTAAGTGTAATGTCTCAAACCTCCGACTGCTGCTTATATTAATGAGTTGATTTCTGTTCTCATGTCTGGGTCCACAGCTAATATGTGTGGTGTAAGCAGTCATCTGTTTACCACTAGTAATGATGGTGGAAATTCCTGGTGTTAGTGAATCAGGGCTGCCCTCTAGTGAACAAACAGAGAGTTATGACAAAAGTCACATTCTACTTTGGCAGACAGATGAGTAGAAAGATGAGCAGGTCAATGACCAGCGTACACATTGGATTGCTTCTTAGGCAGTTTTTAAATGACACTGTCTTCATCTCAACTCTCTCCCTCTCCACCACAATCTATTTCTCATGTTTCTCTTTTTTTACTTTTTCATGTCTTCCAGTTGACCTTCGCGAGAGCCAAGCTGCTCCTCATGTCCAGCAATCAGGAGGACATTAATGATTGGTACCGGAGCCTTTGCCTGGCCGTCGGGTACGTGCCTGCTTCGTCTGTTCCTGATTTAATTGTGGGCCTCAGAGCTGCCTTCTTCCACAGTGGTAGCAGCCTATAGGATAGTCAGGTCACAGTTAGCTTAGCATCAACCCCATCGTCTTCTTCCAAAGGACGCAGGGCACGGGGAGGTTAGCAGCGGGGCCAGCTCCTCACAGGGGAAAAGGCCCAGCTCTCATGGCTAGGCTAATTAGTTTATAGGCCTGTCAGAATGATGGGGAACGAGAGGCTGTCAGTGTAACGCAGCCCCTCACAGCGGGGAGCCTCCTCACTGCTGGCCCTCGGCCCAACCCACAAGCCCAGGGGAGCGCAATTAGCCACTGAGCCGGACAGGTTGTGGTGGCCGAGGTCAGAGGCGACCTGGAGGAAGTGTGTGTGTGTGTGAGAGAGAGAGAGAGAGAAAGAAAGAAACATAGCTAATGACCTGTTGAGAGTGTAGTCAAGTGAGACTTCAGGTATGTTAGCGGATGACTTTGTGATTTGTCTGCTCTTTGAGATCTTCTTAACAAGAATCGGCCCACAAGAAAAGCATGTTGCACTCGATTCAGAGGTTCAGGAGAATGGTAGTTCTTAAAGTTTATCAGCAGTCTTTATGCATCCAATCTGCTCCGGGAAATATGACAGCCTAATCTGCTGCTGTTTTCTTTTTGCCGTTCACTCAATTTTCTGTTCAAGAGCTGGGCCTCTGATCTATATCGGGTTGCTGGCCATTGCCTTTCCAAATCCATACTCTCACTGATTATCAGTAATGCAAATAAAATCGTTTCCTTTCATCCGCAGCTATCGGGTTTCTGCTGTTAATGTAGGATAATGTTGTTGTTATTGCTAGCGGTTGGGAAATCCAATCCTTCTGCTTAATTTTAGTTATTGCATACCAGTAATCTTAATGTCACTGATTATTGACTCGGAGCAAGCTTGGTGACCCTGCTAGCTTTTGACCGCTGGTCCTGATATAACAGAAAGAATCTAGATATATAAAGATAATACTTTGATTAGTCTAACAATTCTGTTCCAAAAACATTCGGGATGAGATATAGTATATATAGTATATAGTATGAGACTATATTGGCATTTAAACCTGGAATTAAACACCAGAATTTTAAACAAAGCAAGGAAAAGATGTGAAATTCTTTATATTATGCACGATTTTTAGGTTCTTTTTAGACAAATGTAAGGACATTTGTGACACCCTGTAAAGGCCTTCGTGCAAAAAGGTCAGATTTGTTTTTAGCTTTATTAGACCCTCAGGTGGGTTTGATCTACTTGTCAGAGGCATTTGCATAAACCTGTGCCAGCTTGAACACACACCATCAATAAAGCAAAAAGGTGGAGTATGATAATTTACACTCAAATTTTGAAATTCCTGATAGGATTCCACTTTTTACACAAATCACTCAAATGATGACATTTGTACTGAAGGGCTTGTTTTGAATTCGGAAGGACTGCAAAACAGACACGTGGTCTCAGACTTTCAGGACCCCACTGTACATGCTCGTGCACACATAGTCAACAGTCCTTAGTTGGCTGATCGATCAACTTGGTGACATAAGGTGGATGTAGTTGAAGCAGTGGAGCCTTGGGAGAAAACTCAGCTTCTCTCACAGGAGACTCACAGGATCCAGCTCTGGAAGAGGAGCCACCGAGACCTTGGGGTCAGACACAGTGACATGCTCCTCCACATCCCAAGCACTGCTCTCCCTGGACACACAAACACGGGTTTTGGGTAGATCCTGGGTCCGTCTGTGTGTCTGTTTAGTAGTTGAACAAGGATAAGATGAGAATTCAGATATAAAGTAATTCAGAGAGGTATGTTTCAGAGAAACCCACAGTGGTGGTTTGCAATTAAAACATAGCCATGATAAGTTCGCCAGACAAGAAATGAGTCACCTTGCATGTTTAAGAAGGTGGTCATTTCAGTTTCCTGCAAATGGCACTGCACATGGATGGCAGAGCTATAAGTACCTGCGGGGTTTAAGTGACGGGATTCATAAATTGAGAGGAGGTGGTACAGTGCAGTGAATGTCTCGTTCCATCATAGCTGTTATTAGAGCTCATGGTGGTTTTACACGCTGTTGGACATGGTGAACCTAGATGTCTAGTTCCTATCACCACTACGGAATAATTCTGACTTTCTGAAGTTTCTCTAAAAAGGAACATCTCATTTCAAACCACTCTAAATTAGTAGGCTTGCTTCGTAATCCCTGGCTAATGATTTTTTGGGAATTGGTGGAATTCCTGATTAAAAACCTTGTATGAAATATAATACCTTGCAGAGTTTTGAAGAATAGCTTCACAGTAGTTCTGTAGGAAGGATGATAAGTGAGATAATGACATGCACACTATTTAAAACTATTGCTAAATGAATTATACTTTATATTGGCTGTTATTTTGTTGAGCATGTCAGACATGACTGTTATACTAGTACTGGTATTTTGGGGAAAAATTTATAGACCTCTGATGTGCTGCCACGTTCTATAGTTCGCATTATACCCACATTAGGGTAAAATTAATGCGTTTTTTATTTTTTTATTTTTTTATTTTTTTTTTTTTTTTGTCTTACAAGGTCCTCTGAATTGCAAGGTCTTTAAGGAGTGAATGAGTCCAGCACTCCTGCACGATATAGCATGAAACTAAATCTACCATTAAACATCAGCTCCAGCTATGTAAACTGTAAGCTGAAACTGCAAAAGCAACAGCAGTATAATGTAATGTAGCAATGTTCTAATTTCAAGTCTTCACAGACTTCGTAATACAGAAGAACCATCGACATTTAGAAGAAGCTTTCCAGCTTTGGAATACTTGTTGGAAAGCCATTCTTTTTTTTTCCCTTTGAGAAAACAGAATTATTCCTAATATGGGCATGATGCCAACTACAGGATACTGACTTAATAGTCTATACTAGTTCAGACACTGAATGGCAGTCCTGTGTGTGTCCGTTCTGGCAGTCAGCTGAAGTCGAAGAACACTGTGGTGAACAGGAGAGAGGAGCTCCTCCGGCAACCTCTGCGCTCTGCCATGGATGGCCAGCAGAGTCCGCTGACCTCCCCACAAGCCCATGGGCGGAAGAGGGCCATGGTCAGTGTTTCACACTTTCACACATGCCTTTATTAGAGGCACCATTCCAACTCTGGGCTGCTTTCAAAAGGCAAAAATGAAACGTATTCATTCATTTGATTGCCAAACAAAGATGGTGTGTTTTCTGGTTTGTGTTGACGGTGCAGGCACAGGAAGAGAGGCCAGAGAGCAGTGAGAGGCTCTGCAGCACCAGCAGCAGCTCCAGACCCCCAGCTGGAGACAGTGCAGCCAGTGCCTCCAAGAAGATAAAGCTCTCTGAGGCTCCTACTGCGAGGTAAACTTCCCCTTAGTAAGGCCTGGTATTGGCTTTGGTGTGTTGCAGTGTTGGTCATTGTTTGTGCAGGGCTGTTACTGCCAGGGATATTAATAATCGAGCAGTCTACTGATTAGTGTGATTAATTAGGTAATCAGCCTTTTAGAAACCACAGAGGATCTTTCAAAGAGCTGTAATGCTTTATTGGCATCATATAAAATACCTCATAACAAAGACCTTATGACCTTATGAATGTGTGTGTATGTATATTTATATGTATCCTCCATGTTTTCTTAATGACTGATTACCTGAATATAGAGATTTATACATGTTTTTTTAATACATGTATAAACCTCTATGAGGCACTATCAGGCTTCATGCTTCATACTGTAAGAGATACCATTGGAAGAATTAAAAATACATGTGATCATTATCCAGTTTGCCGGCTTATCCCTGCAGATTCATTACGAGGGTGGATTTTAATCAATAGCGTGTTTTTAATTGAGTGCTGAAGTTTAATTGGTTAATCATGACACACTGTGATTTTGAGGTTATTTAAAGCAGGTCAAGCATGACGGCGAACCTTAGCATTTCTTTCATCTTCCTCTTCAGCACCATGTCTCATGTAAGGTTTCAGGGAGCGTAATCCATCATGAATCTTTCACTTTTGAAACAGATCCCAGGAGGCCTCCGGCTCGAGCTGTGTCATTCTGTGAGGGGATTCAGATGCTGCTTCATCATTTACCACAAGAGGCCCGAGACTCCGATTGCAAGAGTTGGCGGTACTGCTAAAGCAAGGCGTAGAGGGCTAATTTAATCCACATGTGTAACATTAGAGCCGCCGTTGACTTTACACGAAAGAGCAGTCAGTATCTCAGAGTGTGCAACATTTTAAGAGATGTTTTCTCTGAAATGTTTGAATTAGGTCTGTTTCAGAATACCAAAGAACCAAAAGATCAGGGTTCATTAACCCTAGCTAAAATTCACACACTTCAGTTTTCATATAGAGCATTTTATTTTCTTGTGTGTGGCGGTTTATGAAGAATGTTGTGGACAGCAAAGTATCAGAAATGGCAAAAAACTTTTAACCGTATTATGTTTTTATTAGTATTGCACATTAGTCCGTGGCCAGTCGCATATATTCAGTTAAAGAGGATTTCCACTGGTTCTGTTCTGCATAGGGCAGTTAAAGAGATTTAAACAACATGATGTGCTCTTTTCAGGAGAAAGTTTCCAACTCTGATTTCTTTACGGTGGTGGTGAAGATGGGAACCAGGGGTTACAGTATCTACAACACTAATATAGTCATTTTATTTACTATCCAGAATAACCTGTTAATTAACATGTGTGCCTGAGATTTGATTTGACAATGATGGTGATGTAAGGTTAAATCTATAAGTAAGTTTTCCTTGATTTCGTCTCCTCTGTATGTGCCCCTTCGCCATATTTCGCAAAATGTTATATTTTGGACATGTGGAAAATAACACCGCTACTGTGAGCATGTCTGAGTCGATATGTGTCTAGAATGTAGTATTCCACATCAAACCTCTCTGAGTGGCTTTGTTTAAATCATAGCCATTTGATTACTCAGAGGTTCAGAAAACTCCCTTCCATTATTATGATTACTAACAACATACACTCCATTATTCAATTTTCCTTATTAATCTCCAAACTGTATATCATGTATTTACAGCTCAAGTGTTGGATATATAGTGCAATATCTTCAGTGCAGAATATGCTTGGTGGAAAAATGGTGGAGGAGGTCTCTGATATTGCTACTGATTGTCTAGGTGCAAGCTTTACTGTGTTTTCTTTTTAATGATTATGATTATGATTATACTCTTGTGCATGATCACTGGTTATCTGATTCTTAACCAAACTGATTTACATTCTGTGTTTTATTCTGATGTTTATAATGTGTTGTCTGCACTGCTGCTGTTTTTAATATACTTGTCACTCCGCCTCCCGACTGTACTGGGAGCGCTATTGCTATTGAAAGCTGTTACACTGGTCAATATTACTTTCACATTCTTTATGGATCAATAAAATCTCTATGGTGAGACTTGCCCTTTAGGTGAGGACTGTACGTTTATAATTGGTGGTGTTGCTAATGACTTTATTGACATCACATTGAAGTGCATTGGACCGGATATGCTTTATAACTACTAGTGTTAAAGGGCAGTGTGATTATCCATATCAACTTCACCTGATTCCCAAACTGCAGGCTTCCTGGTTATGCTTCATGTCTCGAGTTGCATTACATATACAAGAGTGCCCTCTCCTGGTCAATGTTATAATCAAACCATGCGGCTCAGATAGACTTTCAAAGGAAGCTGTTTAATCATACTGTCGCAGATTTCCCCTGAACTCAAATGTTGGTAACAGATTTCCATCACCTGTTAGCTACGCTGGCTTTGTTGCTCTGTGTAAAACTTCATTGTTAAGTGGCACATGGGGCACAAATCCTTATTTTAACATTCAGTATTTAAACATTGGTCATCTTTCTGTAAACAAAATTAAACGTATGGTTTCACCATTTGTGTTAAGTGTTTAAACTTGGGTGTGAACTCGTAGTCGTTCAAATGTGACTCTTTGGTGCCTTTGAGCATAATCATGTACAGTAAGACAATGACATGTTCTTTCAAGACCAGTGCAGTCAACTGTAACCATGTCATGGTCATGAGTCAATCAATCAATCAACATTTATTTGTATATGGCTTTTTACATCTAATGTTGTCTCAAAGCAGCGTTACAGAAAAACAGTTAATGGAAGAAAAAGAAAAACAAAGGACTCCACTTAAAGAAGGGAACCCGGTTCCAAGCTCCCCTTGAGCAAGCCAGAGGCGACAGTGGCAAGGGAAAAACCCTTAGAGTAAAAAGGAAGAAACCTCTGGTCGATCCTGGATGAAGAGAGAAAGACAGAGCTAATGAGATTGTATGACAAGATACTATAAAGGAAATTGAAACAGAAACATTCTGATTCACCCACAAGGTAGTTAATGTAAAATTAGAACCGTTCCATAGTCTCTCTGTTAAAGTGAAAGAGTCTGTAATCAGTGCAAGATGCTGGTGGTTCTACTGTGGTCATTTTGACAGCCCAATGTTCATCAAGTTGGGCGTCTGAATTCTAGAGTCAGGTGTGTTGAAATTGTAGTATGGTTTACATTGTGGTTTAATTTCTAATCAAAACGGCCACAACAATATATAAATATTAATATATATATATATATATATATATATATATATGCTATATATGCAGTTGTGCATCACAGTTTGTGGTCTCTTTAAAATGTTCTATGTTTCTATATACATATAGTACCTAAAAACAATCATATTTTCACACAGTCTGAAAAGCAGATTATGAAAACCTAAATAACAGAGACAACATTTGTCCAATGCTACTTATCTGTGAGTACAGTGCAGAAATAACTGCAACTAAATGTTTCTTTAACTGTTGATGAGTCCTGAACATCAGATTGGAGTCATTTTAGCCCATTCCTCCATTCAAAACAGCTTCAAGTCTGTTATGTTGGAGGCTTTCCTCACATGAACTGCTTGCTTCAGGTCCTTCCACCACATTTCAGTTGGATTGAGGTCAGGACTTTTGGACCTGGCCATTCCCAAAACTTTATTCTTTGACCGTTCTTTAGTAGAATGACTTGTGTGTGTGCTTGGGGTTGTTGTTTTGCTGCATGACCCACGTTCAAGCCCAGAGTCAGCTCCTGAGATTTTCCTTTTGAATTTGCTGGTATAAAATTTAGAATCTGTTGTTCAATCAATGAGGTCAAATGCAGCAAACAGGCCCAAACCTTGAAACTACAACTGCCATGTTTCACTTTCTTGTACCAGAATGTTTCTCATTTAAACAGAAAGTTAAAGTCATTCATCAATAAAACATTTTCAAAATGCCGGTTGGCTTGTCTACATTATGTTTACCAAACATGATGTTCTTGAACCCCTCCCATGTTCAGTGTTCTCCTGATGATGGATTCATGAACATTAACGTTAGCCACTGTGAGAGATGTCTTCAGTTACTTAGACATTACCCTGGAGGTGTTGTGAGCTCACAGACATGCATGTCTCATTTGTGTAACTGGGTTCTCTTTACTTTTAAGACCTAGTTCAGATTGTTTTAAGTCGCATTTATGCAAAAAATATCATATCAGGATTTTGTGCTCTACCAAATGTTGAGTTGAAACTGTTGGGGATTGTGAATGGCTGACGTGTGTTCTTATGGTAATTTAAAATGGCCTTATGTTTGTTATGGAAAATGAATTTATAAATGATACTGATTAAGGAAAATCTGCCAGTGGATCAACAGGTTCAGGCTTGCTTGATCGCTCCAGGCGGTTTGCTCTGAAGTTGGCATAAGGATAATGCCAAGCGATGCATGAAGGCATAACTAATCATGCTGTATATTGTCATTTTGGAAAAGTATTAATATAAAGCATGACTAAATGCCTTCATGTGTGGTCCGGCATTATCCTGAAGGTGTCTAGTGTTTGACAGCAATATCCTACTGTAAGGTTTACCCTCCTCACCAAGCATGTTTGTTTTGTCAGGGCAGTATATCCTCGAACGGTTCTGCTTCTGTTTGCTGATGTTTGTGATAAACATTAAGGTTTGCCTGTGTTTGCAAACGGCTGCAGACATCAATTGGAAAGCACTTTAGGGCACCTGTGTTTGCGTTCTTGTTGTTTAGTGATACGAGGATCCGTTTCTAATCCCCACAGAGACAAATACACCACCTACAGACTTGCATACCATTACTTAGAGGTGCTACACGATGGCCATGAGGTGGCAGCAGCCCTTTACTGAAAAGACACAGACTGCGAAAGGAACTTTTGTCTACATGCATCTGATGCACCACTTGTTCATGGCATTGACCAGGGGTGTCCAGTCAAGGGCAAGAGCCCCTGCAGGCTCTCATTTCAAGCACAAATTCAATCATTTGGTTTTAGTCTTCAAACAATTGCTCGTGTGCTTCTGTGCTCCTGCTTTGTTGGAATGAACCCCTGCAGCTATCCTGGAGCTTCATTGATAAGATTGGACACCCTGGTGTAGACTGCCTTAAATTATTCAGCAGCTTCTTTGTTTTACTTATCAGTAAGGATGGGCGAAATGGCATAAAGACATTTTCTCTCTCTTTGCTTCTCTCTTTGTCTTCCTCTCTGTGCCCTGGTCTGAAGCTTTTCATTATATATATAGGAGACCCTTCATGGTAGGCCCAGGGGGTCCCATGACTTCATTTTTTTTTTTAATTGACAGTTCATGTGATGAAAATCAAGGTTGTCAAAGCTTGAAAGGAGCATGGCATCCCCTTTTCAGTAAGCCCTGGATTACATTCAGCTAATTTAAAGATATGGATCAGGTTCCTCGCTCAGCTGTTGTGTTCTCTGAGATCTCCATATTGATAGTGTCATAATCACTTGATCAGCACTGTGAGGAGTCCTACTCCATATTTACTCATATCCTACTTTGTATTAGTAATGGATAATGTAATCAAGAACTTTCCCTGTGACTAAGCCAAGTCTTTTTTACTCCAGTGCCTCCCATAAGCCTCTGTGCATCCACGGTCAGTTGGGATGCTACAATGATAATAGTGATTTGGTCTTTGAATTTGATTCATTGATTTCCAGGGCCTTTCTCCTTGAAATGCACTCATAAAACATTGTGGATTAATTATATTTCGCGGCTGTCCAATGAAAAACATGCATCTCCACTTTTGTCCATTTTTACTTTTATGCATCATTTGAACACAGAAGCTTCCGTTTACACTGTATCAGAATCTCATGATGAATGAACCAACAGAAATGGCCCAAACTGTTTGGAAAGACGTCTGGTTCCATTGACTTACATTAAAGTTAAATGAAGTTTTTGCCCTCTCCTGTAAAGTTGCCATTTTGGAGATCCTTGTCTGTGTAAGGCTGGAGGTCATAGCAGTGAAAGAGAATTGCCATGTAGGTAAAGGTGTAGTATGGTTCGAACAGCTGCTCCCTGTAGACAGTTGTCTGTAGATACTGTGCGACCTTGTGAGGCTTCTGAACAGCAATCTTTCGGGACATCCACAAGGACCTGACGTATAGTAAGGGTGATTAGAGCTGTCAAGCATGACATCAACCAACTCGGATTGCTTTAACTGAATCCTTAAATTAAACTTACATCCTTTTTATCTTCTTTGTTCAGCTTTTTGCATCCGTTCTGAGCACGTACAGAAACCTGTTCTTAGACTGGTGAATTCTCTGGTGAATAAAGTCAGTGCTAAAACAGCATTTTTAGACCTTTGAACTAAAAAAAATATAGGATTTGAAACCATATCACTTCAGCGCCTAGTCAACAACCCACTTACAGGTTTCATCACTGGGCAGTAGCTAGTTGACTAGTCTGTGCGGCTCCTAGGGTGCCAAGCATCCAGTTTGTCCTGTGACACCCTTTAGGTGTACATGCCGTGATCATCAAATGAATAGCTCGACAGGAACGAAACTTGGTGGGTAGGTTTGACATTATGAGACATGCAAATGATTCAGCTGCACATGTAACATAAGCAGGGTCAGGCACTATCGTTCACGTGACAGACCCAACATCCACGATTATGGGAATTCACCGAGCAGTGATGCCCTCCATGAGTCATCCAGTTTGTGCCAGCACCATTGGTCAAAAGACTGCAACGGTGTCATGCAAGACTGTTATAGAGTGACTTAGAATGGCAGCAGGTCGTCTTCAGTGACTAGTTCTGCATTTGTCTTGGTGGAGACAACCAATGAATCTGTGTGTGGAGGCACCGTGTTCAGTTTGGCCACGTCCAGAAGGCCTGTTCTCATTCCACTCAAGATCACACACAGACAAACAGAGAGTCACCATGAACGCCAAGTAGTCACGTAGAAGAGGAAAATAGTACACAGTGTCGCTTCTGATTGGCCTGTCCTCTCTTGGATTTGCTTTTGTCTTCTGTTGCGCCTGCCCATCCACATTTCCATTGGATAACGTGTCTCTGTGTTAAAATCCTTTGCAGCCAAAGTGGAAATGGTTTAAACGTGTTCGGCGCGCGACTGAGCCTTGTTTTTCTAGTCTGACAGAGCTAATGCAGTGTTGTAAATGAATCACGCTACGTTACTGACACTCAGTCAGCCTCTAGTGTGTAGCCACCCTCAGGCACCAGAACTGCTGCACCATTTAAGGTTTCTCAGCCATCTCTCCATCTTGACAGTGAATTTGGAGTTCAGATCATAACTGCTCCTCTTCCCCATGTCCTGTGGATGAGCAATAACTGATTAGCTAGAAGACTGTTGAGTGTCTTGAGACACTGTTTGTTTCCCAGTTTCCAGGCCAGGAATGTGTACAAACACCAGAGTTTTCCCCAGCGTGCCCACAGAACAAACCATGTGGGGATATTTGCTGAACTTGGGGGTATTGGATTAAAATCATCTTATATTTAACTACTGTTTATCTGATGGTGGTCTAGAAGGCCTCGGCTGGAAGAGAGACCAATTTTCTTTATCTTTTAATCATTTTACTGAAGTCAGTACTTTTTTACCAGTTATTATACTTTGCCTTTCCCCTCCGTAAGCAAGTGTGTTATACTCTTATCTAATCCTCTCAGACGAGTGGCTGTTTTTACTGGACATGTCTTACTTTTTCTTGAATGATAAAATGCTTTTAACAAAACCACTTAATCATTTGTCACTTTCTTAGCAATGCTGAAGTGTCCATTTGCTAGAGGTCGACCAAGTACACAAACCTTGTACTTGGCTCTAATGTCCTATTATCATTTCTGGTAGTACATTCTTGTATCAGCATCTAGTACCAGCAGATGAGAAGTATTGATATTGTTGTGTTCTGTTACTTCTCACGCAGGAGGTGTGGCCACGCAGAGGCTCTAGCGAGGGAGGTGTTTATTGTAAATAAGTTGTTGTGGGTTTGGTGCTGGCATTATTAGTCCTGCTGTGTCATTTGTGCTGGGCTTTTGGGTAATTGGTGCAGTGACAGTGCATACGGTCATGTGAAGGTGTGTGGTTAGAAGTAACCTGCCTGATATACTAGTAGTAGGCCCTGAGAGGCGATTCATGGCAGCTGTCGTATTCAATAGAAGAGCATTCACCTAAAGCGCAATGTTCTTTACTCTCCTGGTTGTAAACTGTAGTGTTTGATGGAAGAGTGTTTTGAGGGATGCTGAGCGGTTCTTTTTTATATGGTTGATATGGGTTTTGAAATCTGTACTTTCAATAAATGGGCTGCATTTCCTGTTTACTCGAAGGGTGGTCAACATCAGCAAAATATAGATACACCCATCAGCTATACCATTAAACCCACCTGCGAGTATCTACACTCACTGTTCATTTTATCAGCTTTACTTACCACATAGGTGCCCTTTGTAGATCTACAATTACAGAGTGTAGTCCATCTGATACTCTGTATACGTCTTTAACCCCCTTTTTACTCTGTTCTTTAATAGTCAGGACCCCCACAAGACCACCAGGATGCTGTTGACCACTACATAACTACCAAGGTGCAGCTGGCTGGATTGTTTTGGCTGGTGGACTATTCTTAGTCCAGCAGTGACCTTGGGGTGATTAAAACTCCAGCAGCACTGCTGTGTCTGATCCACTCACACCAGCACAACACACACTAACACACCACCACAGTCTGTAACTGTAGAACTACAAGGTGCGTCTATGGGGTAAGTGAGCAGATGAAATGGATAAAGAGTGTAGATACATAGAGGTGGTATTAATGGTATGGCTGACCAGTGTATATACATATCCTTCAGATGTTAGGTTAGCTGTTTTTGGGTTTAGGCTTGTGGTGTGTGCTGTAGTGATCAGGTCAGTTCCTTTCATATGCAAACGTGTGCAGTACGTGCTTTTAAAACCAGGACGCAGTAGAAAAACAAGAGCGACGGCGGACTTTGCTGATTTTTCCATAACCTCTATTCGTTTTCTTCCCCGCTCCTTCACTGTAAATCACGTCTTATTTGAAACCATGGCATTGTGCCTCCGAAGAGTTGTCTTGGAATAGCTTTTTAACTGAAAAAAGAACTGGCCAGACTACTCAGTACTTGGGTCCTGGCATTGGAGCATGTTGATGCAGAGTCCTAATACATCAGTCCAGCGATCAAAACAAGTATCTCGTTCGCAGATTCTTCGGGGCGATCTCCCTGCGTGCTGCTCTGTATGCACGAGTCGAAAAAGTATGTCGGTTGAATAACGGTCACAGTTCATTGAGGGTGATTATGGAGACAAATAGCTTGTTACTCTATGGGCAGCCCCCTTGTTCTTATGCGCTGCAAACATCTCCACCACATGGAGCATGTTTCACATATCCGCAATCCATGAGTGATTGTACCACACGGACGTTAACAGGCGTCATGGCTCATTGCTCTCCAAAACAGCCATACTTCAAGATAGAAAACATAGCCGGCACTTAAAGGGAACCCTGACTGTTAAGACTCGTATGCCTTACAACAGTTTGCATGGCTAATACTATTTATATATGATGTACAAGTCAAATAGGAATCATGGGACCATGACCGCTACTACTAGGCCACCATTGTTGCACTTGTCATATGAGAGCACTTATTTTAGTCATATGGCAAATAAGACACCCAGAGAGTGAGCAACCATTTAATGGCAACCCATTAGTAAAGGAGTATTCTTATTTTGGAAGTAATTTGTATGGTTTATATGGTAAATCTGAATGGCATTCGTCGTGCACGCCATACTGGGGCCTATATATCTTAACAGTCAGCTTTCAGTGCCAAGAGCAGTGTGCCAATCTATATTTTCATCTAAGAGGCCTTCAGGAACACGAGGCATGGCTGACCTTACTAGTTCAAGTGTCCATTCCACATCGACTGCATAAATTAGCAGACTGTGGGGCCAAACGTTGCCTTGCTCTCAGTTCCTGGCCTCAGCTGTGGCTTTGTTTCTCCAGGGCCCAATTTTCATCCAAAGGAAATTAGCATTCTTATTCATTTCCCGTACTCCCTTTAACTTGGAAAATCAATGGCATGTAGATAAACAACTTTTTTATTTCTGCGTCAAACAGTGTATACTGCAAATGTCATCCTCCCAAATACTTCTGGAGAGCTGAATATCAGCTGGTAAAAGCATTATCTGAAATTAACAGAAATTGCTATTATATGAATCTTTTCCAAGGGGAAGCAGTTAGATTAGGGTGGGCTTGAGTTGGAATCAAGCCAAGTTCAACAAAGCTCTTTTTAGATCCTGCTTAAAGCGGTGGCACGAGCCTCTGTGAAACTGGGAGCAAGGACTGAGTGGTTTGAACATTTCAGTCTTTTTATGACTCGTAATGTAAATTGTGAAGTGTATGCAACAGACGTCTCTTTAAACAAGGCCTTCTCTCAGCTCCTGACCTAGACCTACTTTGAGTTCTGTGTGATGCTTTTGTAAAATGGGACTGTTTAGTTCTTTAAACTACCCAAGAGTTCTCAAGAAGTGATTCCCAGAAGCAGGCTAGAAATTACTTGGAACTAGGAACTAAACCAGATGGTGAAAATGTTGAACTCAAAGAAACATGGCTGTTGTCTAGCTTACGTTGGAGATTACCTTCTGAGGTGGTACCAAAGCCTTTTACTGGGCATGCACAAGTCATAGCACGTCATGGTTCTTTTTAATCTGGCAGCTCCCAAGTGAAGCGACTGGCATCAGGTCTCACTATCTCCATGGTGGGAAGTTCTAAAGACCTCAATTAGCCCTGTTGCCTGGGTGAAAGTATAGCTTAGTTCCTTTCGGCTGTCCATCTACCTGGCAGCTTGAAAGCATGCTGTGCATGGGTTGTATGTGTCCTGGAGTAATTATTTGCTTGCCTTTACTCGCCCAGATTTAGCTGGTGTCACACAAAAGGTGGGATTCAGACAGTGGATAGAAACTGTTGATGACTAATTCTGGAAAAATATCTAGGCTCATTAGCCAGCTGAAGAAACAAACATTTACATCTTGGGAGCGTAGCATACAGACTTCATCTCACAGCTGTTACCTAGACCCTTTTTGAGAAGGTTGCCTATGTAGGGTCTAACAGCAGCTGTCAAACAAGTATCTTGAGCAGGAACGCTGTCCAAAACATCTTGAAGTCTTTAGTCTCCAGCTCTGCATTCCCAATCATTGCTTTCAGAGTTCTCAGTCCAGTAGAGCAGGTGGTGCCCCATAGACTGTGCATGGTGCTGTTTGGTCGGAACCCCCCATGCCCCTCAGGTTAAACTCCTAAATCCTCACCTTGCTGTGTTCCGCTTTACCTCAAGAGGTTGGCTGTATGATTTGAAAGACCCCTAAGGCAGAGCTCAGAGTAAAACCCTGTCCACATCCTGCGTGTCATGCCTTTGAAATGGATCCACCTTCACTTGATCCCGTCATTTCAGCATGTAAACATGAGGCTCAGGTAGGACAACGTGGAGTGTTGATTCAGAGAATCCATCCGTATTTGCTGCATATAAACCACAGGGATTGCTGAATTAACTGCTAACATACTTGCGGTTCTTCTTCCCTTTGAATCACTGCTGAAGAGATTGTTGACAATTTCACATCAGGGTTTTGGGGTTTTAGTGTACACTGACCTGATGCTCTGGCTCAGTTACGAATAGCCAAAAGCGGACTATCAGTAATGGTTAAAAAACCAAATTGGTTTAACCACAACTCTGGGGCAGATTTCTTCATAGAAACTCATAGTGATATTAGTATCTCCTCTGACATAGGTACTTTCTCAGGAACACCACTTCACACACCTTGAAGACATACAGTACCAGTCAAAAGTTTAGACATGGCTACTCATAGAAGGTTCTCCTTACATTTATCTTAAAGCTTTACTTTGGAATAAAAGTGAAGACATCAAACTACAAAATAGCACTCATGAAATAATGCAGGACCATTTTGATTGGTCTATCCTTCATGAATATTCATAAATGAGGGTACCTACAGCTTTTATGCAGGTAAAAGTTTTTTTGCTCAACACAATCTACACTCACCATTAAAAGAACAGCTGCATGAATAGTTTCATTACGGAACGAATCAAGCGACAGGAGTAAAACCTGGTGGGTAGGTTTGACATTGTGAGGCATGCAAACCATTCAACTTTCACGCTCTGCCGCATGTGACAGAAGCAAGGACGGTTCTTAACTCTGCACCTCACTGATCAAACAGTCATGACTGTGGACAGTCAGTGAGCAGTGCTGCCCTACATGAGTCATCCCGTTAGTGCCAGCACTCTTGGTAGACGGGTGCACAACGCAGGGCTACATGTACCCAGACCGATACAACGACTAACCTTACCACCAAAGACTGCGACAGTGTCGTGCCAGACTGTCATGGAGTGACTTAGAATGGCAGCAGGTCATCTTTGTCCAACTACGTGTGTGGAGACACCATGGTCAGCGCCAAGATGAACAGTTTATCATCACACGTCACGTGGCCAGAAGGCCTGGTGTCACTCCAACCCCACCCCTGCTGCAAAATCTGCAGGAACTGCCTGAGGATAATTAAGCTGCATGGGATGAATTATCAGGGTACCAGATTATTATTTTTCAGCATTTATCGTTCCTGGTAACCTTCTTCCGAATAGCTTCACAATCCAACACTTACCTCTGGGTGCAAGGACTCTTTTGATGAGTGTAGGTGGTTGACGGTGCTTGTGTTTTGGAGGAGCTGTGACTGATGCATTGCGTGTTATTATCTGGGGAGGTGCATTGAGACTGTATCCTCATTTAAAAGAACTCCCCAGGGGGAGGGTGAAGTGCGGTGACATGTCACAGAGACTTTGAGTATCTAGCTCAAGGGCCATTAGAACCAACCGTTAGTATCCTTTGGCACCATGCCCGGGGCTCAGATCCTGGAGCCATTACCTACTGAGCTACTGCCACTCTAACACGGTTCACAGTTAATTATAGCGCCGACACTGTTTGTGCAGATGTGTGGCTGTTCCGGGTGAATATTTTCAGCTCTATATCATGGGGGCAAATCGTGTTAGTTGCATAATCTCTTTGGAAGGAGCCTTTGTCTTCTGTCTCAGTTAACATTTGTTTGCTCATCCTGGTGGAACGTTTTGTTCCTGCGACGGTGAGGAACCCAGGAATGTGTCCATTAATAACAGCCACTCAGGGATGATGTGCATCTGTGTCCCCTGGCGCCTGCATTCGTCTTCCACAAACTAGGCTATGCTCCACGTCCTCTTGTGAGAGGGTGTCTTAGCATAGCGATGCTGCTAAGAAATGAAAACACTTGCCGCGTTGTCACGTGCAGGAGTAATGAGCTCCTTACAGAAGCAAGAGCGATTTTATGCCAGATTAAAAGCACTTGTGTTCAAATGTCTTCGAGTACATGTTTTGTTGTTCTCGGGGGCTATGCAGCTTCACTGTGGTCTAGTAGAAGACGGACTGCAGATGGATTTTTTGGCCAACTTAAGAGGTACACAGAATGACTGTGATGTATAGTCTCTTTTATGACGGTATCCACTTCAGATGCACACGCATGATTCAGTCTTTTCACTTTGAGCTTATGAGTATGAACAAAAAGTATGTATTCATAAACATGAACAAAGATGGGTATAAAACACTCACTCACTCACCTAGTCCAGCATTCAGTGGCCAGTAGGCAGGAAACACCTTGGACAGGCCACCAATACATCACACGACTGGTTTTAGGTTAGACAGTCTGGTTTTTCAACTCCCTGTCCTCCGCCTAGGGTGTAGGGGGCTCTGGATAGAGGTAGCACCTTTGGCGTCCGGCAGCTGCGTCCTACCTGGTTGCTGCGTCCTACCCCTAAATCTCTCACGTGCTGGCTCCAAGTGCCACACCCCGGGACACCGCCTCAGCTGGTGGGCTAAACCATGTGAGAGGGTGGTGTTTACACTGCACCACTTCTAGGCGGAGGATCTGCTCAGGCAGCCAACGGCTAGAGGGCGGAGGAGACTCTAGATGGTTTCAGTGGCCAAGTATTACCTATTACAGTCAAAGATGAGCCCTTAAGCATCTCCATTTCATCTGACTGCATATCTTTGGACTGTGCCAGGCAACCCACACATACAGAGGAATAGCACGCAAACCCCACACAGAAAGGACCTCAGAAGGGACTCAAAGCCAAGCCCTCTTGCTGTGAGGTGACAGGGCTACCCACTGCACCACTGTGCCAGCCGGTATGAAAAACTAAACAGAATAGAAAAAATGAGTACATAGTCATCGTTGGTGATTGCAGCTTTGAGGTGTCTGTACGCTTGTTAAGTCTAATGCCACCTGTGATGTACTAGCCATTCCTGACCCCACACAGCCACAATAACTCAAGACGACTGTTTCAGCTCTACAATCGCCTTTCCCTTGTGTTGCCCCACAGCCTGAAAACAGTAACCACCCCCCGCGGACTCTCATACTCAGTGACCTTTATCTAGAGCTTGTGGTGACGTGGGTCAGTAGAAGACCAATGCCACGGTCCCCTGCCGTCTCCAGGCATGAGGGAACAGATCAAACAGCGCAGTCCGGACTGGGGTTCATACCCATCAACAATGCAGTGTGTCCACAGAGCAGTACTCCACACATCTGCCCTCTAAGACAGACTGTGGAGGCCTGACCGCATTGAAGTCATTACAGTATTAGCCCCTTTGACATTTATGTGACCTAATTCAAAAAAACACTGCCAAAAGTGTCACCAGTATGGACTTTATACCGCTTTGCAGTGTGTTCTGTTTTCTCGATGTGATGTTTTGTCATCTTTTCAACACAAAGGAAACAGCTCTGTTAGATTAGCTGGCAGTAGCATGCATCGCTGCTAATGAGAATATTAGTCCAAGAACCTTCACAGTATTTAGCTGACCTACGTTCTGCACATTCTGGACTATTGGTACTTTAGTTATGTAAAAATGTCTGTGTACCTGAGTTCATACAAAGCAGGCTACTCGGCATACCTGTGAGGTATTGTATCACCAGATTATGCATTGTATCAGAGCAAGAGGCCATATTACACTGATTTGACCATGGTTAATGGCTGTTAGGGCAAACAGCAACTGACAAAATACAGTATGTTCAATAATTTATAAAGGCCAGGTTTTGGTAGACATAAATTAAGATTATCTTTCATGCCAAAATGGCTTAAATAACCAATGCAAATTCTTTTTAATTAAACCTACTCAAGATGGGTTATTTTGACTTAGGGATGTGCTGTACAGATTAAATCAGGAATTGTACAAATCCAAAATGTCCAAGGGTTTCCCAAAACTACAAATTATTATTTTTAATTGCACTATCATCTTTAATTAATCAAACTCAGAGCTCCCTCTGTAATAGCAATCCTGTTCAATTTGACCTCTCAAATGAGACATCTTGGTAATGGACATCATCACCACTGTTTTTAGTGACCAGGAGACAAGGCTACCTGCTCGTGGTGTAACGACACAGGAAAATTCTGACTATAATTATGTTTCTAATGGAATTCACTTTTTAAATTAACTTTCTAATGGAGATCTTTCCTTTTTATTTTAAAATAAACTTATTAAATTAATAATTAAATCCAAAGACAAGCAGTCGAGTGAATTTGAGGGGCTAAATTACCCCCTAGGTGTGATTGTGTGTATGTGAGTGTCTCTTTGTCTGCCCTGTGATGGACTGTCCAGGATGTTTCTGCCCTGTGATGGGCTGTCCAGGATGTTTCTGCCCTGTGATGGACTGTCCAGAATGTTTCTGCCCTGTGATGGGCTGTCCAGGATGTTTCTGCCCTGTGATGGACTGTCCAGGATGTTTCTGCCCTGTGATGGGCTGTCCAGGATGTTTCTGCCCTGTGATGGGCTGTCCAGGATGTTTCTGCCCTGTGATGGACTGTCCAGGATGTTTCTGCCCTGTGATGGGCTGTCCAGGATGTTTCTGCCCTGTGATGGACTGTCCAGAATGTTTCTGCCCTGTGATGGGCTGTCCAGAATGTTTCTGCCCTGTGATGGGCTGTCCAGGGTGTTTCTGCCCTGTGATGGACTGTCCAGAATGTTTCTGCCCTGTGATGGGCTGTCCAGGGTGTTTCTGCCCTGTGATGGGCTGTCCAGAATGTTTCTGCCCTGTGATGGGCTGTCCAGGGTGTTTCTGCCCTGTGATGAGAAGTCCAGGGTGTTTCTGACTGTGATGGACTGTTTGAGGTGTGTCTTGCCTGTGACTGACAGTTTGGATGTGTCTGCACTTTAAGCAGGGTAGTTTTGTTACCCCTTGCCTGTTTTTGCCATACAGCATAATGGATTGTAGAAACTTGCTCTATTAATACAGCACTCAATTTATGTGAGTAGTCATATGTCTTAATATCGAGCGCTTTGCGGTGGCTTTGAATGTGGCTCAACAGATCAGATTTTAGAACAAAAAGTCCTTATTTAGCCAGCCAACATCCCAACGCAGTTATTCCACACGCTTCCTTATCCATCCAAGAAGCAGCTCATCTGAACATTAAGTTGTTTTTCCTTTTTCAGTTCTACTTAATGACAATAACATTTTCTAGAAGAAAGCACTTTGTAACCATGTGTAAATGATATGTGGGCTTTGAGCCGGGGAGGATGACTTTGGGCCCTAGTTAAGGGGCTGTTAGGGTTTTGTTTGGAGATGTGTCTGATGAATGGTGCTTAAAAGTAGGTCCTTCTGGCAGTGTGCCGTACCTTTGTGAGATATCGTGTGATAGCATTGGTCTTAACTCTCAGTCTCAGTAAACACGGTATAGTGTGTAACACCATGATGCAATAACAACCTCTTTGTCTCCATACTGCTGGTATAGGCTTCAAGAGGGATTCACAAAACAGACTGTCCATACATGCTCATGCTGAGGAGCAATGAACGTCTACATTAAGAGATTAGGAGTTGCAGCCTGTTTTTCTGCAGTTGGTGTCACAAAAACACAGAAGCTGTAATATAAACAGACTCTAAATGACTTGGACATTTTAAATAGACCGCTGGTGTTTATTGTTTGTGCCATTACACAAAGCTGCTTGTGTTCATTGACTGAGCAGAACAATTTTACGGAAAGCTGAATTTCCCTGCCGTAAATAACAGTCTGAAGTAATATGTCAAAACATAACATTTACTCACCTGTCCATGCAGCCTGTAAATGGATACCAAGGTGCACATTTGGGAATGAATTGTTTCTGTGATGTCACGAGAACCCACTCAATTCACATACTGTTGCTGTCCAAAGCAAAACAAGTATCTCCAAAATGGCTACTTTACAGGAAAGGGCAAAAACCTGATTTAATCTACATGTAAGTCAATGGAACCAGACATTTTCCAAGCAATTTTGGGCCATTTCTGTTGGTCCATTCACTCCCAGTCAAGAAACAGCTTTAAAACCTGACAGAAAGTACTGAACTCGCTGAGCAAGCTGGGTCTGGAAAAAGTATAAGTATACTAGCACAAATTAACAAACATATTAGGGGTGGAGTTGGAGGGACACCAGGCCTGCTGGACATGTGAAGCCTGACAACAGGCCGTTAATCCTGGTGCTGAACACGGTGCCTCCACAAAAAGATGACCCACTGCCATTCTTTTGACGATAAGAGCGTATTTGTTATATTTTTATTGCTTTGTTTACAAGGGACTGGCAGGATTGGCAGCCTGTCCAAGATGTTTTCTGCCTTCTGGTCAATGAGCACTGGATTGGCTCCAGCACCCCTCATGACTCAAGGATAACGCAGTTTAGAAGTGAGTGAGTGTGAGTTTGTTAGTTACAATGGAAATTGGTAATTTTGCTGCTCAAATATGCCCAGTCTAGGAACAGTACAGCACTGCCTGTAGAGTAATGCTCTTAGTTAGTCTACAGTGGAAATCAGTCACATCATGAGTTAGTTAGTTAGTTAGTTAGTTAGTTAGTTAGTTAGTTAGTTAGTTAGTTAGTTAGTTAGTTAGTTAGTTAGTTAGTCATTCAGTCAGTCAGTCAGTTAGTTAGTTAGTTAGTTAGTCAATCAGTTAGTCAGTCAGTTAGTTAGTTAGTTAGTTAGGTTTGGTCATTTTGCTGCCCAAATATGCCCAGTCTAGGAACAGTACAACCTGTAGAGTAATGCTCTTAGTTAGTCTACAGTGGAAATCAGTCACAGCATGAGTTAGTTAGTTAGTTAGTTAGTTAGTTAGTTAGTCATTTTGCTGCCCAAATATGCCCAGTCTAGGAACAGTGCAGCACTGCCTGTAGAGTAATGCTCTTAGTTAGTCTACAGTGGAAATCAGTCACAGTATGAGTTAGTTAGTCAGTCAGTCAGTCAGTCAGTCAGTCAGTCAGTTAGTTAGTTAGTTAGTTAGTTAGTCAGTCAGTCAGTCAGTCAGTCAGTCAGTCAGTCAGTCAGTCAGTCAGTTAGTTAGTTAGTTAGTTAGTTAGTTAGTTAGTTAATTGGTCACTTTGCTGCCTTAATATGCCTGTTAGTAATGCTGTTGCCCAATGTACCAACCAGTATTGCCCAATAAGTCTTGACTAGTGACAGGCTGCTGGGTCATCTGTCTTAGCAGTAGGCTATGAATGGAATTGCAGTGGTATGCAGGATGTACAGGGCAGAATGGTGTAATGTAGAATCATATAGTTATTGAGCTATGTTCTGTGTATGTTCTATAATCCGAGATTTGTAGGCGATGGCTCTAGCCTCAGGGCTTTTTAAGGTGAATTTTACTTGATGTGAAGCTTTTCTTTTGTGTGTGAGTTTGAAACATGGTCTGCATTTCTCTGCTGTGTGCTAATAAAGAGAGCCCAATGCCCAAATCCTCTATTGTTTTATAAGGAACTGATGTCATATTTTGGCTGACTGGAAGCTTCTTGATTACAGATGTAACAAGTTAAAAGGGTGCTGCAGCTAGTCTGTCTGGGATATCTCTGTTCTAGCCCAAACACCCACTGCCAGTGTAAACCTTTAAGCTATTAAATCTACTCCCCTACATAATTACACCTCAAGGCTTTAAGTATTACTTCTGCAGCGTGTTTGAGTTTCACCTTAGGTGGCTTACAGTATGTGTAATGTTTGTTTTCCTCTCATTGTAGCCCATCATTTACAGCTGTTGTCTATGGTGTGGTGTTTAGGGCAGGGGAAATGACCACAGGCCATCCGAATAGCAATACAGAATGAATTTCCTTTGCCATCATTCAGAAAAATCTGTTGCCAAGGTGGTAAATAATGTTTGGGTGGTAGCATCTAATTATGCACTGGGCAACACCTAAATCTGGTTTTATGGTCTTGTGTATTGGAGGGGATTAAGGCTTTGCAGTTTCCGTTCGTATTTTAGGAAACTGATGACCGAAGTGACCAAATAAGCTGCTCCTGCATGTTTTCAGGTGGTTTGCTTTGTTTCCTATTGATGTTAGACTGATGTTAAACTGGAGAGTAGAGACTGCATAATAGCTAAAGGTCACACAGAGAATTTCTAAACATGAAAACCCGCAAACATGCCATCCTGGGTAAATACGTTTCTTGTATTTAGAGCCCATTGAAACAGTGTAAATACTCCATCACAAATGGCGGTTTTGAGAAGTGTACGACTCCAGGAGGTGTACATCAAACAACAGCTAAAAGCATGCCGATTACTGTGCCACGATTTACGTCACCCTTGTTTAGTATGATTGCAGGCATGCTGTCTGTTCCTCTCTCTGGGCTTAAACACCTCTTCTGGAGAGGAGGTTGTAAATAGAGCTTTGACATTTCAGCCAAATGGATTTCCATGTTGCAGAGTGGCACTCAGCTTAAAGCATGCGTGCCAGTGAGCGTGACTGTGTGCATGTGAGAAAAGCAGCTGTGAGCATCAATGTCCTTCAATATCTTGGCCTGCGTCTTCATGTTTGATGGTATTGTGCACTGGTCTGTTTAGAAGCAAACCTGTCGGAATGGCTCCGTCCTGCAGGACGCCTGCATGCTTCAGGCCGAACTCAGAGAGGAATCTCTCGTTTTTTCTGGTGCAGTTTTGTTTGGAAGCAGGAAAGCAGATTGCATTTTTTTTGTTAATGGGCGCAGGCCAGATTGCCTGGATTGGGACAAGCTACAGACACTGGAAGTACAAAGCCTACAGTAACCAAATATGGTAAAAGTATAAATTTAACCACAGTGATGTTACAGTAACTATCCCAGCAGTTTCAGGCAGTCACGTTTATGAAAACTATGATTTATGGATCATGTAGCTCTATTCACCTAGAAATAGCTAGTTAACTTGCTACTGCATTAAGCTTCTAGTTAAATTGAAAACCTGGGTGGGTTTATTGACTTCTGCACACCTGCTGCCAGCCACTTTATTGGTAGTTTTAAAATGACTGATGTGTACTTGTCGTTTTCATTCATGTGATCTATTTCCTGAGTAGCCACATGTCCTTATATAAAAGCTATGACTATCCAGCCTTATAGCACAGTTAAGGATATTCACACAATACTACATTAATAAACATACATAATACATGCACTTCTACATGCACATGGTGGTCTTAATGTCATTTATATAGCATTGATGGTGCTACACAATGCAATGTTGTTCCTCACTATGAAACTCTCAGTGTGGTCAGGGTTGCTGTTGGGATTGTAATGCTAATAAAGGTGAAACTGCTTTTCAGTCTCTTCAGTGTTAAACACTGGAGGTGCTCCATATTGTACAAGATGTGTGGACTGAAATCTACAGAGAATATGAATAACTCTGGACCAAAGTTCTCCAGGATCTTTTTAAAGATGTGTTTTCCTGCTTAAATGATGCTGTAGTTACATCCTGGCAATGTGTCAAAATAAGCCCTGAGTCCCCTGTGACTGAAATGTACTTAATAGCTTGTAATACCTTCATGAGCAGCAATAACAGCTCTGATTGGATTTGGCATGTATTGACAGGTTTCTGGATGTAGGCTACATCAATATTCAGACACACTTACATCAAAGAATTGTGCAGTTTTGGTGGATGCCTTCCCTGGCACAATTCTGAGAAGAGTTTCCTGTAGACTGGGATTTTAGACAGTAGATGCATATGACTGTATGTTTAGGTACAGCTACAAATTCAGCCACTTCCTTTACACTATTGCCTTTACTCACTTGCTGAATTACTGTACACCAACACACTACTTACATTACACTAGCACATTACACTTACTGGGTTACTGTACACCACCACACTACTTACAGTACACTAACACATTACACCTACTGGGTTACTGTACACCACCACACTACTTACAGTACACTAACACATTACACTTACTGAGTTACTGTACACCAACACACTACTTACAGTACACTAACACATTACACCTACTGGGTTACTGTACACCACCACACTACTTACAGTACACTAACACATTACACTTACTGAGTTACTGTACACCAACACACTACTTACAGTACACTAACACATTACACCTACTGAGCTACTGTACACCAACACACTACTTATAGTACACTAACGCATTACACTTACTGAGATACTGTACACCATCACACAACTTACAGTACACTAACGCATTACACCTACTGAGCTACTGTACACCAACACACTACTTATAGTACACAAACGCATTACACTTACTGAGTTACTGTACACCATCACACTACTTACAGCACACTAACGCATTACACTTACTGAGTTACTGTACACCATCACACTACTTACAGCACACTAACACATTACACTTACTGAGTTACTGTACACCATCACACTACTTACAGCACACTAACACATTACACTTACTGAGTTACTGTACACCATCACACTACTTACAGTACACTAACGCATTACACTTACTGAGTTACTGTACACCGACACACTACTTACAGTACACTAACACATTACACTTACTGAGTTACTGTACACCAACACACTACTTACAGTACACTAACACATTACACTTACTGAGTTATTGTACACCCACACTGCTTACAGTACACTAACACATTACACTTACTGAGTTACTGTACACCACCACACTACTTACAGTACACTAACACATTACACTTACTGAGTTACTGTACACCATCACACTACTTACAGTACACTAACACATTACACTGAGTTACTGTACACCAACACACTACTTACAGTACACTAACACATTACACTTACTGAGTTATTGTACACCAACACGTTACTTACAGTACACTAACACATTACACTTACTGCGTTACTGTACACCATCACACTACTTACAGCACACTAACACATTATACTTACTGAGTTACTGTACACCGACACACTACTTACAGTACACTAACACATTACACTTACTGAGTTATTGTACACCCACACTGCTTACAGTACACTAACACACTACACTTACTGAGTTACTGTACACCATCACACTACTTACAGCACACTAACACATTACACTTACTGAGTTACTGTACACCATCACACTACTTACAGCACACTAACACATTACACTTACTGAGTTACTGTACACCACCACACTACTTACAGTACACTAACACATTACACTTACTGAGTTACTGTACACCAACACACTACTTACAGTACACTAACACATTACACTTACTGAGTTACTGTACACCAACACACTACTTACAGTACACTAACACATTACACTTACTGCGTTACTGTACACCATCACACTACTTACAGCACACTAACACATTATACTTACTGAGTTACTGTACACCGACACACTACTTACAGTACACTAACACATTACACTTACTGAGTTATTGTACACCCACACTGCTTACAGTACACTAACACACTACACTTACTGAGTTACTGTACACCATCACACTACTTACAGCACACTAACACATTACACTTACTGAGTTACTGTACACCATCACACTACTTACAGCACACTAACACATTACACTTACTGAGTTACTGTACACCACCACACTACTTACAGTACACTAACACATTACACTTACTGAGTTACTGTACACCAACACACTACTTACAGTACACTAACACATTACACTTACTGAGTTACTGTACACCAACACACTACTTACAGTACACTAACACATTACACTTACTGAGTTACTGTACACCAATACACTACTTACAGTACACTAACACATTACACTTACTGAGTTACTGTACACCAACACACTACTTACAGTACACTAACACTTTACACTTACTGAGATACTGTACACCGACACACTACTTACAGTACACTAACACTTTACACTTACTGAGATACTGTACACCGACACACTACTTACAGTACACTAACACATTACACTTACTGAGTTACTGTACACCAACACACTACTTACAGTACACTAACACATTACACTTACTGAGGTATTGTACACCAACACACTACTTACAGTACACTAACACATTACACTTACTGAGTTACTGTACACCGACACACTACTTACAGTACACTAACACATTACACTTACTGAGTTACTGTACACCAACACACTACTTACACCACTAACACACACTACTTACAGACACACACTTACTAACTAACACATTACACTTACTGAGTTACTGTACACCAACACACTACTTACAGTACACTAACACATTACACTTACTGAGGTATTGTACACCAACACACTACTTACAGTACACTAACACATTACACTTACTGAGTTACTGTACACCGACACACTACTTACAGTACACTAACACATTACACTTACTGAGTTACTGTACACCGACACACTACTTACAGTACACTAACACATTACACTTACTGAGTTACTGTACACCAACACACTACTTACAGTACACTAACACTTTACACTTACTGAGTTACTGTACACCGACACACTACTTACAGTACACTAACACATTACACTTACTGAGTTACTGTACACCAACACACTACTTACAGTACACTAACACATTACACTTACTGAGGTATTGTACACCAACACACTACTTACAGTACACTAACACATTACACTTACTGAGTTACTGTACACCGACACACTACTTACAGTACACTAACACTTTACACTTACTGAGATACTGTACACCGACACACTACTTACAGTACACTAACACATTACACTTACTGAGTTACTGTATACCAACACACTACTTACAGCACACTAACACATTACACTTACTGAGTTACTGTACACCAACACACTACTTACAGTACACTAACACTTTACACTTACTGAGTTACTGTACACCACTGATGAACTCATGCTCTGGAAGGGGTGTCTGTTGAACATATAGTGTGTCTTCAGTCCATGCATTGCGTGACTAAGTGTGCTGGATTAGGCTCCAGTGGGAGCAGATTTTGTATAGGAACTCAAAATGGTTCATCTTGTTTTATAAACAGCTGCTCTCTCCAGAAAGGATAGCTCCTATAGTATAATTAGACATGACAGCAGTTCACAAAGCTTTGCTTTGCAAGCCTAAATAATCTAATCGGTCTGACCCTTCAGTGCGGATAAAGCTGTATGAAGTCAGGTTATTTAAAACAGCTTTTCCCCTTGCTATCAGACCGTTTCTCTAAAAGTGGGAATTAAAATGGCAAGCTATTAAATAGATGTTACCTTTGTATAAAGAGGGCCGTAGCATTGTCCATCACTGCAACAGATCCAAAACATTAAATAGATGGTACTCTGGCATAAATATTTAATCCTAAAACACTGGCCAATCTTGATGAAAAGCACTTTTAAGAGTCCGTTTAGAGCTGGATTGAAGGCCGACTGGACAATGTAGAGATATGGCTGTAATGAAAGTGCACTACCATTTATGGAGCATCAGTCTGTTTCTATGAACAGCCATCAGCCGTAATGAATTCACTGGACGAGTCTGGAGAAACCAGTTTGAGCTTGTGGACAGTGACCAACTAAATTTCCCCCACAGCGCTGATGTTTTTCTTTCATTTCCATTAGGACATTATCTCGTTATCTTCATCATTCTTCACCCCGTTCTGTACATTTAGAACATCATAGCTAATTTATAAATGTTTTCTGAAGTCCTTTCACCTCAGGCTGTCTTTTTCGACCTTGCTTGTTTGACGTATTCTGTAAAAGTAGGCCCGATCATCGCACACTCTGAGATGGGACCGGAGAACGCCTTAATTTGCACTGATTAATGAAGATAATTCCTGGCTAGGTCACAATGTTCTCGAGAGCTTATTAACGGATAGAAGCTTTCCGTTCAAATGGGATATGGATTTTTAGAGCAACGATAACTCTGTCACAGAGCTGGAGATGGAGCGCTACGCCAGCCTGAACTCCTGGGTCATCAAAAGCAAATGAAAAATATCGGACCACGGAAGGAGGCTCTAATCTTCATGTTCCCTCTCTTTCACATTCTCACCGCATTCCCAGCAGCTTCGGCCTCACTGTCTGTGTGGATTAGCGGGAGAATTATTGTGAGGGTTAAAAGTCTCAGCCACTCTGAATTGCCATTTTTCTCACAGCTATTTCCAATTTGGAGGTGCGCTTTCAAGCGGCAGCCAAGGCAAACAAAGGCCCCAGAAAAACTGCGGCTGAGTACCTTTTCATCTAAAAATACTCCCTCTGTAGGCATGCTCATGTACAGGATGCACATGTGGCCACGCAGCACATTAATCTTCACCTGCTAGTTTTTACCGTTTGAACCCTTTGATACTTCCACATCAACCAAAAACATTGTCAGTGGTGACCGACCGTATGAAGGCAAACTGACCCAGACGGAGTCACCAGCAAGGGGGTTATGTAACAGTATTAAAGTCAACTTGCTTTAGAGGAGTTTGCTAATGGAATGTTCATGTCCATGAAGAGTCCACTCTGCTGAAAAAAAGCATAGCCTTTGCTGGTGGCTGGTTTCAGAGGGTCCAGATGGTCTTTAAAGGTCACTGGTTTTTAGCCCAGTCCTTGGGGCTACCCCACCAGGTTCGTATTTTGCTGACACCTAACTTGCAATACACTGGGATAAAGAAAATATGTGAGCCCTTAGGGGTGAATAGGGAACCACGGATGTAGGTGGTTGACAAGCTGGACATTCAGCTGAACTTAGCTAAACGTATACTTTATGGTAGACCAACTTAGTTGGTTGATTCTCATAGTGTATCATTTCATTTTTGTTTGTTTGTTTGCTTTTAGTTGATTTGATCAACTTGCTTTATCATGCTGGGTGACCATCCTGTCCAGCCAATTTGCTCAAGCTTGTCATGCTGGCAGAGCTCTTTGGTCAAACTAGTCTTTATAGTGGCTGAGCAGCTTGGTCAAGCTACTCAGTCTGGCCAACCATTTTGGTCAAGATAGACATTCTGATTGACTAGCTTGGGTAAGTTGGTTATGGTGGTCAACCAACTTTGTCAAACAGGTCAAGCTGGCTTATCAGCTTGGTTATACTAGTCAGGTTTGTCAACAAGCTTGATAAATACTGGTTAGCCAGCTAGGTCAAGCAAGTCATGCTGATCAATCAACTTGGTCAAGCTAGAATGCTGACTGATTAGCTTGGACACATGTATCATGCTGTTTGTCAATCTTTCAGCATTCAGTTTGGTAAGGCCAGCTAAACCATCAAACTCAAACAAAACATTTACTCATATTCATATACTCTTAAAAATAAGGGTGATTTTTGATTTGTGCCATATTGAGAAATGAACATGGCCATGGCTGGTCTAAAAGACGACAATTTTAACAGAGCAGTGAGTAGTAGAAGGGACAGGCATAGTTCAGGTGATCTGTCCATTTGGGAGTGTATGGTTCCTTAGAAATGTAATCCAGCAGTTATTTAGGTTCTTCTCTGGTGATGTTCCAAAGAACCCTTTATTTTTAACAACCTACTGTACTTTTCCACCACTTGAAATATCAGCTTCCGGTTTCCACTGGTTCATATCACCTCTTGACTCACATAAACACAAGTCTCCAAGTAAGGAGGATCATCTGCTTGAGACTCTTTGATAAAGGTGTTATACAATCGTGGCTGGCTGAGTTTCATCAGAGCCAGACTGGTCAAGTCTCTCAGTGTCTTCAGGTTTATTAGTGAGAAACTCTTTGGGTTGCAGGAATGGCAGTTTAATTCCCAGGGCTTACTGTAGGAATTCCTGGTAAAATAATGTGAAATATGAGCATCGGGGCAAGAAATAGGCCACTCTGTTTCGAGACCAGAACTATTTAGTTTTATGGCATGGTCGTCCTAACATGGATGCACTCCCGAAAAGTCTTGCTAACAAAGATCTTCAGATCTACGCTGAGCGTAAGTCAGTTTCACATATTTAGGTCGGAAAGGAATCAAGTGTATGACAGGCAAGTAATCCACTGTGATGAATGCCTGTAGGGCAGAGAGCTAGAAATGTGGACAGGCCTTGGCAACCCTTCTTTTGGCCTTAAAGAAAAAAGGAACCACTGCATGGAAAGAAGGGGAAGGTAAGCTTCAAAGCCAGGTGTGGGAGAAAGAAAATACAGGCCTGTTAATTAAACACGTATCAGTCTATCTCAGATGTTCGTGGTTATGTAGTAGCTTGTTTGTGGCCGTGCAGAAGACACCTGGCAGAGTTATGCAATAATCTGATTTATGGGAATGAAATATGCACAAGCGTAGGGCCTTAAAGAGAACTGAATTCATCCATATGGACCTTTAGACTGAATCTGGATACTGCTACTGCTGATTGGTCTGGTTCTCCTGACCTGTGCTGAACACTGTGCTCATGTCCAGACGATGGCAAAAACCAGCTTCAGCACAAAAGGAACTGATTTTCTTTCGCTCCGGTGGCCTGAAGCACCAGTACCACTTTGTGGATGGAAAATTTCTTCGCAGTCTTTTATAGCCCCTTGACATTTGAGAGTGGGTATATAAACATGCTATGAGACGGGCACGTGCAGCTTGTTCTAATGTATTTTTGGCTGCTGTTGTTAAAAGAAACCATATAATGGCCCAAGATAAGGATCATTTGGTCCTCTTGGCTGAGCAAGGCCCTTTTGAATACTCAACTAACAACAGCTGGGCCATTTCATCTCTGCACCCATCAGTTTACACGTCGCAAGAAGCGCATTGTGATTTATTTATTTATTTATTCCCTGCATGAGAGCTTGCTTTGAACACCAGTGATGTGTGCACTGATGACTAGATAACAATGAACGCACAACAGCTCAATTACAGCAGATTTTGCACAGGGTACATCTGATTGGAGTGTTGATGTACAATGCGGTGAAAGCTGATGCCACATATGCTGACGTTCCCAGCAATGGACCAAACAACACCCATTATATCCCACTATACAGTCAGAAGAGATCTCTCCTGCAATTAGCTCAGCTGTTGGGCCATTACTGTCTCTTAGAGCTACTGCTCCCTTTAGCAATTGAAATGATGTGCTGTGGGGAACACAATTCACTTTCTGAACAAAGCTCTGCAAGATCTAGGTCCTGAGCTCATCTTTTTATATCCCCATCCTAAGCCTTACATCCAGGTAATTTAGTGTCTTCTTCAGATTCCAAGGTTTTGACCCACATCTGTGTGGAGGACCATGTAGTATACACTATATAATATACACTATATATAGTTGAATCCAGGAGGAATCAACTGGCATGATTAAAACTTGGTGGGTAGGTTCGACATCATGATGCATGCAAATGATTACACACTTGGTCTCATAAGGTTATCCTGTTGTGTGTGCTTTCCGATATGACTTGTGCTGTTGTGTTGGTAGCATCCCTTGCAAGCGAAGTATTCCTCAGAGAAGGGTTTGAAAGCAATCTGAGCAGAGCTGGAGGGGCTGCACTGTAGGGCTCTGGGAAGCAGGATGGTCTTATCGATGTATTGTGCACCATACCCGCCGTGTGGATACTACTATTACACCATAGCTGTTGGTGGCATTAAATAAAGAAAGGCATACACCAGTGACATGAAGGGTCTGGGAGACCTGCACAAACCATGAAGCGGGAGAACCAACGAATTGTCCAGCACACACTGAGTGAACCAACAGCCATGATTATGGACATTTAGCAAACAGTGAGGCCCTCCATGAGTCTTCCTGTTCGTGCCAGCACCATTGGCAGATGGCTGTACAACACAGGACAACATGCACACTGACTGAGACGATTAAAGAATCTGTATGTGGAGGAACCATGGTCAGCACCAAGATGGATAGTCTGTTGCCACATGTTACACGTCCAAAGAGCCTGGTGTCACTCCACCCTTACCACACAATCTGCAGGAACCGCGTGAGAATATTTAAACTGCATGGGATGGATTATCCCAGGACACAATTAGAACCCTCTACAACTCCATGCTGAGACATTTGGTATGTTGCGTTAGCCATACTGAGAGACACTATTTCTGTATGTGTAAGTCCAATAAGTATTACCCATATCAGTCTAAATGTATCATCATTTATTGTTCCTGGTAACCATTATCTTCCTTCCCAACAGCACTGCAATCCCACACTTCCTTCTGGGTGCAACTATTCCTTTGATAATGAGTGTATTAGCCTCAAATGATTGATTTCTCTCCACTGCGCTATTAAGGATGCCTTTTATCTATCATCATTTAAATCTCCCTCTCACTTAATCATCTTTTAAACCTATTTGTCCTTCTCGGTCATCTGGGGTGCTGGAGCCCATCCTAACAATCATTTGGCGGGAGTCAGGAAACATACTGGACCATACAGGCCATCGTAGGGGAGACACAGTGACATACACATTCTCACACACACACACTCACTCACTAACACCTAGGGGCAGTTTAGCCTCTCCAACTCCTGTGGGAGGAAACCGGAGCACCCGAGGGAAACCCAGACAGACATCCAAATGTCATGCAAGCATGCAAACAGCACTACCCGCCGCCCTATCATTGAAATCTGTTTTCACTATATAGTTCCTGTTATTGTTGACTCCATTCTACATTATGTAACACTATCGCAAAAAGGTCAGGACAGTCAGTAAAGGTCAGTAGGTAAAATGCAGGCAGTGATTTAAAAATCTACCTTGGCCTGCATTTGAGCAAAAGTATTACAAAGATTACAAAACATGTAATGTTTTACCTCATCATTGTTTTTATAAAGGAACACACATTTTGAAACTGATGCCTGCTATGCATTTCAAAGAAGTTGAGAGAGGGGGAATTGTAGGCTGGGAATATTGAGAAATTTTCCAAAATAAAAATGTATCTTAAAGAGGTGATATAATTGTGCTTGCATATGGAAAGAACATCCAGGAAAGGCGGAGTCGAGGCTCATTACTTTGCCAAAAATGCATCAGCACAAAATCCAGAAGCTGAGAATAAGGTTCCACAGTGCAACAGTGTTAGGGTGTGTTGTGCTGGCAGTTTTTACTGCCCACTTTGTTAGACACTGCTACCTTGTTGGTCAGAGAAGATAGCCCTTCTGTTGTTGCAGTTTGTGTTGGTCATCCTCTTGTCCTTCGTCAGTGGTAGCAGGCAGCTCGATAGTTTTGGTTGATGGACTATTCTAGTGACACTGAAGTGTCCAGCAGCACTGCTGTGTCTGATCCACTTACACCAGCACAACACACACTAACACACCACCACCATGTCAGTGTAACAGCAGTGCTGAGAATGATCCACCATCCACATTACACCTGCTCTGTGGTGGTCCTGTGGAGGCCCTGGCCTCTGAAAAACAGGATGAAAGGGGATTAACAAAGTATGAAGAGAATTTGATGAACTAAAGTCTATAACTGCCCCTGTATGATAAACAGAGCTGATTAATTAGATGATGTAAATGTATAAGTTCCTAATAAAGTGCTCAGTGATGATTCAGCTGCTGATGGGTGTGTACAGAACGGATCTGGTAAAAGCTTCATTGAGTCAGTTCCTGCAGGTTTGTAAACACTGATTATATAACACACTCAGTTCTGATGGAGCTGGTTGTTTACAGTACAGCTGTAAGGTGGTCGTCACAATGACGGGCGCGTTTGTCTCAAACCTCCCTATCTGCGCTCTCATTGGCCAGCAATAAGCAGTCTGCGATCTCATTGGCCACTAGTGAGCAGTCTGTGCTCTCATTGGCCAGCAGTGAGCAGCCTGCGCTCTCATTGGCCAGCAATGAGTAGTCTGCGCTCTCATTGGCCAGCAGTGAGCAGTCTATGTCTATGTTTATTGTGCTCTTATTGGTTAAAACTAATTCATGCTCTACTGCTGGCTAGTGCTTGCACCACGTCTTTGCGCTTGGGTTGGCTTATGACCGCCATAGCTAGCCGATCATAGCGCCGGAGGTGGATTCTATGAGCCAATCGATGCTCGGGGGGCGGGGCTTGCCGGAATACGGTGGGAAAAACAACAGCGCCCGGGACAGTCTGCAGTCTAGCGCTGGTCCAGTGTTGATACAGCAGCAGCAGGATGTCAGTGGAGGTTTCTTCTCCTTCTGGTCTCGGTATTGCCCTGTATCAGACTCGTTCTCGGAGCGAATACTAAAGGAGGACGACTGTCGTTCCAACACACTGAAGTTCCTTGAGCTCTTGTAAACAGACTGAGAGAATGAACGACATCAAAGTTGCTGTTCTTGGAGGCGAGGGGGTCGGGAAATCAGGTAGGCTGGAGATCAGTGTTGTTTATTTCTTCTGTATCTCCTTTAAGCTCATATTTTGAGTGCCATTATCCTTATGAAGTCATTATTTCAGCAGTCTGATCTTTATTCCTAACAGCGCTCATTGTTCGCTTCCTGACCAGACGATTTATTGGCGAGTACGCATCATCAACAGGTAACCTCCATCTGTCTGTATGCACATCTCTCTCTTTACCAGTCTCTAGTGTTTATCGCTGTGGGGGTCTATACTGAACTCTCTGGTTCTCTGGCGCACAGGGCACATCATTAGGAGAGATAAGAACTGACCACCGTACAAATGTAAATGACTTATAGGGTGTACTGGGTAGCCATTACTTATACATGACATGACAGAGAGAAATACATGTCCAGTTATATGGAAATAATAATAATAATACATGTTGTATACCCTCAGCTAATATATATAAAATGCATATGTTTATAAAATACATACACAAATATATATATATATATATATATTTGTGTATGTATTTTATAAACATATGCATTTTATATATATTAGCTGAGGGTATACAACATGAATACAACATGATACAAAACTGAAATGATCAAATAAATAAATTAAACAATATGATAAATAAACAGTATTTGAATTAATAACTCAGTTAAAAAACTGTCAAATGGTTATTATAAATGTGGACTGAGCATGAACAGAAAAGAAGCAAAATGATAAAAACAACAATCGAAAAGTAAAATTAAATAAGCAATGTTAAATAAAGCATTATTATAATTTAAAAATGCTTAAGGTACATTTGTAAAATGTGTACTGAACTTGCTCTTAATTATAAGAGGCAGTAAGTGAAATAAGTGATGACATGATACTCACTCATGAGAACCTGATGTCTGGAAAAGGCACCCTTTTGTTTTACATGGTAGGCTACAGCAGGATCTCTGCCAAGCGCCCGTGCTGAGTTATTTAGAGTGGCAATAAAATGCAGAAAATTGCAAAGAGTTGCAAAAAAATCTGTCCTCCTGACTGTGTGGAACTTGCTCTTTTTCCTCAGAGTGCATATACAGAAAGCGCATGTCTGTAGACGGAAGGCAGCTGAACCTCGAGCTTTACGACCCGTGCTCTCAGGTAAGCGTTTAAAGCAGTAGTGAAAGCTGCTGTAATGGTTGCAATAAAAACAAAAAGCATCTGTAAGGCTATGGAACATAAGCGCCTCTCGTAAAGATTGATAGATGCATGAAGGAAAAACAAGCTTGTGAATATGATACCCACTTAGAGTACTGTAATGGAAAGCGACATTAGGGCTGATGCAGTAGATTTGACTGGGACCTGGGAGATTTAGTTCTAGAACATATTACATGGGTCATGTGCACTTACCATATCTCAATTTAAGACAGAGCTCCTGCAAAGGCTTCACATTGCTTGTGCAGTTGCGTAATTGTGGAACAGTTGGCGGTTCCACATACAGCCTTTCAGCCTTCAGTGTTGTTTCAGGCTTCTTGCCACTAAATTTGGTGATGCTAAACATCAGATTTGGCTCCGTACTGATTAGTACATGCCGTTTGGTAACCAGTCTCATCCATCATACTTACATTAATGAGTTTTGAAGGCCTGCATTATTTACGACCCTTATGTAATGACGCCTCTAGCTCTGAGACCCAGACTGCATTATTTTGTGTGGATAGCACTTCACCTGTACACCATGTATACCCATATACTGTATCATCAGCCCACACCAACACACTACACCAGATCAACAGATCATGGTCTAGACATATATGCATAGGAAGCATAGGGGTGGGTGGATGTATGTGTGTAGGGTACGTCTGGGCAATGACGCAAGGTGTTGCGTAATAATGTTTACCAGAATCAGTGGGACAGTTACACCAGGTAATCAGTTTGCTAGGTGCCATATAGGTGCACTATATAGGTTTAGAGGTACTGACATTTGCTGCACAATTTCAGACCCCCATCCTTAGTGGAATGAGACCACCACAGGAACACCACAGTTAACGTCATACTATTTGGGTGGTGGACCTTTCTGAGGACAGCAATGACACTGGCATGGTAGTGGCAGGTCTGGTGCTGATATAAAGTGTCAGGCTCAGCAATGGCCTGGAGTATCTAGCCAACAGTGGTCCTGTGGGCAGGAACTGACCACGGATGAAGATCCAGAAGATGGCATACATAAAATGTGCCACTTTAACAGAATAATGTCTGGTCTGTGGTGGTTCCTTTCTGCGGATGGATGGTTCTAGAGGTGCTTAACGAACTGGTTCAGCAACAGAAGGTCTGAAGTCATTACATGTAAACCCACAGAGTCGCTTACATGGCAGGGCTACCTGATAATCTAGTCATTGAGTATAGAAGGTAGGTGTGTTACTGCTAATGATTCCCTAAAGCAGTGTGGTCTACTTGTGTTTCCTCAGCCCTGCGATGGGAAGTCTACTCTGAACGAGCAGATCCACTGGGCCGACGGCTTTGTGGTGGTCTATGACATCAGCGACCGCTCTTCTTTCCTCGCGGCCACAGCCATAGTGCGCTTGATCCGCGAGCTAAACCTGGGAGTAGCTAAAAGGTAACGGCCTTCGCCAGAGCAAGTATGGGCAGAGTAGGAGGGAGCTATTTCCATCCACCAGCTGCTCAAAGCGCTTCTGTTGTGTAGGTGGTCAATAGCTGACCAGGAAACAGGCTCATATACTTTTTCATAATGAGGAACAGTAGAATGGCTGTAGCTGCTGGGGAGGCTGAGTGGGTGCTCTGATAGAAGGTCAGGCAACTTAGCTCGCCTCCGTATTTTCCTCAATGGCTAGAACTACACACATTTGTGTGATTTTCACACTGAGCAATTGCCTAGTATGGGATGTGGCTGTCATTTATAAGCACTGGCAACAAAGCTAGCCAGATATTGAGTGCTTGGCTGCTTTTTAATGAATCAGTTGATTCGTCATCATGTGCATGGCTTGGGGTTTGGAAACATGCTTCTCTTCTTGTTTCTCAAAGAAGCTGTTTAGTTTGGTCATTGCAAAGCAATCCAAAAATAGTCCCAAAGGACCCAAATGAAGTAGAAGCAGAAACGTAAACATCTAATCAAATTAAATCTACCTTCATTTACTCACAGGAAACATTCCCTTGAGCTAAGAGTTTGGGTCTCAATTTAGAGTATTTGTAAAAGGATTTCACTGATGTAAACATTGTACTATTTCTGGGGGAATCTAATGTTTTCCACTCTCTTAAAAACAAGGATGCCTAAAAAGGTTCTTTGGAGCGATGCCATAGATGGTTCTTTAAAGGAATTGGTTTTGTAAGGTTGTGGGTTAAAGCTTAATTGCTCCTGAGAACCACAACCAAGTACCATTTAAGAACCAGTGTTCCACTTTTTAGGCACTGATATACTGCTGCCATTAAGCATCTAATTCTGAATCACTTCTTGTTTAGGGACTCAGACTCAGTGGTGTTCTTGGTGGGCAATAAGCAAGACCTGTGCCACATGCGTGAGGTGGACAAGGAGGAAGGCCAGAGGGTGGCATCAGATGGTCGCTGCCAGTTCTATGAGCTCTCTGCTGCCGAGCACTACCAGGAGGTGGCGCTCATGTTCTCCAAGATGGTGCGCAACGCCAGCATGGGTGGCAAAGCCAAGGAGCGGAGGCGCCGGCCCAGCGGCTCCAAGTCCATGGCCAAACTCATCAATAATGTCTTTGGCAAGCGACGGAAATCTGTGTGATTGTACAACAAATGATGGACACTGATGGTGCCATGATCATGAGAAGCCCATGCGAGGAGCTTCATAGCGGGGCGCAAGAAGCACCCAAATAAAGACTAAAGACAAACATGGTTTTGCTTCTGGCTGCTGCATGCCAATGCCTTTTTAAAACGTCCAAGCAGTCCTGTGTTTCAGATGGCCTGTGTGCGCTAGAGCGTCCCTGTGCAGTGCACTTCAGTTGAGCCGTATCTGCTCTTTGCTATACATGTCCCAACTGTGCAGTCTAAATGTTTATTTGACCATATATACAATGTTGGATGTAAAAATAAGGGCACACATGCTCCTTTTGATATACGAGGAATGTCCAAGAGGCTGAAGTTCCAACTTTAAACATGTCAGTTACAGATTGGCTAGACATGCTGCCTTTACAGTATGAACTGCTTCATGTACTGTACTGTAATTTCCCTCGGCTGACATGTTTTGACCAGTCATGGACATTGTCAGAGTAGGTTTTTACAGTGTAAAGGAGCAGTCTGTAAACTCTTCTGCATTTCTGTTTGAAATGACGTACCCTGCGGAGAATAAAATGAAAACAGCTTTTCTCATCGACCCCCTGTCCTGTGGTGATTCTGTTTCTGCATGTTTGGACCAGTCTGAAGTGTTATGAATAGCTTAGAATGGTCTCAGCGTGCACACTTTGTTTTAGAGGTAAGCACTGTTCTGCGGGGGAGCGGGGTGACTTGGCATCTAATTCTACAAGGAGACTAATTAAATGCTACAGTAGGAAGGAAGGGAGGAATACAGTAGAGAAAAAGCTTAGAGTGAAATGGGGTTTTTAAACGATTCCAGACTGATTCCGGTCTCCTTTGGGTCTTTTATCTCAGACTGCACATTTTCCAGTTACATGTAAAACCTGCTCTTGGACTCAAATGCACTCAATCGGAATTCACCAGTGGAAATGCTTTATAGTCTAGGAGTCTCGGAAAGTCGGAAAGTAAAAAAAAAAATGCTGAGATGGAGTCAGATAGTGTTCACTAGCAGGATCTGACAGTGATGAATGGTGGCATACAGTAAAGTGCAATCGTGAGAAAAACATCCACATGTGCTGAGATGAGATAGAAGTAACTGATTCAGCCACTGTTTGGAAGCATAATTCAGTTGAAGGCTCAGGTTTTACAGCCCCAGTGATTATATGAGGTTTAAATATTCAGTACTGGGAATCTTTCAACCAAGAGACTACCGGTGTGTTTGAATTGGTCCCAGATTTCCTGCATGGAAAAATCAGAACCACTACAGAACTATTCTGCAACGGGAGTCCAATTCCATAGCATTCCACACAGTGCCATATGGATATTCAGTAACACGTCACATGGCAAGAAAACGTTTGGGAACATCAGCTCTAGTCTACCGTATTGGTATTGTACTTTAAGTGTTGACTAGCTAACATTAAGTAATGCATTAGTTAACATGAAGTTATACATTAACAATAGTTAGCTAATGTTAACTAACAACTGTTTCACGTTTACTTAACATGCAGAGTATTGTAACCATTGTTAATATTACTTCACATTAACTAGCAGTGTGTTGTAGTGCCAGTAGGGTAGACTAGAGGTGATGTTCCCAAACTTTTGCCAGGCTTTACATGCAGACCTAGTGCTTGCCCTGTGACCAACCAAATATTTTAAAAAGAGAAATAAACCCATGAAACTTTCAGTCAAAACACACAGTAGCTTGCCAAAATGAAAGAATGAAACATTAACAGCATAAAGCATACACTGGTAAGATTGTGGAAGAGAGATTGCATATGTAGACCATGTATTCAGCTCTTACCCTCAGCATAAACACTTTAATACATCTCGTTAATATTTTGATGGGCATTAAAGTTGAATCACAGGTTAATTTTAATTGTGTGTGTGTGTGTGTGTGTGTGTGTGTGTGTGTGTGTGCGCTGTTAATGTCTTCTTTGAAGACATGAAGCCCCTTAGGGCTTATTTGATTAGCTTACATTAGGGGTTACACAACAAATCACTGATGATGTCATGAATAAAGCCACAGGGGAAAGCAATGCTGCACAACATGCGACTTTAAAATGCCATCTGCCCTTTCCAAGGGCCTATGGTTCACACTTCTAGCCTTCAAAGTAATGGCAATCCAGACCACGGACCAGTGCATCATTCAGAGATGCACACCTGCTGAGGAGGTCTGCAGAGCCAAAGCGTTATGCTCACTCTCCAACCACACATGACTTTTAAGGGCAGCCTTTGGGAAAGTGGAGATAAAGGCATTCAGTATCTGATCTTTGACTGCTTACAGATCCCATAATCTTCAGGCTCCTCACTTGCTATCATCCCTGTAATCTTTGCTGTTAGTGTCATAATCACATGACCAGTGACTAGTCATAGAGCTTACATCATCATTGCCTCCGTGTAGTAAGGTCAACAAGTTGACCGGCCTGTGCTACCCCTAGCTTGCATTTGCCATGTTGAGTAATTTGCTGGGATATCATGATGACTCACAGGTGGCTGAAATGAGGTAAGAAGGTGATAAGCTAATTGGCCGTGAATGACTCGAATGCTCAGATGCCGGGTTTGATTTTGTGTGAGAGATGGATACAAATGCTCCGCATACTTATATAACAGCGCCCACTGGATTATGACTTGGTGGCAGTAATGGGATAGAATTATACCACGCATCTTCACTAACATGCTAATTGTTAGCTATGATAAGGTGAAGCATGCAAATCAATAGAATAGCTAATGCATGTTACCTAACTGAGTGGCTATGCAGCAGGGCCGGAGGATATAGATAGATTATGATTCATAGAGCAGCTCCTCTGTACATTCCTGCAGGCTGTGCTCACATAGATATACCATTTGAAGCACTGAGAACATTATTCTAGCCAAGCCTTCACTTGCATGGTCAGTTGGATTTTTCATAATATACCATGGAATAAAAATTCTAAAATAGCTGGCTTGAAAAGATCCTCTCTAAAAAATTCTAGACGGGTGTCTACATAACACATCTATTACATCTTACATAAATCCCTTTTTAATGTATTCATGAATGTTAAAATGAACGTTTTAGATGATGTTTTAGATTATGTTAAGTACTGTGTATTTAAAGGTGAGTGACATTTTACAAAATAAAAGTCTTCATTTAATATTTAGAAAAACTATATAATTTTTTTCAATTTGGACAAAACGCGCTGTGATATTTTTGTAATTATTAGATATTTATTTTAAGCATTTTGTTATTTTAAGCACTTCTTTCTCCTTTTTCCTTTATTTCTTTTTTACGCTCATCATCACAAGAATAGTTGCACCCTGAAGGAAGTCTCAGATGGCAGTGCTATTGGAAAAAAAAGATAAAGGTTACCAGAACAATAAATACTATAGTTAGACCGATATGGGTAATATTTATTAAGATACACATACAGAAGTAGCGTCTCTCAGTATGGCGCTGGGAAACCCTATTTGCTATCTTAACATGCCAGGTGTCTCAGCATTGAGCTGTAGAGATTCCTAATGAGGTCCTGTGATAATCCATCTCATGCAGCTTGAATATTCTCACACAGTTCCTGCAGATTATCCTGTAAGGGGTGGAGGCCCACTGGATGTGTGACACGTGACAACCATCTGTTCATCTTTGTGCCCTCACACACAGATTCGTTGGTCATCTCCACCAAGATAAAAGCCGGACTCGTCACTGAAGATGTTATGAATGTGATGTGTAAACACCCTGCAGGTAAAGTGTTACCAGCATTTTATTTTTATGGGTCTTTAGTCTTATAAGTTCTTTAATAGCATTAACAGAATATGTTATAATATAAGGTTCCTCAGGGATCCAGACATGGAAGCTCTTCAGGGCACCCTTATTTTAAAAGATATGTGATTTGACATTAGCAGAAAATAACTCATCTTTCTGTTTTCATCCAGTGTTTGTATTGCACGATTAGCACAGATAAGCACTGAGCCCACCAGCCAATGCCTCCAAAACCCCCATATCATGAAAAGTGACAGGGCACATTGATTATGTAAATATGGAAGATTAGTCTGCAGCTGTTAATCTTCCAGGCTGGCTCGCACAGAGACATGCAGACAGAGCCAAGGCTGATCTTTTTTGCCCTCTCATCCCTTTGGCAGCAGCTAGAGGCAGAGATAGACCATCACGTTCTCATTGGCCTGCTGGCCCTCTGGCCAGCGTCCAGCATCTCAGAGCCCAGCCAGAGCACACTGTGCTGAAGATATGAAGTGCTGGGGGCTGATGGAGCTCCTCCAGCTTCATACCTGCAGAGGGACACCTGGAAAAGAGGGGCAGTTCTTCCAAAATAAAGAGAGGGGGAGAAGGGTGTTGGGGTGGTTGTGAGCTTTTAAACATGGCTGTTGATTCTGAGGGAGATACGGTAAAGAGAAAAAAAACACAGAATGAAAAATCGGCAGTCCTTATAGGGGTCTTGTCAACATTTCTCTTATCCAGGATCAACACTGACTCAGACTTCCAGGCTGCTTGAGCCATACTCCGAATATTATGCCATGTTTTTCGTGCACATGTTTTGTAAGACACGTTGAATCCAAATTTCGCTTTGTAATCTGATTGATATCGAAATGAAAGGTTCTTTAGTGAAGTGAATAGATACACATAGAACCTTAAGAATACAAGAAACCACCTGAATGCAGAAAATTGCTCTTTTAGGTTTTAATGGTCATTTCCTGTTGTCCATGGTTTCAATTGTGCAAATGATCATAGTTTCCATATATATTATACAAAGTTTATTAATGTAGTTATCATATTACATGAACCACTTTTTACACTGTAGAAATGTGCATCCAAGCCAATACACATCATTTAGAAACCTTATTTCTAAATATATATATACAGGGGTTGGACAATGAAACTGAAACACCTGGTTTTAGACCAGAGTTATTTATTAGTATGGTGTAGGACCTCCTTTTGCAGCCAATACAGCATCATTTGGGCAGCCGTGGTGTTATCTTCTTTGGATACAATCCGGGTAAGCACCCGAACATCCCTTTCAGACAGCTTCCTCTTGCGTCCACAGTTAATCCTGTTGGATGTGGTTCGTCCTTCTTGGTGGTTTGCTGACATTACCCTGGATACCGTGGCTCTTGATACATCACAAAGACTTGCTGTCTTGGTCACAGATGCGCCAGCAAGACGTGCACCAACAATTTGTCCTGTTTTGAACTCTGGTATGTCACCCATAATGTTGTGTGCATTGCAGTATTTTGAGCAGAACTGTGCTCTTACCTGCTAACTGAACCTTCACACTCTGCTCTTACTGGTGCAATGTGCAATTAATGAAGATTGGCCACCAGGCTGGTCCAATTTAGCCATGAGACCTCCCACACTAAAATGACAAGGGTTTCAGTTTAATTGTCCAACCCCTGTATATTTTTTCAAAATGTAGAAACCTTGCTTCTAAGGAAGTGCATCTTCCTTGTTCGGACGAAACAGGAGCAATGCTGTGCTTTCACTGCTTAGTGGTGAGTTAAGACATGAAGAGGTGTCTTACTTTATTTATAGCTCATGTACGCACCAATGAAAAGCAAAGCCACTGAGCTAATACAGCTCTAGCTCCAGTCACAGTGTTTGCTTTTCTATGATCTGAGGATTAGTTTGATAAAAATAGCTGTATTGATTTAAGTGTCATCAACTCGCCCCCATGTTGGACTGCTAATCAAGTGGCCCGTGTCAGACAGCCTTAGTTATGGGGATTAGGAAGAGCTCTGCAGTTAGCTGTCTTAATGCTATATATTTATAGGTAATGACGGCTGCTGTAAGGTGTGGGTGTGTGGGGTAAAAACACGGCTGCCTATCGTGTGTTCACAGTAATCATCAGCAATTTAAGCCCTACTCCAAATCTGGGCATGAGACAGAATGAATAATATTGTTTATCATACCAGTCTTTTTTTCTCCTCTCAGTCTTGTCCTCTTTGACTCCCACTCACCCGGTAAAGATGTGTTGAAAACTGTGGCCAGTGTAGGGAAGCAAGGTGTGAAGACACGGAAATGTGGTCCTGGCCAGTGTGTGTGCAGGCATGTGTGGGCTTGTGGGAGCATGCGGACATGTGTATGTGTTTTTGTTATTGTTTGGACGACACGAGAGGCACTTTGCTGTGAGGACATAAATAGGTGTGGGGTAACAGTAGTCCTACCGCAATAAGGTAAAGGTACGTTTGTGGAAAATGACGCAAACCATTAAGAAAATACCTGCAGTGATGTAACTGAAGTTGCTTATTATGCTTATTATGCTTAAATATAGCATCACAGCTAAAGGTCATCAATAACGAAAACATAGTTTGGCTTTTTTTAGTCATATGCAAAAGTAGGGGCCTCTGTTGTTGTAGTATATGAAAAGTACTGTAAGTAAACATTCTCCACAGAGAACTCAACTGCCATTAGTCTGTCTATTGTTAACAAACAAGCTATTCTGTTGCTGTCCAACGGAAAACATGGTCCATTTTAATTTCTATGCATCATTTGAACACAGCAGCTGCTCTTTACCTTGTGTGGATATATGATGAATGGACCAACACTAATGCCCCAAATTGCTTGGAAAACAGTCAGGTTCCATTGAGTCAGAAATGAACAGAATTAAATTGAATTGAATTGAATTGAATTGAATTGAATTGAATTGAATTGAATTGAATTGAATTGAATTGAATTGAATTGAATTGAATTGAATTTTTTGCTCTCTCCTGTAAAGTTACCAATTTACAGATACCTGTCTTTTTTTGGACAGTGATGATTTGGTGCAAATTGTGGATTCCTGAAGGTTGAACCAGTTTAACTGACTGGTATTCCTCACCAAAAACTGAGAAATATCCAATTAATTATGCAGTTGTGCCAATTCAGCCAGCTGTGGAATATGTGAAGTGTTGGTTCTATACCAGGACCTAGTAACTCACCAGCAGGAACTTGCAGGTCCTGAAGAAGGACTCATTTGGTTTGGTTGTAGATTATCATAATCAATAAATACATCACAAAAATTGCACTTATGGTAGCCGATACATCCAGCACTTTCAGGGACTGTGTTCCGAACGTTTTGTTTTCTCTGTAATTAACATGGCAAAGGTTTTTTTGGTCAGTGCTTCTACTCTCACTTCTGTAGATTTTAATACAAAGTTACTGTTTATTTGCTGCATGAAATACACACAAATGTAGTCTGTGCAAAAGCCGTAGTACATTTTGGACTTTAGGTTATATTTATTTCCAGGGTATTCAACAATTAAGATGCTCTGCATGGAAAATAAATGACATATTTGTGTCCCTTTAAAATCTCACTGTATATAGACACAAGGCTGTTCATACAAAGTGTAAATAACGAAATCTAGTTGACTAACTTCTCTGCAGCAGAAATGCATAAAATGTCATACAAAAAATTGTTTAAATGTCTATGCAGCAGGTATGTGCTGGTCATAAACATGGAGCTGGTCATTTGTTTGTATGGAAATATATTAGTGTAAGAATGTCTGTTTTATCAATTTTTCTACATTTCCCATGATAACTAAGCTGTTCACATGTGAACAAAGTCATTTGGAGTGATTTGATGTAACATTGTTAATTAGTAAAGTAGTTAAATAAAGAATCTTTCAAATGTCTACAACCCAAAGAAATTTTATTTACTAACCAAAGCCACCACTAAACCTACACTTTTCTTCTGAGCTATGATATACAATATTAATAATGGTAAGATAGTCATACGTCTGTAAAAATAACCTGTCTTTGGGCACTGTTTTACCTCACAACACTCCACAATACTTATGGGTGTCTGGTTCCTATCACTGTGAATTCTGATTATGAGTTTCTCTAACACAGGGCATTTCACATCAAACCTCTCTGAATGACGTTGTTCACGACTTTAAAAGCTGCCGATTCTGGCTTTTCACCAATCACAACACGTGTGTGTTGAAAACCGACTGCCCTTAAAGCCTCATACAGAGCTACCTGACCACAGCATGATGCATTACTTTAGAGATGAAAGGCTGTGTTTACCTCACATATGAGTGAATATGGGGATGGAGCAGGTGTGTGGATGCAACACTGAGCAGCAAAGCAGCAGACAGATATAGATTCACCTCACACCTCCTACTTCCACTCCTACTCACAGCACACTATGCACGGCTTAGTCAAGATATATATCCATACTGTATAGAAAAAAATATATAATATATAAAATACAGTGCCTCTGGGGAGTTTGTGATCACATCATTATTTTGTAAATTTCTACATAAATTGTGACTTAACAGTGATTTAACCAGCAGATCAGGAGAACCCCATTAAACAAATAACATAAACATTATGGAGTGCATCCGTTTATTAAATCTAATGGTTCAGCGGTAAATGTGTTTTTTCACAAATTAATCTGAACCTTTAGAATGATCCATTTGGCATAGGAGATAATTAGAGTCAAGAGGTTCAATCAATTCGCTGACAATCAGCTGTGAGTGTAACTAACCCTATCCTGTTTAACAGCCTGTAGCCTTAAGTCTTCGCCATCAAGGTCTGGTCTTCATCTCACACATTTATTGGTGCATGCCATGTCTCAGGTAAAGTAAGTCAAGCAAGGTTTCGGAGCACCTCTGAAAATTTTGGCCAGTACTCATTAGATTCACCACCACTGTTACCCTTCCCAGGAGTGGTCATCCAACAAATATGATTCCAATACTAAGATGATCTCTAGGAAATCACAAAGAGCCACATAGTAACATTTATAGATTTTAGGATTCTCTTACTGAGGCTTCTCTTTCTTCTCTTAGCTAACGTCAGTATCCACAATCCATAATCAGACAAACACTACACACGGGTAGCATGTACGGAATAAACACATAGCATGATCCACCATTCTGCCTGTTCAGAAACCATCCTGCATTAACCCCAAAGGCTATGTAAATAACAGTATGTGAACAGGTAAGGCAGAAACTGTTCTTTATGTCTTTAATGAGAGATGTTATGTCTGACAAAACTGAGAACTGATTTCCAGCATAAGAACCTCTTCTTAACTGTGAAACACAGCGACGGCAGTATTGTGGTTTGTGGCTGTTTTGCTGCTATTGGACCAGGACAGTTTGCCTTCATTTGATGAATCTATGAATTCTGGATTGTAATAAGAAATTCTATAGAAGAATGTCAGGAAATTCCGTCCATGAGCTGAAACCTCATCAGATAGCATGTCCGGCAGAAAGGCAATGACCCGAAGAACACTTGTTAGCCAAAGGCTGGTTAAGCAGAACATATATTTGGGGCCGAGCCTTAGGTATGGCATTAATGAAAAAAGGCACATCAATATAACAGGGGTAAATTAGTTCTGCCCAGGAAGAATGTGCCAAGACTCCTCCACGTCAATGTGCAGAGCTGCTGGCACGACACCTCTGCATTCTTTGGCAACATTGATGTGGTGTTGAGGGCAGTCATCATGTAGTCCAGCGCCATGCAGCCATCTGCCAATGGTGCTGGCACTAACAGGATGACTAATGGAGGACATCACTGCTTGCTGAATGTGGCTGTTGGGTCACTCTGTACATGTCAGACAATTTCTCACCTCTCTTTTTTCTGTGGTTCGTGTAGGTCTCCCAGAACCTTCATGTCACAGGTGTGTGCCTTCCTCTATCCACTGCCACCAACAGCGTGCTATGGTAGTATCTGCAGGACCGATATGGCATGCGATATGTCAATAAGACCATCCCGCTTTCCGATGATATGACCCCTCTTTCAGTGAGGCATATTTGGCTTGCAAAGGATGCTACCAACACAACAGCATGAGTCCAAAGGGGGAAGCACATGTAACAGAACGACCTTACATAGTCAGGTACACCAATAAGGCCTGTCCTTGCTTACATCACAAACATCATAATAGCATTTCTACATAATAGCATTTCTTCTAATACATTTTTTTCTTACTTATAGTTTTCTTAGGTGGCCTGGGATATTTGCACAGAACTACACATAGGCACATTCTATAAATTAATTAATAAACCAATCATTAGGCCAATTATTTGTAAAACATTGTGTTTTCTGTGTGCAAAAAATCTTTACAGACTACAATGTTAATAGGTCAGAGGTGCCGAGAGGTCTAATGAGGTACTGAATCATCTCTATGCGGAGACATGCAACCAATATGCTTCATTAACTGTGTCCGGCAGAGATGCAAATGAAAATGCAATGGAGCTCTGCACAGCCACTAATGAGGACAACTGAGACCAGTCACAGAAGATGGCAAATGTAGGTTGACACCTGGGAAACAGGAACGTCTTGAAGAGAAACACAACACAAAGGTTCCTAAATGGTTCGTAGCCTGTTACAAATCTTTAACTTTTATGTTCAGTCAAGGTTCTTTTAAAAATGGGTGTTCAAATGGCATATATTCAAGGGTTCCTTAGGGAACCAACAATGGTTCTATTATAGCAGCAGTACACATTTACTGGTGGGATTCCCATCGGTGTGATACTGTGCGACAAGTCGGAGAACGATACAGTCAATCAGTACTACTCCAATGAGGGCAGCCCTAGTGCTCTATAAGCCCTGGCTTGCGGAAACAGACCTTACCATACACCTATTATACACATTAAGAGAGCACTTGTACTTTCTGAAGGCAAAGATGCAGAGAATCAAGCCCCCCTTGGGTCTATCAGCTCATCTGTTTGGGAAGTTGCACAATATAGAGACAACGGGATTCCAATGACATATCAAGATCACCAAATGTATAAAACAATGATGACGCTTAATGTGATGATTAAAACACTACAACCAGAGCTGTTTACATTCACTGGATCATATTAATGTCTTGTTTTCAAGTGTCTATGGTTGGTCCTGATGCTCCCAGCACACAATACACAATTAGTTGCTTAGAGGGTTTATTTGCATGGTGTGGCTATCTGCAACTGCACAGGCTGGTGGGAACCCAGTGTCGGAAAAGGGGAAATACACTGGAGCGTCAAAAAGTCTTATATCTCCACCAGTTTTCATTCAAAATGACCTTATACCAACTGAAACATACCTTTTGTCATTGTTCACGCACAAGGCTGTTGTCATTACCTCAGAGTTGAAAATGGTGCCATCAGCCAGTTAGCATTCTGAACACATCAGTTATTTGCGTTGCTAGCACGATGAAGTCACATGAAATTGTATACCTACATTGGCTCTCTTCTGGAGGGACATTCCATGAAACTTCTGGGTTTACACATAACGCTGAGCAAATCCTGACAAAATAAATAGGTGCTAAGGCTAATGACTCTCTCCAGGTCCTGTAATACTTCTTTGGGCCATTTTTAGCATGAGACGCTAACATATGGGCCTGATTAGTCTGGGCTAAAGCGTTGTTGATTTGCCAAAGGGTTCTTTACATCATGTGAAGTTGCTGTCCGTTTGGAGCTTACTGACCAACAGGTACTGCTTACACACAGTGTAACCTTAATAAGCCAATTTATACAAACTCTTAAATAAAAACCATGACAGTACATCATTTCTGGAAGTCTCTGGTTTAAGTTACAGTGACATGATATATTACATATAACGTAGATATACCTTCCATACTCACATTCCGTCTGTATTCCGGAATGCAGTTAATAACAAATGAAAGGAACCTGCTTTGTATGACCCATATTTTTCCCAATGTAGAGGTGGCATGAGAGATCCCGCTCCCCAGTAATAGACTGATAGATGTGTGAGGGAGTGGGAGTAATATATTCCAATTTACACATGAGACAGTCTTCTGAGAGACTGAGAAAAGCCATTAGGAAGCAGATACGTGCCCTTGTGCATGAGCAGCAGAGTAGCAGGACACTGGGAGAGTTGATGAATTCTTTCGTTTTATAAGTCTATGTAAGTATATTTAACACCTGATCAGGGTCACAGGACTCCTGCTTCGGGTTCCACTGGACCAGTGGTTCTGAAACGTGACTGAAACACAATTTTTGGCCTCCAGTGACTCACATGGATACTTAATGGAGGCAATTAGACCAAGCGGGTTTATGGTTAACGCCAAAGAACTGATGTCATTGCAGTTTGACCCTGTACACCTATAACTCTAAAAGTTCTGTTGGGTCCCTCACGTTGGAGTGTTGGGAGATGACGTCTTTGACTGCAGCTCAACGTCCGGTATCGTCATACTAATGGACTTCTTTATGACTGCAGGAAATAGCTGTGCTTTGCGTGTTTGGACTGCTCCAGGGTTGTGAGTGAGGCTAAATTGTGAATATAAACTCAGTAACGTTAGACCATATCTAAAGCTATTAGGGTCTCCTCCTTTCCTGTGTGATATCCTTCAGAACTTCAGGATCTTTGCCCTTTTCTACATGCCGTTCCGCTTGAGTAAGAGATATCCATTCTCTGGCCTTCATTTTCTTCACTGTTCTTTAGGTTCCATACATTAACTGGCTAAATGTGAGATCCTCAAAGTACTAGGTAATTATTCTGGGTAGCGTTATGGGAAGTTCCAGGAAGGTCAAAGTAAATCATATTTATAGTCACAGAGAAGACAGACTGAAGTATTAAAATGTTTGTATGATACTAAGCTTGAGTGTTATATTAAACACCCAGCAAAGCATGAATGAGGAATATGAGACATGAATGCTATCTGAGAGCAGTGTGTGGGCCTAATGTGTGACTGTCTTCTTAAGCTTCTGTCTACTTAAGCTGAGTTAATTACCTCACATAATTGTATTCGTATTCATAATTGTATTCATCGTATTCAGTTATAAGTACTTTTATTATTTACCTATTGAGCCTGATTGCTAGTCCTTGAAGGGTAATTAAGCCAAGCAGTCTGGCTTACTTATTATCATGTGACTCAATATACTTACTATCCCTCATTCATTTAGTTTCCAGTCAAATAAGTGATTATTCAGAACATATTGCTGAGATATGGCATGAGGCAGGGAAAAGTTACAGGAAAGTCTGAACATACAGTAGCTTTCATTTTTGAAAGAGAGAAGATCATATCTCTCTCTCTTTCTCTCTCTCTCTCTCTCTCTCTCTCTCTCTCTCTCTCTCTCTCTATATATATATATATATATATATATATATATATATATATATACACAACTTGATATTACTAAATTAGTTTATCAGATTATTTTTATTTTTATATTAATTAATAAATAGTAAATAAACTTTTATTGTGTATATTCTACTATACTTTGTAAATATTTTTTCCTGTTATGTTTGTGTATTATTTTTTCCAATAATGAAATAAAGGAATCTCACAAAATAGCCAGATAAAAAAAATATATAATAACTGATCAGGCCTTACCTAGCAAAAACTGTTCTGTATTCATTTGAGCTGCGCCAAGTATGTCTGTGGGTGACCAAGTGAAAGGCCTTTATGCTTCTCTGAACAAACACTGAGCAGTCTAGTGATCACAAACACGGAGACCACCTACAGTAGCTCTTCTAGGTAGGCAAGCGAGCCCAGCGCACCTTCAATAAATCAGCAGGGCCCAGCACCTGGCACTGCAAACCGCCTTACTGACGGGAACCGAGCACAGAGATGGTGCAGATAGCCCACTGCGTCTCAACTGGTGCAGAACATACCGGAGAGAGTGCAGGTATTCACACCGAGATAAGGCACAGTGGCTCCCGCTCCGCTCCGTTTGGCCCTGCCATTCTGGGACAGCCCACCGCTGCTATGCTCGGAATGCATGAGCTAGAGAATCACATCAGTATGGATGGATATACTATAGTGCAGGGGAGCCCAGTGAACCTGGAATTCAAAAGCCCTGGAAAATCAATGGTGCATTCTGATAATCCCTGCTTATCCTCCCCCCAAAAAGATAGAAGATAGAAATATGTCATCATAAGTTGGCATAACAGATGACATAAGGGTTGATGATGCTAGATTTAAACATGTAGAGAAGGGTTTCTAGATGACAATGAACCACAAGCAACTACAGGGAGTTCTTTTTCATTCTTTTCATTTTTTGTTTTCTGAAAAAAATATTCTCAGTTTGTCTCAGTCTCGTCACTCCTGGTCTTGGTCTTGACTCCCTGGTCCTGAGTAATATACAAACCGGATTCCAAAAAAGTTGGGACACTAAACAAATTGTGAATAAAAACTGAATGCAATGATGTGGAGGTGCCAACATCTAATATTTTATTCAGAATAGAACACAAATCACAGATCAAAAGTTTAAACTGAGAGAATGTATCATTGTAAGGGAAAAATATGTTGTTTCAAAATTTCATGGCGTCAACAAATCCCAAAAAAGTTGGAACAAGGCCATTTTTACCACTGTGTGGCATCCCCCCTTCTTCTTACAACACTCAACAGACGTCTGGGGACAGAGTAGACCAGTTTCTCAAGTTTCCTAGAAATAGGAATGCTCTCCCATTCATGTCTAATACAGGCCTCTAACTGTTCAATCGTCTTGGGCCTTCTTTGTCGCACCTTCCTCTTTATGATGCGCCAAATGTTCTCTACAGGTGAAAGATCTGAACTGCAGGCTGGCCATTTCAGTACCCGGATCCTTCTCCTACGTAGCCATGATGTTGTGATTGCTGCAGAATGTGGTCTGGCATTATCTTGTTGAAAAATGCAGGGTCTTCCCTGAAAGAGATGACGTCTAGATGGGAGCATATGTTGTTCTAGAATCTGAACATAGTTCTCTGCATTAATGGTGCCTTTCCAGACATGCAAGCTGCCCATGCCACAAGCACTCATGCAACCCATACCATCAGTGATGCAGGCTTCTGAACGGAGCGTTGATAACAACTTGGGTTATCCTTGTCCTCTCTGGTCCAGTTGACATGGCGTCCCAGTGTTTCATAAAGAACTTCAAATCGTGACTCATCTGACCACAGAACAGTCTTCCATTTTGCCACACTCCATTTTAAAAGACCCCTGGCCCACTGCAAACGTCTGAGCTTGTGGAGCTTGCTTAGAAATGGCTTCCTTTTTGCACTGTAGAGTTTCAGCTGGCAACGGCGGATGGCACGGTGGATTGTGTTCACTGACAATGCTTTCTGGAAGTATTCCTGAGCCCATTCTGTTATTTCCTTGACAGTGGCATTCCTGTTTGAGGTGCAGTGACGTTTAAGGGCCCGGAGATCACGAGCGTCCAGTAGAGTTTTACGGCCTTGACCCTTACGCACAGCGATTGTTCCAGATTCTCGGAATCTTTTGATGATGTTATGCACAGTTGATGATGATAACTTAAAAGTCTTTGCTATTTTACGCTGGGTAACACCATTCTGGTATTGCTGCACTATCTTTCTGCGCAACAATGGTGGAATTGATGATCCTCTTACCATCTTGGCTTCAGAGAGACACTGACACTCTGAGAAGCTCTTTTTATACCCAATTATGTTGTCAATTGACCTAATTAGTGTTAATTGGTCTTCCAGCTGTTGGTTATATGCTCAATTTCCTTTTTCCATCCACTTATTGCTACTTGTCCCAACTTTTTTGGGATTTGTTGATGCCATGAAATTTTGAAACAACATATTTTTCCCTTAAAATGATACATTCTCTCAGTTTAAACTTTTGATCTGTGATTTGTGTTCTATTCTGAATAAAATATTAGATGTTGGCACCTCCACATCATTGCATTCAGTTTTTATTCACAATTTGTTTAGTGTCCCAACTTTTTGGGAATCCGCTTTGTAGTATAATTAATAGGCGTGTGGCAATGCATGGTGAAACTGTGATATCACAATGTAAAACTGTGACACTGTGCATCATGGAGGTGTGACAGTGCATCATGGAGAATATTATTATATTTACATTTATAACTTTTAGCAGACACTCTTATTCTGAGTGACCTACAAAAGATCTTAGTGTTCCATCAGAGAATGTATCCTAGCCAGTACAAATAGGTTTGAGTCCAAACTCCCCTTGAGCTTAAACACTGCCCAAACAAGGGCCAGTGCTGATACCTAGAAAAAAGAATACAGCATAAATACAGCAGAAGTGCACTACCTAGCAAACCCAAGCCAGTGCTCATACCTAATGAGAAGATAAGATAAGTTAAGGTCAGCGTAAGTACAATACAATGCTGCAGTGCATATCAGTATGTACTTATATATGTACATGTATACTGAAGACTGAGAGGAGTAAACCTTGAAGGGCTTGAGGTACAGATTGACTCAAGACATTCTATTAATCACATTTAATGCAACTGCACTGGTTAAACACCAACATTTTCAAATGGTTAGCACCAATGGATTCTTCACTCCATCACTCCTCCTGCCTCCCAGCTCCAGGGATATTAGTAAACGGTGCAATAACATTATTTTCCATTATCAATTTTCTTCATTCAAGTTTTGTTCAAAATACTATGAGAGCATGAGAGATCATAGACAGAGTGACGTTACACCCCTACCACTACTTTCACACAGTGCTTAAACACATTTGTTGAGCACATTTGTATATTTGAATTTTACTAATAAACTCTACCTAAGGAAGCAATTAGCAACAAATAGCTGGGTGTCTCACATAAAGTAGATAAACAGCTGCTGTGTTCTTTTAAATCTCCTGTTTATATCGCCCCATGATTAACTAACCGAGCTAATGTTCAAGCTAAGGTAATAGAGTAAGTAACTCAGTTGCTCCAGTTAATAATCCAATAGGTTTTCATTATAGATTATCAGGCATGCTTTTACACATATTAAAGACCAGAGTTAAGCACCGCTCATCTAGTGTCCTAGAAAGTCGGTTTGGGATGAGGTGATGTAGGCCAGTTAAAAGAAGAGAAGGAAAGTTTTGGCAATGTTATTTCTGTTGGGTATAGTGGCATTCCGAGCAATAGTGTGGAGCAGACATGAACCACATACTATACAGTGCAAAAGTCAGAGACCAGACTTCAATTTGTTCCAGCTAAAGTTCCAGTTTAAGTACAAGTTATTCATTTTACGTTAGCAGGAAAAAAGCACAAACATATATAAATGAATACGAACCATTTTATCCTTCTGGGTCGCAGGGTGTGCTGGAGCCTATCCCAGTATTCAGTGGCCAGAAGGCAAGAAGCACTGCAGACAGGCCGTTATTTCATCACAGGGCAGATACACAGACATACACACTCACACCTAAGGGCAATTAAGCATCTCAAACTCAGGCCCTTCTTGCTGTGTGGCGACAGCACTGCTCTGTAAATAAATTGTTAATAAATTAATGGCTATTTTTTAAAACAGTTATTTAGATATAAAAAGATATTTATATGTATAGTATTTATATAATATAAATATAACATTATAATACTACTAAAAATAATATTTATTTGCACTGCTAAATTATTTTTATCACTGCATACTTGCACTGTCTGTATGGCTGACATCAGCCATCTTCTCAATTTGCACAGCAAATGCTATACCACTACCTCCATTACACAGACACTAAAGGACTTTACACAGACACTTAAAGACTTTACACAGACACTAAAGGACTTTACACAGACACTAAAGGACTTTACACAGACACTTAAACACTTCACATAGACACTAAAGGACTTTACACAGACACTAAAGGACTTTACACAGACACTAAAGAACTTTACACAGACACTAAAGGACTTTACACAGACACTTAAGGACTTTACACAGACACTTAAACACTTCACATAGACACTAAAGGACTTTACACAGACACTAAAGGACTTTACACAGACACTAAAGAACTTTACACAGACACTAAAGGACTTTACACAGACACTAAAGGACTTTACACAGACACTAAAGGACTTTACACAGACACTTAAGGACTTTACACAGACACTTAAGGACTTTACACAGACACTAAAAACTGTATTTTTATACTTTCATACCTTATAGTGTATCTTTGTCTTCATCTGTATCACTCTATCTTGTTATCTTGTTAGTTATTAATAGTTATTTATAATGCTGTATGTATTTTCTGGTATTTACTGGTTCAAACTTTCACCTTTATTACATCTTCCATTCTTTTCAGAAAACTCACTTTCAGTTTTTCAAAAGAATCCGCAAGGGCATTTTTCCAGACCTCTGAAGTTCAGTCTCAGAAGCTGGTTGCATTTTTTCACACATTCCCACACTCATTCAGTGATGTTGAGGTCTGGACTGGGGTGGCCATGACATGTTCTCCTTTTGTCTATTTCATTTCTCACTGAGACATCTACACATCATTTCAGACTAATAGCGTTCAGTTGTTCTCTCACAGCAGATGGATGGACAGATCTGAGCCATACGTGGAGCCTAATTTTATCATCCCTCTCTCAAAGATGAAACATTCGGTGATGTTTATGTGATGATGAGAGTTTTGGTGGTCTACCAGGTCTTCCACAGTTGTTAAGAGTCCCAGTTTCTCAGTTTTAATCTTTTTAAGGCAAGCAGATTATTTGACATCTAATCTCCTCAGAAATATCTCCTGAATATCTTCTGCTTATTGATTGTTATTTAAACAAATAAAAGGTGATCACCTACTTCTGCACAGTGCTGAAAGTCCGAAGGACCCAAGAATTCAAACTAATACACTCAACAATTCAGACAGAGGCTGAGGAGGGACTCGGGTTTATTTTGCTAACCTACTTTCATATATACCGTTCATCCAGTGGGCTTTGCTTCTTAACCTACTTCTTTATTGCAGTCCTATTTGGGATTCAGGTACAGTATCTAGGCGAGTGGGGGTTATCGTCACACCAGGCTTATGTAAGTGTGTGTATGTGTGTGAGTTTGAGCATGCAAGGGTGTGTATGGGTGGGCAACAGCTTATTGGACTAAAGTGTGAGCCGGCCTATCCATTTCTATCTATGCTGCCAACTCTCAACCAGGAGACAAGGTTTACTTTCAGGAGAACTTGTGGGGATCTATTCTTCTCCAGGTCTGAGGACGGAGTGAGGAGAAGGGGGGCTCACGCAGATTACAGCAATCCACTCATACCCATCAGGAAAATATTCAGCCTCTATTCCAAGAGAGAATGAGCAAGCAAACAACAACACGGGCAGGTCAGCTCTAACTGCAGAGGCCACTGAGGGAACAGTGGAGCTTTTATGAATAATTAATATTCAGATATTAAAGGTGCCATAAAAAGCATTCACTCAGCGTTTGTATTTTTCTTTGATGTTCTACATAGAAGGTATGTGACTTTGGTCAGGATGAAAAAAACGCTAAGTTGCCCATTTGTTTTCCCTTTTTTGAGGAGCTCATGAAGAATTTCCCCCTGGGATTAATAAAGTATTTCTGATTCTGATTCTGATGAGCTTTGTTTTGATTGACTGGTTTACAATGAGTCAAGTAGACACCACAATGAGACACCACGATAATCACATAAGAGCAACACTGAAATAGACACAGGAACATAACCATGCGCCTCTGTGTAAATTAGCTGGACCATCATACTATTTAGTATATGCTAACGTTAGTTACCTGAGGCTGGCAAGTAGCTGACATTACCTATAGTGGCTACTTGCTTATGATCTGGACATCAACACAAAGCAATGACAATTGCTTCAACCAGCAGAGAGTGATATAATCACACAGCATGGCTGCCACTTGCAGGTTGCATTTGGTGTTCGGATTCTAAGAAAGATTGAACAGCTACTGTCTTTAGTCTGAGTGCAGCTGCTCGACATCGTCCAAGCTTTAAAAGACTGTACAGAGTGAAACATGCAGAGCAAACTAACAACTTTAAATTAAAGTTTTTTAAGCATTTAAGGTGGAACAGAATATTCAATTAAGAAGCTGGTGAACAGGAAGCCAACTTCAGCCCGGATTAAAGATGAACATCATGCATGACCACAGACAGTTCGGTTCATTGAAAAGGGTGTGAAAAGAGGGAGATATCCCCTTCATTGCTTGGTACAGCAGGCTTCTTCACATTTATGTGGCTCATTCTCTAGGCTAGAACGTGAGCCTATGTAAATACAGTTTGGGGTAATAAATATTAATATGTCTGTTACGTAGCAGTTTAGGTTTTTGGAAGTAGCCCACTTTACTGGCCTCTTTTGTAGATCTGGGATTTGTATTTGAATGAGGAACAGCAGTGTTTGAGATTCACAGTATGTCAGGTCTATGCACCAAACCCTCCTCATTTAACTACAATGATATTAACCCAGTTATTAAGACTCTGTGGATCTTGTATGGCATTTTTAGTAGTATTTCTTTTTTTTTCTTTCTTTTTTTTGTATTGCAGTGCCATGATGACCCCAGGCCAGCAGGGGGCTCAACCTATAAAGGCTGTTTTTGGACCAGTTGGATACGTGAGGCAGGAGAGAGAGCTACACGTTGTTGCTTCCAGGTTCCCTGACCACCTACGCAAGCAATACACGCTTCGTTAACTCAAACACACCCTCAGCAACTACTGTCAGTTATTCTGTAACTATAATAAAACCAATATACTTACTTCTTGCCTGCATACCTCTTGGATAAGGGAGTACAGTTGTATGCAGTCCAGTCATATGTAAGGTTACTTGTATATACTTATATCCAATTTGTTAAATCCAGCTATTAAACAGTAATTGTGCTGTAAATATTGAGGAGGTGTTAAATTGTCTTACATTAACAACACACGTGATTTGCCCAGGGGTGCCAAAACTTTGCACAAGACTGAGCCTTTTCTATGAGGAATGAAAATGAGGCAAATGTCCAGACTGAAAACCTGTTTGCCTGGCTGTGTGACAGTACAGTGAGGCAGCTGCACAAAAATGATCCCAATGTCTAATGTAGTGTAATGATTGAAATCTGGAGGGCTGCATTGGCTCCTTCCACCCTGCATTGATTCCTGGAGACCTTCCTGTTCTGCTTCTTAAATGACAGCATAACGGTGTCCTTTTACCAATTAATACAGTGACATACCAAAAATCATGGGACAGCAGGTTGTAAGCTGATTATGGAGTGGCGTTACCTCAGAAGTTGTAAGGTGTTATCCTGTGAGTGAGGTTAAACACTGCCCAGCGTGCTCAAGGCAAGCCAGCAATAATTACTGGACTTTGAATGAGGCATGGAAGTGGAATGCCTCAACTGGTTTACTAGTCAAACATGCAGGCAGATTATTGAACTCTAACCAGCCTCGAACCAGTTCTGGACGTCTTGGGCCCAATAGCACAGTGCATTATCCTGCTGAAAGATCTCATTACTGTGGGGTAGATCTCTAAACTGTGTTTAGGTGGGGGTGTTGACTCAACTAATGCCAAGTGAACACACCAGGTCAGAACCACCACCAGCCTTCTGAGCTTCATGGTGTATACACCATGCACAAACCCCTTCAGCCCAAAACAACTGATGCTGTGATTTATCGGACCACGCCACATGTTGCCAGTTCACTTGGGTCCAGTTATCAACCTCAGAAGCCCAGATGAGGGGTTGTGTTCAGTGTCGTGGTGTTCACAGAAACACTCTGCTGTGTTTGTCCATATGCCATGGAAGCTAAAGAATGCTGCACTGACCTGTGGGTGTGTGGGACCTCTTAAATTAAAGATGAATGTGATTTCTGCCAAAGTCGCTTGCATCTGTTTGCACTGACAAATGTAGCCAGATGCAACCGGTCACAGTCTTTACCTGCTGTTCACTGTGGGTGGTAAATCTTCAATATCCAATCAAAGTTTTTTGTTTTTCCTACAGAAACCAATAGACCAAGAGAAAGGCTTCAAAAATAACTCACATGAGTATCTAGGTATATTCACTTACATTGAACATCAATAAAGATTTCCTTTGACTGTGAAGTCTGGAGATACAGGGTTTTGTTTCTACAGTGACAATACACAGCTGAAAAGATTAGAGAAGAACAGTTTCACAAAAAAAAAAAAAAAAAAAAAACTTCTACTTAAAACAATTTTGTGCATGCACCTGCACATGTTTTTGGATATATGTTTACCTAATGAGTAGTATGTAAATTAGAATCCCTTCAGATCTAAATTATAAGTGTGTGTAGTTTTTTTATTCATTATACACTGCCATGTTTAGCCATGTTCTACTTTATCACCTCTTTAAAAAATGAATCTCACTTATCACACATTATAACCATTAAACTTATCTCAACCAAAATAAATGAGCCAACGGAATATGCATTAAAAGCTTATTACCCCAGCATTATTCATAGTTACTACTATATCTTTTAAATTAGTGGAGATGTTTTTTTGGCACTGCAGACGGTGCTTTGTGTTACTGAGAAGAATGCCTATGGCTTACTCCCTTTCCATCACAGGCTTAAGTGCATTTCTGGCAGTAGTGAGGAGTCACTGCTGGGGAGAGCCTGATTATTCCCCCTCGTTCTCCCACCTGCTTAGGTTTAAGTGTCACACTTCTCCATTATCAACTCTTCAGTGTGTTTAGTGTAAGACTATATGGCCCTGGCATTTACCCAGTGATGGCCGTAGTACACAATGGAAGGTATGTTTTGTCTCACGAATACCAAAAGTTAAAAGATTTTAACCCATTGGCATGCATGTATTCCCTAAACTCCATAAAAGCATCTGTATCTGGGTCCATACTTTAGTTCCACAACAGTTCATAACTACATAACTAGTTCTACATAACATCTCATAGTACCTGCTGAACAACATACTCATCGTCACAAGAATAGATTTGAGTTGCAGATGTTGCGGTAGTGATGTGACAGGTGAAGTGATGCCAGGACTTCTGGACATGTGACGCATGACAACAAACCGTTCATCTCAGTGCTGACCACGGTGCCCCCACACACAGATTCATTGGTCGCCTCCACCAAGACAAAAGTAGGACTCTGCCACTCTGAGTCACTCCATGACAGTCTGGCACGACCAAATTGCAGTCTTTGACGACATTGGCGTGGTGTTATGGACAGAAGGCTGTTATTCATTTAAAATAAAAAATAAACATAAAAAATAAACATTGTGCTAAGTTAGCCTAACCATGTCCAAAGCTCTTCTTAAAGAATCCCAGTAGGCTATAAACAGTTACCACCCAGTTCATAGTTTAGCTAATGATTAAACGATGATTGAATGAAATGTCTAAAAATAAGAAGGATCGGAAAGGATTTGTACTTTCCCCTCTACAGTAGGTAATATCATGAAACAACTCAAGGGATCAGGAGGAAGTCCAGTGCGTAAAAGGCTGAAGTCTACCAGATTTGGTGTTGTAATATTCTGAAGTTAGATTTTTCACTGGCAGTAACACACGCACTGTTAGAATCCACAGCTTTCTTAACTGAAGCAGGTCTTGTTCAGATCTGACACAAATTTGATCTGATGGTCTGATAACAGGGTGCACAGCCGTCTCAAAAGTTTTCATTTAAGAAACAAATCTGATTTGCCTGCAGTCCGAACACATTTTTGTCCATTGATCTGGTCAATTACAACAATGTTGTTCAACATGATCATGCAATGCATGATCTTTAAACCAGGAAACTGAGACTGTTGCAACTGAGCTTCAGATGAGCTGCAGGGTGCTTTATATTATGGCAAATGAAATTTAGTTGCACAAGAGCTTCACATGAGAAGCCAGGCAGCAACTTTTGCACATTAATTGGTAAGGATGTTTGGGTAAAGGAGCATCCATAAATAAAATTAGAAAAATTTAAGCATTATGATAATATTTGGCCGGTAAAGACTATGAACTTGCCTATGAGCTGCATTAGAGTAAACTATGCAATGTATCAGTTGTAATGATGCCTTCCACATTCGATGATACTATGAGGAAAGACTGATTGTGGAAGTGAGGAGAACTTGGGTTAGAATTCCAGGCAGTTTCTTCCTGTGCCTAGAAGACCGGACCCCTAGAACAATTCCAGAAATAATTAAAAAACTATTCAGGTCTAGAACTGAGTGAGGGGCATAACAAGTATGCCTTAGGGAGCTGGACACAATGGGAAATTCAGTGGTCCAGAAATCTCTGTCCTGCAAGAGTTAATTCTGACAAGAAATATAAGAGTTAAGTAGTCTAAGTGTATGCCAGTAGGATATGAAGGACTTGGATTCAGATTGAGAGGCTGGACAGATGGTCTAGCATTTGGATATCTGAGTTAGGAGTAGTGCAGTAGGTTTCATATGATTTGTGATAATTTCATCACAAGAATAAAGGATGACGATTTTGGGTTTTGGACTGGAAGAAGGAGGGTGTTCAGGCATGGCCCCCTTGCCCCATTCTTCAGTTATTACATAACTGCATTTTAAGCTATATATTTGTAGAACAAACTCCAGGCATTGCAGGTTTCTGTATACAAGTAGTGCCATAAAGAGAATTTATGCTATACATAAAGAGTCCAATTCCCAGAAGACTGCATATGTTTACCTGGATTTGGTAACATACAAAAACCACATTGCCTTAACACACACTCATATTAGGAACCAATGGGCTGCTGCTGTACTGTATTTCGGCTCCACTGTTTTTTGGTCTTGCACTACGTACAGGAAAATGATTGCCCTTATTAATCAACCTTGTGCTACAGATACAGAAGATATCTAGAAATTAGGCGTACTCCTTTAACATATTTGAGTATTATATATTATATTCAGTATTTGACCTTAAAATGGTTAAAGTCTGCAGTAGTGCCTTATTAGGATAATAATTTATACTGACATATGATGAGTACAAGAACTTCAAGGTCTACAAGTACAAGGGAGGAACCAAGCAGATAAGTATGTCTATGTTGGACAAGACAAGTTTATCACAGTATGTATACATATACACTACGCATATATACACTAGACAACACGCATAGCGAACACCAGACAAGACTCTCTTCATATCAAGCATGTTCACATATGGGAACCATAAGCCACAACAGGCTGTGTATAGGGCAAGGCACACTTCTTCATATTTTCATGGCCATAGACCTTCAAATTCAGGCTTAGTGCTCAATTTCATCATGCATTTTCAAAGGGTGGCTTTCTGCTCTTAGGTTTAACTGTCCTTTACTTCACAACAATTTCTCAAAGGAACTGCCTATAAAGTCCAGCTGTAGTCAACAGAAACACACATCTGCCTTTATACTGATAAGGCTGAAATAGCTGGGGTGAATGTTTGACATTTCTTGGCTGCACTGGCATGTAGACCATACAGTTGGAAATGTGGTGGCACTGCACAAATAAAGACCCTGTCGGTGAAGTCAGTGGTTAGTCATTTCTAATCAGGCCATTCATGGCTTGCACCTCTTTTGGATCCCAGTACAAACACTATTCCTTCTTCCCTCACCTACCACAAAGTAAGCTTTACTTCCAAAGCCTACAGGGGTTTGTTTAAGTGTAATGTTTGACACAGTGCATTCTCCAATCATGAGATCAGTACCCTATGTTTCCATGGCCCTATCTTTCCATGACTTTGTGTTTCCACTTCCCTATTTTTTCAGTTTCCTATATATGTCTAGGTCCTTACTTTCTTAGGACCCTATATTCCAGGGCCCTATGTTCCCATGCTTCTGTGTTTCCATGGCTCTATATTGCCAGGGCTCTATGTTTCCAGGTCTTTGTGTTTTTAGTGTTCTATACATTTCCAGGGCTTTATACTCCAATGGCGCCATGGGTCCCTTACTCAAGGCAATATATTTCCAAGACTCTATGTTCCCAAGTTTCTATATTTCAATAGCTCTCCATATTACCAGCATGTCTCATTCCCATGGTCCTGTGTTTCCAGGGCTTTGTGCTTCCATGTCCATCCTATTTTCCAGCATTATATATATTTCCAACTCTATATTTTCCCAGGCCTCTATATTACAAGTTCCTGAGCTCCCAGTCCCTTATGTTTCCAGAGCTGTAAGTTCTTAGGACTCTATGTTTCCATGGCTCTATGTTCAGAGAGTCTTGTATTACCTTATTCTTTTTATGATACATCATACCTTAAAAACATGTCAGGCTAACCTATAAAAGGGATTCTGTCATGATCATAGGGATCATACATAGGAACATGCTTCTCTCGGCCAGGCAAGCCTCTGTGAGCTAATTAGCTAGCTAAGCAAATTTTGTAAACTACAAATTGTAATTCAGATCTTATTTTAGGGAAGTCACATAAACAGAATCAGGATAAGTTTGTAAAAAAAATCAGGTAAATCTGAGACTTTTCATACAAACTTTTTAAGGACTTTGTATGGATTAAGGACACATGGCAACACAGATGTGTTTCTTTTAAAATTACTTTAAAGGAACAAAGGAATTCTTCAAAAATTACAAAGTGGGAACACAGGGTCTTGGGAGCATGGAGCCCTGGAGTCACTGGACTGTTTCCTAGACAGTTCAATGAGCAAATAAAGTTCTCCTGGAACATAGCACCCTGGGAATGACCCTCAGAGAGCGCTGAGCTGCTTTCAGTAGGGTTTGGCAGATCACTCTGAGATAGTAAAGGATGGCTCTTTTGATTTATCATTAACATCAGAGTCTTCGTCCATCTCTCCACACTCTGTCTGAACAGTGTCCAAACAATTGACTTTAAACCAGAGATGCAACATTTTAACACCCTGCTAATCCCTCTAATGTCTAGTCCCACTATAAAAACATGTTTGCGCACACCTGGGCTGGGTGTGGGTAGCCCTTATAACGATCACACAGCTAATCTCAGGGTTTTGATATTGGATTTGTGTTCTGACTTTGCCCTCATAAGAGGTGCTGAACGTACTGTGGGCTTGCTATACAGGTAGGTGACCCTGAACTATTACTGTTCTCTCATATGCTCGGCCTGACAGCACTGTTTCAATTCATGAGATCCTTCCTTCATGATCCAAGCTTGACTTCATGTCCAGATGTACAGAGACAAAGGAATGTGCACACTGTTCTGCATGAATCGCTTCAGCATAGTGGTCTACATGAAATAAGCCATTAATCACAGGTGTGCGACTGATGAAATGTCTTTTGAATGTGTTTTTACTCTGATCCCTCCATTCTGAAGGCTATTTTTACACCATGCCAACGATGTTATCTTGAAAACCTTATTTACATACGCAGACATTTGGTTTGAAGGGCATTTGAAGACTATTTCAGATTCAAAGTAGTCCACTTTGAGTCTGTTTCCATGAATGCAAAATAAGCCTGTCTCTCAATGTGCCTATTTAAAGGGTGCATTTGAAGGTGTTCATTATTATGTATGCCCATTACTGATAAATTCCCCTCACCAGCAAGGTGCTGTAGTCAGCCAGTTGGCAGCGGTACTAAGGTCTGTGGGTATTTCATCTGAACTGAAGGTTAGAAAAAAAGCCTGTGTCAACTAGTGCCTTCAGTCAAATCAGGAGAGAAAAGAAAATGCTGACATCAACAGCATAAAGAAAGAAAAGCAGTGCCATCTAGTGGTGAAATTAAGATGCATTTAATTCACCTGTGTCACTTTGTATTTATAGTAGATGTTTCTAACAACAACATACATACAGTGACAGAAAGCACTACAGTCATCCTCAGATGAATAGTTGTGTCCAGAAGGAAGTCCGGGACTGCGCTGCTATTGGGAGGGAAGATAAAGGTTACCAGGAACAATAAATGATAATACATTTAGACCTATATGATCAATATTTATTGAGCTACACATACAGAACTACCGTCTCTCAGTATGGCATCGGGCCATTATGTTTGCTAATGCAACATGCCAGACATGTCAGTATGGAGTTGCTTAGGTTCCTAATGGTGTCCTGTAATAATCCATCCCATGCAGCCTGAATATCCTCACACAGGTCCTGCAGATTATGAGGTAGGGGTGGAGGTGGAGTGACACCAGGCCTTGCGGACATGTCACAACAAACCATTAATCTTGGTGCTGACCACAGAGACTCCACACACGGATTTGTTGGTTGTCTCCACCAAGACAAAAGCAGGACTCGTCACTGAAGATGACCCGCTGGAATTGTGAGTCGCTCCATGACAGTCTGGCACGACACCATTGCAGTCTTTGGTGGGGTTGATGTGGTGTTAAGGACAGTCGCCATGACAGTCTGTAGTCCTGCATCGTGCAGCCGTCTCCCAATGGTCCAGGCAGTAACAGGATGCAATCATGGCTGTGAGGCCATTCAGGTGCAGTGATATGGCCTGACCTTGCTTACTTCACATGTGTGACCTGAGCAACAAGCTTGAATCATCTGCGTGTCTCGATGTACAACCTACTCACCAAGTTTCATTCCTGCTGGCTGATTCCTTTTGGGTGCAACTATTTGTACAACTGTACAACTGTAGCTCAGTGGATAACACCGCTACCCACCAGAGAGCCACCACCACATGTGGGAGATTGGGATTCAAATCCCAGTTTGGGTGACTATGCTGTGCTACACCAATAAGAGTCCTTGGGCAAGACTCCTAACACTACATTGGCCCACCTGTAATATGAATACCCTTGTAAGTCGCTCTGGATAAGAGCGTCAGCTAAAAATGCCGTAAATGTAAACTCTTCTTTTGACACTTATATATAAGCGATTTGTCGAATTGCTGCCCTCTGGTGGATAGTAAAAGAAACTTGCAGGTTTCTGGTACTGTGAATAGTGGAGAGTCCAACATGCATAAAGCTACAAAATAAAAATTATTTTCCACATTATAAGCAAGATTAATGCATTAATTGTATTTTGTATACTTTTAGAGTAGAAATAAGGAAAGGAGCACCATGCAAAAATTTGAGCATCCCAAGAAATTTAAGTTCTCCGATAAATTTCACCAACTGTTGTGGTCTACTGTTTTACTGTACAGAGACACCAACCCAAGTATGATCTTCATGAAATTCCAAATGGGAATTCCATCAATTTGTTAATCTATTTTTTTTTTATATGTACACAGACCCATTCAGATTGGTTTCATGTGTGTCTATGTACCCCTCCGCCATGCCCAGATTAAATATATGGATTAAAATTCATTCTAACACAAAACCTCATCACAAAACTAACTACCAGCATGTATCCAACCATTTTATGTAATAACTTTCTGCAAGGGACCTTTTGAAGGTTGGTGCCTGGTTTCTATTACTACCCCTGTGAACAGTTCTGACTCTGTAAGTTTCTCTAAGCACAGCATTTCACACCAAGCCTCTCTAAATGACTCAATTCACATCTCTGTCGTTTCATTATGTTGAATATATGACACAACTGGTGGCGTTAGCCTTCATGAAAATATGAAACATGGCCAAAAGTATCCAGACACACCTATCTGTCCTGCTAAAAAACAAAACAAAAAAACAACAACACAGACCTGTATATTCCCCTGGTCCTGGGGCCACCCAGCCCTGCACATGTTAGAGCTTTACCTGCTCCCAACACTCATGATTCAACTCATCAGCTCATTAAAAAGCCCTTTTAGAGTTTAGGGGTTGCGTTAAAGCAGGGTGTCCACTAAACTGACCAGGACAGGGTCCCTTCCGTACCATGGTCCTGGAAAACTCTCTATAGTGATGAAGCTCCATCTAATACCTTAGTCAAGAATTAATCATCCAGCATCAATAGCTGACCTCAGTCATGCGCAATCAAATCCTCCCAGCAATGTTCAAACACCCAGTGTTGACCTCACCTGAACAGGAAGGGCTGTTACTGCAGTAAGAAAGGGGGAAACTAGATGAGGAAGGTGAGCCTGACAGACATCAGCGCTGCGCTTTCATCTTCACTTTCACCGCCCGCACCGAAATCGTCGAAGACGTAGGCGGTCTTTCCAGTAAAGGCAGGTGTTACTGTGCGCCTCGGTATTTGCATAAAGTCCAGGAAGTTTACATCAGTTTTTCTCTCGCGCAGACACAGAACGGCACGGTGCTCGCGCGCTGCCTCGCGACAAAACAGCGCGTCAAAAAGGCCGAGAACAGTTTAACCCGCGTCCGTTAGGGCTTTTATGTCGCGGTCATGGGTTTGCTGTACTGCAGAGCGCTTCTGTTCGTCGTCTGTCTGTCCGAAGTCTCGTCTCTCAGTGTTTTAAACGCCTCCTCTCTAAGCTGCGCGATAGAGGTAAGCAAGCCAAACTAACCTTTCAGGAAACCGAACTGTGTTCAGGGACTGTCTACGAGGAAATACTGGGAATGTAGTTCAGGTTTCAGGGTTTGGGCGGATGTTTTGTCTACCTCTGATGAAAAGCAAGACTAATGTCTCAGAGTACTGTTTCTTACAGGCCCCACTACGGGTCTACCTGCCTGTATCTCCTGGGGAAACTACCTGTACTCTAGGGATAGGCCAATCGATATCTACATATCGATATTTCCGGTTTTAGATCAGTTCTCAAATTTTTATACTAAAATATCAGTATCATTTATTTGTTTTTTCAGTAGGACTAATGTGTATTCAAAATGCTGCCATAAATGATGGTGTAGTATGGGAACTACTTCAGAGCTATCACTCCTGTACACAGGGGGATTCCACCAGGTTTCCTGAGAAGTTAATTGATTATAGAGAAGCTTTTAGACTTCTTTACAGTGGTGGTGATGGGAACCAGGGGTCTTGATGTCTACATCATATTCAACATAAATATATATATATATGGAAGTTATATTTATTATCTAAAATCACCAGTGAATCATTTGTAATGTTGTACAAATATGTTTAAATTCACCTGGTTTACTGCACGTACTACTCTGCCAGGTGTTCGAATGAACGTATCAAAACATGTTTAAGCCAAAAAACTCACTTTTTGTTGTTTTCTACGTTCATGCATTTGAACACAGCAGCTAGTGTTTACACTGCGTGAAAATTTCATCGTGAATGGACCAACAGAACTGGCCCAAAATATCAGATTCTGTTCAAATGAACTGACTTGCATGCAAATGAAAATATGTTTTCGCCCTCTCCTGTAAAGGTGTCATTTTGTGACGACATGCCTAACCACTTCCTGTAATGACTTTCTTTGAAAGAACATTTAGACTTTTAGAGACTTTTAGAGCGGTCTGCTTCCTCTCACCACCACTGTGAGCTATTCTGATTTGATACATTACTTCTAACTGCACCCAGTTCTTCAGAATCCACTTTGAATGACTCACATGTCAGTCATTTAATTATGAGGAAATTGAAGAGACACCAAGGTCAGTTGTTGAAATGTAAACATCCAGCCACTGTTTGAATGCATGAAAGGTTCTTTGCGCTGCATAAAAGTATGGTTCTACTTCAGAATTTCAGATTATTACAATCTATGCTCAATGACTCTGTTTACATCCTAATCGCTTAATTACACAGGATATTGGAAAATCTAGAGGATACCATTTATTTATTTGTATATTTAATGTTTAATAACGTTTGATTGGGACAGAGCCCAGAAACTGACAGGGTCTAAATCCGTATGTTTGTTCCTCAGTGGGAATTTTTAAAAAAAGGGAACATGAGAACGCTTTAAAGGGAATACGGCATTAAAAAGCTTTCTTCTGTTCTTTCTTCCCAGGGGGAGGTTTGTACAACTGAGATCAGTAAGTATTAGTATTCATGTATGTGTGTGTATGTATATGGACAACAGAGCAGAACAGAAACTAGAAGCTGTAACAGAACTGTAGTAAGGGTTTATTGCTTCCTTCAGATAAATGCTTCTATGAAGAATGGATGACAAAGCAGAACTTCACTCCCACTGGCCCAGTGGATCTGAAGGTACACTGGGAGATCAGAAAGGACGAGAACGGGTTCATGGTGCCAGTAATCGTGACTCAGTGGAAACTGAATGACGATGGTAGGCATTAGAAATTTTTTATGCTGACTATGATGTTTCATTATGATTCGGAGGTCAAAAGCAGATCATCTACATTTCTGTTGATACATTTCTCCAGTAGCAATGACTGATAATGACTGCTTAGACTCTTTATTCTCACTCACAATTCCAGAGACTATAAAGCCTTTAGGAACTGCATAGATCACTGATCAAACACTCAGACTTAATAACGGCAGTATGTTGGGTTAAGTGTAAGGTTTATTAAGTTCATAGAGCAAATGATTCCAAGAGTTGTATGGAATACAGATGAAGGAGATTAACTTACACTGTGCACATGTTCTATGTGTATATTTAGTTTCCATTATTTTAACATTTAAGCCATGTATGACCACAGAGAGGCCAAAAAACGTTAGACGTCCACCTATGGTACCACTATGTTTCATCACTTTAGACCAATCAGACTATATGTTACTGATATTAAATGGGTTATTATACTTTGCATTGATAATATCATGACCTGGCATTTAAAGTAAAAAATACAGGTAAAGTTTATGTGTTTTTACAGGCAGCATTCCATATTTAAAAGGAGTTGAGCTTCAAGTCGTAAAGTTAGAGAATAGTGAACAGTTGTGTATCCATTACCGACTTTCCAAGGAGCTTCCGGGAATGAGGAATCAGAACGATGAACAGGTGAGATATGACATAAAAGAAACCGTGTGTCTTCATGAGAGGAATGTCGTGCTAACGTCAGTTGTGGCGTTTTCCTTTCAGTGGGCTTTGTTTGTGGATCGAATGGTTGTTGAGCCAGGCTTTACATACTCTGTGTCTGTCGCCAACCTTCCCAAGCCAAATTCAGGCTACACCAACTACAACGTCAACCAAAAGTTTGCGGTCCCAGGTAAGGGGTTTATTGTGCTATGAGATTAACCATAGACGTCTGAATTCTGCACATTAGCATGCATTATAAATAGCAACAATAACGTTTATATTTGACTGTTTATGTTCACCACAGATTGCAGTGATCCTTCCATGAAGCAGATCAAATTCTGTATTGAAACAGGTGAGAGAAATACAGACATGTCATTCATCCTATGGAGGATACATATCGTCGCTGTCCAATGAAAAACATGTATCTCCACTTATGCCTCATTTGATCACATGAGCTGCTCTTTACACAGTCTGGAAATTTCATGCAGAATGGACCAACAGAAACGGCCCAAAACTGTTTAAAAGATGTCTGGTTCCATTGACTTCCACTCAAATTAAATGCTTTTTTGGCCTCTCCTGTAAAGTTGCCATTTTTTTTACCTGTTTTACTTTGGACAGCGACGATATACAGTATCAGTTCAATGTTTGATCTTTTGTGAACTGGAAATCCATTAATTGCAGTATTAGAGATGGTCTCTGATAGTGTGACAAAGCGTATTATGAAAATGAGACAATGCATTGTGGATATTGTTCTGTTAACTGTGACATAGTTTGCATTTGCATCATTCGAGCACCAAAGTTTGCAAACGATCAAACAATATTCTTCATTTGTATAATATGAGGGTATTGCATCTAGAACCCAATATTCATTCTTATGAAGCTGCCTTAAAACATGTCCTGAAATACACAAGTGTCATCAGCATCATGCTGATAAACAGCATTCCTATCATTCAGTATTCCTGATTAATACAGGATAATAAGTATTCCTGTGTGAGATGAATTTTCTCCTTGTGCCACAGGAGAATTCTGGCAGCCCAATATAAGCATGACGCGCACAGGACCAGATGGCAGGACACTTCTTGTTTTGTTCAACTCAGGAGAGCCTGCTGAAAGATATAATGTCTTTGTGAAGTGTGGGGAAGAGAAACAAACACAAACGATTCTCAACAAGGTATTGCTTTGAGTAATAATTGCACTGCATGTTGTCTTAGGGTTCTTACACTTTGTATGACATACAAATCTAATTACACGCAACGTAAAGAATAGCTGCACCCAGAAGGACGTGTCAGATTGCAGTGGTGTTGGGAAGGAAGATAAAGATTACCAGGAACAATAAATGAGGATAAATATAGAGTGATATGGACGCAACATGCCAAACCTCTCAGCATGGGTTTGTCAATGCTCCTGATAGTGTCCTGTGATAATCCATCCCATGCAGCTTGAATATTCTCATGCAGTTCTTGCAGATTTTGCTGTAGGGGTGGAAGCGCTGACCATGGTGTCTCCACACATAGACTCTTTGGTCATCTCCACCAAGACAAAAGTAGGACTTGTCACTGAAGATGGCGCACTGCCATTCTGACTCCATGACCGTCTGGCACGACACCGTTGCAGCCTTTGATGTGGTGTTAAGGGCAGTCGTCACAACGGTCTGCAGGCATGCAGTCTTGCGTTGTGCAGCCGTCTGCCAATGGTGCTGGCACTAACAGGATGACTCATGGAGGGCATCACTGCTCGATGAATGTCCCCAGACGTGGCTGTTGAGTCAGTTAGTGATAAGACCCATACTGGCTTATGTCACATGCGTGGTCAAGCATGAAACATTAAATCATTCACATATACCACAATGTCAATACCTACCCACCAAGTTTCATTCCTGTCATGTTGATGCCTAGCTATACTATTTGTGCAGCTATTTTTTAACATATTTGGATAGGAAAGAGAAATGGTTATCACATTACAGGAACACTGTGGTTCTGAAATACACATTAATACAGCACTTTTGTCCTCCACAGGACAGCAGGTCCTTCCTAAATGCTACCTTTGACCTTGAGACATGGCCACACACATGCTGCTCTTTTAACGTCCAGGTGCGTTCCCATAAAACTATTAGTGTACCATCAAATATGATGAGAAGGTATACTGATTGCATAAACACATGTCTGCTTGTTTAGATCCAGCCCTTCTTTGAGGCGTGTGGAAATGACTGTTACCGGAAGAGCCAAAAGTTTAACATATGCCCAGGTATGGATTTCTTAATCTAATTTAATTCAATTCAATTAAACGTTATTGTCATTATACCAATACAGGGTTCTACAGTATAATGAAACACAGTGAGGCTCCTTTTCCAGTGCAGTTACAAGAATATATGTGTATATATAAATAGTGTAGTGCAAAGACAAATACACAAAAACAATGTGTACTGTAACGTAGAATTGTATGTTTCTTACTATACATGCATTTTGTGTTAATGTTCCTAAACAGGCCAAGTTGTTTCCCATACAGATCGTAAGAGTCAAGTTTTGCTTGGGATTTGCTTATTTGGACTCTTATGTGGTCTTGTTGTTTTGGCTGCTTGTTTGCACTACCGAAGGCCACCAAAGGGTAAGCAGTCTGAGCTATACTTATCTTTCAGTCCTACATTTTACATTAGTTACGTTTCTAGTTCGAGACAAATTAAATCAAACACTGTAACACCCCTACAAATATTATATACTGTAGGCGTTAAAGGTGACAAGTAATATGCCATTTTGAAAAGTAATATACCCTATGAAATATTCAGTATAGGTTCAGAGTTTGCCAGTTCTATGTACCAACTTCTCCTGATTCAACTTTGTCAATGTAAATATAGTTTCAATTCTCTGGCTCCTTTAATTTAGCTCACAATCAGTAAATGTAGATAATAGAATTGTGGTTAGATTTGAATAACATTATCATAAGCATAATAACCTAAAATGAGCCAAGATTACCATATTAATTACTTGTATTAAGGATTTTCTTAACACATGTACAAGATGTTTTGGAATTAGAAAGTTTGAACACAATTTTTTCTTAACAATAGAGAAAATGTACAGTTCATTGAAATGGTCTTAAATCAATATCTGGGAATGCTTAATATTCAGTGTTGCTGTTGCTATGTTTTGTCATGACTGGCGACAAAGATATTTATTCTCTACTTAATTTTGCATCTCAGACCAGAAAACTACCCCTTCTGAACTCCCACCCCAGAAGCGTCCAGTTCCAGCTCCTGAACGTTCTGTGCTGATCATCTATTCTAGAGACCACCCTCAGTACACTGACATTGTATTGAAGCTCTCTGCCTTCCTGAGGGCCAAATGCGGTGTAGAGGTCTACCTTGACCTACTCGACACAACATCCATAGGAGTCATGGGTCGTCTACCCTGGACTGAACAGCAGAAGCGACTGATAGAGCAAACTTCCAACAAGGTGCTGGTCCTTTGTTCAAGAGGAGTGCAAGCAAAGTGGGGAGCCATGTGTGGGGGACCCAGAGTTCACTTACGGGAAGACATCCACTCACCAATGGGAGACATGCTGACCCTGGCTCTGCAGCTTATCACACCCGATATGCAACGACCTGCCTCATACGGCAAGTACATGGTGGCATACTTTGAGGATATAAGCGGGGAGCATGACGTTCCCTCCATGTTTAACGTGGCAGTCAAGTACAAGCTTATGAAGCACTTCGAAGAGCTCTATTTCCGAATCCTGGATCTGGAAAAATATCAGAGAGGGAGGATACACACAATCGAGGGCATTGGCAATGATGAGTACTTCAACTGCCCCTCAGGCAAAGCCTTGAGGGATGCAATAGAAGTTTTCCAAGCCTATCAGTTGGAAAACCCAGACTGGTTTGAGAAGGAGTGCACTGATAGTGAAGACGAAGAGCTGCCCGAGGAAAGCAGACTTTTTCTTGATCAGTGCACCCAACCAATCCTTACGTGTGAGCCTGTTCTCAACATCGGACCCCCTGTCTTTCAGCACGGGGTTGAGCTTCACAAAGTGGGCCACACTGAAAGTATATGGACTGCTGAAGTGCCCAGTCTGAACCTGGACTTTTCAGAACCTTCTGTGCTGGGTATCCAATCAGCACACAATGAGGTTTTTTCCCTCTATCCATCTGCAGAACCACGACCCGCTATACTCACACCTGGTGTGTACCCTGCTGTCTTAGATAGTCGGCCCTGCCTTGTGGCCGAACCTGCACTACTGGAACTTTTACCCTCCAACAGAAATGAGGTTTTAGCAAAGGTGGAATTACCAGTAGATGACTGCTCTGAGGAAGATGTGGATACCCTCCAACGTCTGCTGCAGCTTCAGCTTTCACTGGCATCCTCCCAAGTGCCAGCTCCTCCACCTTCAATGGATGATTACAACCAACCAGAAGAGGTGGAGGAAAGTGAGATGGAAGAGGCTTCAGGAAAGAGACAATCTAGATGGTCAGATCAGGGATATAGTTCCAGAGACTCTTTTGTAAGGGAAGAGCCTCCAGCGTCCTCGCTTGCTGCTCTTGCCAAGTTGCAGGAAGTTCTCTACCTAAACAGTCCAATCTCATCAGGTTTCTGCACAGAGACAATGGATAGCTGATGAACTTGGGTTTGTACGCCAAGGGGGATGAATGACCTTCTATTGTACTGAATGACAGAGAGTTGGTGCAACAATGGTCTTAAAGGGGACAGGAGTTCTGCTTCTACATTAAATGGTTAGAGTGTGAGCAAAGCAGTCAGAGACAGAGGCTTTATATGAAATGCTCCGCTCTAGATAATGTACAAAGTTGGAATTCAGAGTTCACAGTGGTGGTGTTGGGAACCAGATGTCTGAAGAATATAATACCTCTGAAAATCTCACTTATATAAAATGGTTATGAAAGTGCAAGTTTTGGCCTAAAACTGATTTAATTTTATTTTTTTTTTCAGTGGAGAGATAAATGCATGCTATTGGCTAGCAAAACAGTGTCGAAGAAAAGTAGCTTTCTATCATTACTGTTACATATGAAAGACACATGTAGGTTCACTGCTGGTTCTGGATGGTAAAACATGGTAAGATTTGAGACATCCCATTTCCTATCACCACCACTGTAAAGGAGATTCCTCTACAATTAACCATTTCACAGAAACAGAGAAACCCAAATGGCTTTTTAATATCAGTGCTTGAACTTAAAAAAAAATTGGTGGAATTTCTCTTTAAGTTCTAATTGTGTACCTTAAACAGAACAAGAAAGTTAGACTTGCAATGAAATATGATACAGTCATCTCTACGTAACGGTACTAGAGACATGCCATCTTTTTTTCTGAGAGCATATGCCATGGGTTGCATGCAGCTTGCACAGCATTCAGTGATGCTAACAGAAGCAATACAATAAGTAGCTTTGCTTCTGTGGAAAATTTGACTAACTGAAAACATAACTTGCACTGAGACCTACACTGAAATCTCTCCATTTGATTGGGTGAGACAATGACTTACACTAAAATCCCTATACACTGGTGTAGCACACCTAATATCTCCAAAACGGTAACTTTATGGCCCATTTCTTTTTAAACAGCCATTAAATATTCACACTATTTAGAGCCAGCTGGTCGTGTGTAAACAGAACAGAGTTTAGAGGTTTCGATGTGACAGGGATGATGTACTCTAGCTATTGTTGTTCTTGTTTATTCAAGCTTGCTTGCCTTTAGCACTTTGGAATACAGAGTAACTCATTATTCATGGCTTCCGACAAAGAGCTTCCAACCCAGAATGCTGCCTGTTCCTTTCCCGTAATCTTATATCTCTGAATGCAGGTTTTAATTATGACTAATGCAGCCGACTGTGCTTGCTGTTAATTGTCTCAGCTGGAACTACTTTGTGTTAATTTACAATCAAGAAATGAACGTTCACAAAAATGTATATGGATCATGTTTTAATGTAACATACGTTTTCAGCATACTTAGTGACATATAGATATCTATAAACTGTACATTTTTAATTTACACACTTTTCTATACAATAAATATCATTAAATAACTGGTTTGTGTTGGTTATACGGACAGAGCACATAGTTTATTTTGGGTACCTCATTTTTCATCACAGGGAACACCGAAGCTTGAATTCTATCCTATTGCACGTATTTCTCTGTAAATAATAGATAGTTATCTTTTTTATGTAAAAGCAAATATATAAGTAGGTCATCAGTTCAAACTTTTCATAGAGTTTGATTTATGTAGGTCCAGAAGAATAAGGTGTCCATCATCACGGGGCTTTGAATGTACATTCCTAATCACTGCAAACTCATAAGCAGCATTCTTTGGTGTCTTGGTTGTGTGCTTTTTACTGGAATTTGCCATAGAAGTCTGAAAAAGAAAACAAGTCTGTTCCAATTGCACCACCCCCCCCCCCTTCCCCCCCCCCGCCCCCCCCCCATTCCACCCCCCCCCCCGTTCAGTCGCCCTTACCCCCCCCCAAAAAAAAATCATGGCAAAATGTATTCAGAGCAAAGTCGTTCAGAGTGGTTGAATGTGAAATTCTCTGTAGAGGATGCTGACTTATTTACAGGGGCAGTGATTGAAACCAGACTGTGCATTGCTTTTAATGGAAATACAACCATTTTATTTAGGATCCAAAAAGACAAATTTTGAAAAAGCGTGAATTATGAGAATACTATTTTATCTTATGTTTTCCGTCCTGCATGAACGGCTTTTAACATTTACATGAATTTCATAATTGGATAACTGCAGAACCTGTTTGAAAACTCCAGGTTTGCATGAATCAGGCAGTAGTCAGATTCTGGCTTTACAATGAGCCAATAAACTCACAAAATATACATGACATTCATGCTGTGTAAACAAGTCAGTTTACCTGATAATATAATATTATTACCGGATAATATAATTATCCAGCAGTTGAAGAATAATTGGATACTTCATTACGTTAAGCATGCATTTGATTTCAGCATCTGTCCTAAAGTGTTTTGTTGCCATTTCGCAGTGTCTTAAATTGTGCATGCTTACTTCTGGTAATGCGGAATCTGAAAAATTTAGAGTAAGAGTACATGCGCTGTGAGATCAGAATACTGCAGGAACATCCAGCTCCCTTTATCAGATTTCTCAATCAGATATATAGACCTTAATCTGATCTAAAAAATCCGAGCAAGCCGTGAACATGACCACTTGAATAATCAGATGTGCATGTATGTGCGTTTATCTCAGACATCCCACATTGTATTCTTCATGTTGTATCTTTCCGTGAGCGCTTTTAAACAAGTGTTAACTTCCTGTCACCACCTCTGTCACCTGTCAGATTTCTCTAGAACTGAGTATTTGACGTCAACCCACTCTGAATGACCCCGTTTACATCTTAACCATCAGCATACAGGAGCCTGTGGAATTACTCTTTACAAGACTTTCTAACTTCCGCCAAGATGCCAGGATTCAAATAGTGCAAAAAATGTCTCGTATAAACATGGCGTGAATAAACAGAGTAATTTAAAGCCCTTGTGGCATAGTCTTCTGTAATACATTTGAAGGTGTATGCACCGCAGATAGAAACAGAATGAAAAGTTCATATGCCCACAGGTAAACCTCTGATACACACCTTTAATAAATTAGCATTTTGAACATATTCATATTGCACGGTGAGGCACAAAAATCCCACTTCTGTTAATGCACTTTCGGCCTGCATATTTAACACCCCGTCCTCTCCTTCTCTGATCTGAAAGTGTGAGTGATGACAGAGACAAGATGCTCAGCAGTTTGTGATCAGTCTAATGTCTTCACAATCCATCATATTGGCTCTACCGTGACTAAACCTTCGTACCTCCTATTGGCAGCGTTACAGGGAATAACTGTTATGGTTAACAAGAATCTATTCCATCTGGGCCTTTTTCTGTCGGTTGGTCCATCATGAAATGATGGCGTAATGTAAAAGGCAGTTGGCACCTTCAGAAATGGAGTTCCGAGGTTTTGTCATGACGGCGGTAATGCATTTCCATAACTGCGCTAGTCGGACACGTTCTGAAAGCACCCTGTTTTGTTTGAAAACCGCCTGTTAGAGAGGTTCAAGTGCACATCACTGAAGAGGTACAAAAGAAGGGGTTTTCCATTCGAGAGAGATTTGCTTACACTCCTTTCTTTTCTTCCTGTGACTGACCTACTACGGCACAGCTTGAACGTTGAGTTCCAGTGCAGTTTGTTTTGCATGAAGAGGCAAATTTAGATCCTAACGACTTACATTCCATTGATCTGCTTCTCTCGGCGGTGTGCACACAGAGCTGTAGAACTGCGGTAGCCTGAATAACCATCTGCCGAAATGAACGAGGGATCGCAAACAGAACAGATATATAAATTGGCTCGTGGCTTGACAAATGAGCAGTAGGATCGTGTATAGAGAGGTAGCCTAGTTCTGGGTAGAGACTGATGAGATGCCACTGCTGTGATACAGGCCACTGTTATAGGAGCAGGAGTCCGAAAGATGGATTACATCACTTCCTCAAAGGTAGCACTATTGACAAAGTAGTAGTGTTTCTCACTAAAGGTATCAGCAATCATCACAGTCCCGTATCGTACACGCTTCTACGATTTGTTCACAAGTTCCACCCTTCACGTTCCCTTCAGATCTCAACAGAGTAAACAATACATTGACGGTCACACACACCGAGTCTAGCAGGGCACAAGGTCTATTTACACCTGGGATAAGTGCATTCTGAAAAAACATCCACAGACAAGTGTGTCCCGACAGGTCAGCGACTGGGAGACGTTACCTCACACTTGATCGGAATTGTTTGAAGTGTTAGACGTTTTTCAATGAAGCCCCAAAAAAATAAGCTGTAACATCCCATAAGGTCAATTCTCACAGCATTAATTAAAGTGCCTCACAATACAAGTGCAAATCAAACCAACATAAAACAACAAACTGCACTAATGGCCAAAGATTGTTCACGACCACAGCCATGACAGGTGATCTGGCAAGTTAGTAGGCTCCGGAAGGAGGAATGTGGGGATGTGGAGGGTGGATTTTGGTACAGAAGGATGGAAATGTAGGGGACAGGATGGGGTAGGTTGGGGGTTGGCAGCATTTCACAATTAAGTGGATGGCAGAGTAATGGCACCTCCGCCACATATTCCACTGCGGGGATGCTCTGGTTCCAGCCTTTATAGTATCACTGGGGATATTGACAGAATGAACTGGCTGTCAGGTTATGCAGCTAAAGTACAAGGCCTAGCGGTGCTTTTCACCATCTTCCCCTCCTTTATTAGTATCAGTTGTTTCAAGCTGATGTCCAGTTTTTAACTAACTGCTTGCTTCTTATAGGACAGAGAAAACAGCTCTCCATACATCAGTGCAGAGGGCATTGCAACCAACGACCACAGATCTAGAATTAGCCTAATTGCTAGAGCAAATGTCATCTCAACATTACTGGCTCATGTCTTTTCACTTGGTCACCATCATGTGCAGACACTGCCCTATGGTAAAATGGGGTGGACAGTGGGATATGTATAGGGTCAGTTTGGGTGTCTAAGGGAACGTGTCAGACCTGGTGGGCCACAGCACTGGTTAGGAAGTTTATGAATTTTTGGTGAGCAAAACTTGATAATGCCAGTTGATAATGTTGGTCACTAGAGGGCGCGCCTGAGCTGGTCTATAATGACTGGGTTCCCAAGGAGCTCTTGTGTGAAACCACAGAATGTAAATGGTTGATACAGGAATGCTCTAATCTTTTTTCACACAGGCTCAAAGTCTCCTGTATGATCATGAACTGCTTTACTCAGCCAAGGGGTTTATTAGCTCACCAACCATCTCGGTAGCTAGCATTGATGCTACCTTCCATTCCTTCTTGCTGTAGAAATGCAGAAATACATTTATGGAATGCATCCTTCTGCTTTTCAGATTCCGTCCATCATCCCCATCACCAAATTGCTTGCATGCGCTATCTAGCAATATCTAGGTTTTTTTTTAATAATGCTAGAAATGCTGAAATAGTTGCAGGTTGTGTTCTCTCCCATCGTTCAGCTCATCAGCTAATTAGTCAGAGCTTCATAGAGAAACATATCATATCCCACAGCACCTTGTGTCAAGTTAGGAAATAAACTACTCAATAGGGTAGTCACATGTGCAGAGCAGAAATGGAAACACAAACATCAAAATAATGTTAATGGAAGTTAGTTATCCAGACAGCTTCACAATGACTGAAATAAATAAGGTCAAAACTAAACTAAAGTGTAATAAACTGGAGCCTGTGAACATTATGAAAGTGCCCCTGCTGTGTATGTGAGAGTTACTGCGCCCCAGTTTCATTTTCCATTTCCCAAACGCTTTACCTGACCCACTAATGTTATTCCTCACAAAGGATTCACCACCATTACTGTAATATTTCATCTCACCAGTTTTCATCAACACACAGAAGTACTGAAGGAGAGATCAGTTCTGCAGTTTACAGGGTAGATAAATGTCAGGTCTTTATGCTGGTTGTCACCACATAAAACTGGTCTGGAGTTATTGGTTGAGGTTATGAACTTTAGATCTGCTTTACTATCAAAGCCTCTAACCCTGATAGCCAGAGGATAGCGGGTCACTGGTGGCACACTGATGAGAAAGCTGGCCTTTTCTGGGCGGCCCACTGGTGGTTAAGCAGAGTTCTCTTCAGAGTGCCACTTTTCCTCCCCTGTTTTCCACTCACAGTCTGATTTATTTATTGTCCATTATTTGATATGCTTCATAAATTAGTTTAATGATTGATCCACATTTAGCACAGTGTCAACACCTTCTGAGCCCAGAGTTAGTTCTCTGGATGGGTTGTAATACTGTTTATAGTCTATGAGAATTTCAGTTTTAAAAGGGTTTAAATATTTGGCCTTAGGACACTGATCTGGGTGGTCCCAGGGTGGGCCAGCAGTGGCATACAGTGAGCTGGGTGCCACCCTGATCAAACCAACAGACTGATATATGCTTGCTGTCTGGGATATTCAGTCCTAGCTGAACTTTAAATGGTGACTAAGCTGTTAAGACTTCCGAGTTAGGAAGATTTAGTCATCTGGACCCTGAATCTCAAACTGGCTCCCTCTTTCTTATATATACTGTGGTATGTAAGCTCACTGGACAAAAAATAGACTTCCCCCTCCAGCACAGCAGTAATTTGATTTGGCATGGAGTGGACAGGTTTCTGGAAGTAGGCCACGTTAATGTTCAGCCACTCCTGCATCAAAGAAGTGCACAGTTGGGCCAGACTCTGTGGATGCCTTTCCTGGCACAATTCTGAGGACAGTTTCCTGTAGGCTGGGATTGTTGCCACTGCTGGTAGACCTATATGGCCATACATTTCCATACACCTGCAGATTCAGCTACTTCCTTCACACTCTGGCCTTTGGCACACCTAAATGCAATCACTCCTTTTAGCCTGTCCTGAACATCGAGAGCAGACATCCACTGCACTGTGCCGCCTCTTCTCAATCTATGTATCCCCTCACACACATCCCGCGGGTATGTATAGCCCCATCAGCGTTGTGCAGCGCCATCTGCAGAAGCCTGAGGTACCATATTGACTTCTTGCTTTCACACCCAAATCGCGCACTACATGCCCAGTATGAAATTGTGCACACGTGGCTGAATTGCAAATAGCTAATTGCTAGCTACATTAGGCAGTGGTTTGTGCAGGAGCCTGTAAGACTCATCTGAGATTTAACTAGAGCTAGGTTCTCAGATATGGATCAAATCTAGTCTCGGCTTAAGCTGCAATTGGTGTTTCACCATCAGGGGTGGTGACTAACACCTGTTAGAAGAGCTCTGCCGAGCTGTCGGCCACCAGGAGCAGAATCGCTGATGTAGGTGGTGGGGTATGAGGGGTAAGGGCATGGATGGATGAAATGCAAGGGGTGGGTGGGGGGGTTATAAGGGCGGGGCTGTTCTTCGCTGGCACCGCGTGTCGTTTGGTTATAGCACCTGTTGAAGATGTTGGAGCACGACGTCATCCATAAGGCTGATGTTCTGCGACCTCTGGAGAAGAAAGAAGAGGGCTGGTCGAGTTCCCTCCGGCCGCCACTATGGCTGCGTGCTGACGGCCAGCGTGTTGACGTAGCCGTGCGGGCCCATGTCGTTCTCCGAGACACAGTGCGAGACCTGAGCCGCGTTGCCCGCCAGCCGCCGGGCACTGCGCGCGTTCACGCACTGCTCGACTAGGTCGAGGCACGCGCAGCAGAGGAAAAAGGCGTTCTTGAAGAGGAAGAGCGAAGCGGGCGCGCGGTAGAGCAGGACGAGCACGCACCGCACGGCCAGCAGCGGCGCGTTGACCAGCGCGCCGGTCAGGAAGCGCGCCCACGCCCAGCGGCAGCGCGCGCGCGACGCCGTCAGCTCGTAGAGCCACACGACGGGCACTGCCAGCGCCACCACGTGCGCCGCCACCACCGCGTACTTGAGGTAGTGCGCGTCGGTTGGCAGCTCGCCCTTGATGAGCGCCTCCACGAGCGCGAAGCTGTCCAGCACGTCCATGCACGTGGCCGTAAAGCAGCCGCGCGAGTGGTGGCGCGTGGCGCTGTTCGGGTCCTCTGCCACCGAGTTGATTAGACAGAAGAGCAGCGGCGCGGCGAGCAGCACAGCCAGCTCGAAACCCGTGACGCCGAGCGGCACGCGCAGCGCGATCAGCTCCAGGATGGACGTCTCCAGGATGAGCACGACCTTGGGCGCGCACGCGATCACGTAGATGAGCCACGCCAGGTAGGCAAAGGCGAACTCGCCCAGGCGGCAGCCGAAGAGCGAGCCTTTCTGGCGGAACCCGCAGGCGCGCTCGCGCTTGCTGCGGCTGTTCTTGGCGAAGAAGATGGCCCAACCGGAGAGCACCACCAGGTCCGTGGCGATCCACGAGCACCAGTACAGGTCGGTGAAGGCGATGAGGTAGTAGTCGAGCACGGCGCCCTGCACGGCCAGCACCACGAAGCACAGCACCTTGTACAGCAGGTTCCTGCGCGAGCTCGGCACGAAGAGAGCCGCGGCGGACGGTGCGAACTCGCCCGACGACGTCATGGTGCACGAGGCGGCCGAGTTGGCGGCGGCGGCTGCGGTGGCGGAGGGGACCAGCGGCTGCGTGCTGCCTCCCTCCGGGTTGGCGCTGCCCGTGCTCGTCTGCGTGGGCCTGCGGAGGAAGAGCTGCCCGTGCTCCGGCGCCGAGGACGCGGGCGAGTCCGGATACAGCGCCGCTTCGGCTCGGGGACAGCTGGCCGCGGGATTGTCTTTACCGATTTGCGCGATCATTGTAGCCGCGCCTCGCCTCGCTCGCTTGTTTTGTCTCCGGCCGCGTGCTGACGGGCGCTGAGGTGGGGAGGGCTGGGGAGAGTTGAGGAGGGGGAGCTGGTGCACCGGGTGGGTGGGGGGGTGTACTAAGTCCCGAGATGGAGCACTTTGGAATGGAGTGAGAGGAAGATGAACGGCACGGCGGCGTCAAATCATCAGTTTGTTTAGATTAATGAATCAGTGGCATCCGTGCTGAAGCACATTCATCAGAATGAAGGGAGAGGGACAATGAAGGACGAGTCAGGAGCTCACATCAGGCGCCTTCCGGAGACAATCCTCGCACACATTCCAGAAACGACGAAGTAAGACGTTTAAAGAGGAACTACAGTAAATAAAAGCCCACTCATTAAAGCCTCCTGTGTGGCCCCCCGATGCAGCATCCGTGACTGTACAGCATGTTTCTGACATGCTCACTGCGAAGCCCACGCTGTGAGGTCACACGGAGACATCACTTGCGCTTATTCAAGGTAAGGAAATGAAGGGCCCCAGATAGCATGCGGATGTTGGCCATTTCTGGCAAAGATATGGCACTGCTGGTAATCTCTTGTGAGCCAAAGGTGGCCCACATATTTGAAACATTTGGCCCACCTGTCCCGAAACAGATCTGGTCCACTTCTGTCACAGAGACGGCAGAGTTGCCTACTTTTGGCTGATGCGTGGTCCTGATCTTTTGCATATGTGGCCCACAATGTGCTACTAGGAGTGGTACTCAAGTAGGCTATATGACAATGGGGAGTGTGAGCCAGATTTGGGCCAGAACAATTTTGCTATCTGGGACTGTTTCCCACCTGTGTTTCTGGTTCACTTATTCTCCACCACACTGCACTGGGTCCATAACACTGTAAACACGAGCAGATCCACATACGTTCACAATGGCAGATTCAGAGGAACAGGGACAATGAGCCATGTAACACGGTAGCATTTATCCCTTATACACCTGAGGAGCCTCCAGATCCATCTGGTCCAATAGGACAGCTACAAACAGGGATGGGCTTTCCTTACTTGTTTAGTGTTGTTTGCAGCCAAACCACTGCTAGGTGTGCCATGGGTCACTACACTACAGGGGCAGAGGTTGGTACAAGGACAGTTTCAGGCAGCATCACCCATATGGGGCGGTATTAGAATGGAAATTAGAATTCCGGCCAGGAAGAGGCTTCTATATTTGGTTATAAATATTAATACCCGTATCATCAAAAGAATAGTTGCACCCATAAGGAAGTGGAATTGCAGTGCTATCAGAAAGCAAAATCAATACGGAGTTGTAGAGGTTACTGATGGTGTCCTGTGATCATCCATCCCATGCAGCTTGAATACTGTCACACGGTTCCTGCAGACTTAGCGGTAGAGGTGGAGGTGGAGTGACACCAGGCCTTCTGGATGTGTGATACATGTCAGTCTGGCCTGACACCATGCATGGATTTGGGATTCGTTTCCAAGTATAGCCCATCTGTGCAATAAACACGCACACTAGGCGGCAGTAGCACACTTGCCTGGATCGGTGGGCGTCCCTAGCCACAACACCCAGGCAGCAGTTGTGTGGGGGGGTGACTGGAGTGACCCTCCAGTCACAAGGCTGGTTCCCTAACCTCCAGCCCACGACCGCAAATTAAAAAACAAGCCCATGCCTAATGCATGAGAGGAATCACAAAGGGTCCACAATCTATCATGATACAATATTGCATCATTTTAAAAAACACAATATGCTAAACAGTAATGTATATTCTGATACATTACAATGTATTACTGTTATTAACAGTACAAATATTGCAAAAACCACATGTTGTCTGCTAAAGAAAACCATAAGCATCTGCTTCATATAATGAGCTCAAGTTTTTAGTCAAATTTATTGCAGCAAATTTTATATCTGTATATTTAAAAAAACCCTGACATCCATGTATTAATACAACATGGCCACGCAAAATATTGTGATACTATGCAGTATCGATTTATACTTCTACTTCTATTAACACTGCCCACCCCCAAAAACCCACCCCAAAGCAGTTTCAATAAGGTCCCAAAATGGCCACCCCGGCCAGGGCCACCGTAAGAAGATTCTCCAACACACACCAATACATATGTTATGAAAATGTTTTTATTTTGTGAGGACAAATGTACAAGATAAACTGATACTTTGATAATAAACTTTAATTTTCAAGTTATGTTGGATGGTTCTGGACCATAGAAAACAAGCACATTTCAGTATAAACATATGCAATTCAACCAAGTTCGACAAGAACCGAATAACAACTGGGTTTTTGTGGATTGGCTACTGACAGCCGAGCTTAATATGCAATACTGAAGCAAAACAAAAATCTACAATTAATAGACAGTTAAAGTGATGAAACACTCAGCTTCGTATTTGTATGCATTTAAGTCTGCTTTCGGGAGTCCAATTTCACAAAGGTATCGCTACACGCAGTTCTTAGGAGAGACTTGCCATTTGATACCACAGGTGCTGCTGAACCTGTACGGTTTAGGTAGGTTAAAAACTGACCTCCAGGCCAATTAGAAAGAACAGAGAGAATGAGAGAGAGAGAGAACGAGAGAGAGAGAGAGAACGAGAGAGAGAGAGAGAGAGAGAGAGAGAGAGAGAGAGAGAGAGAGAGAGAGAGAGAAAGAGCGAGAACGAGAGAGAGAGAGAACGAGAACGAGAGAGAGAGAACGAGAACAAGAACAAGAGAGAGAACGAGAACGAGAGAGAGAACGAGAGAGATAGAGAGAACGAGAGAGAGAGAGAGAGAGAGAGAGAGAGAGAGAGAGAGAGAGAGAGAGAGAGAGAGAGAGAGAGAGAGAGAAAGAACGAGAGAGAGAGAGAAAGATTTTAAATGTTCAGTGACATGAATTGTCTTTATGAACGTTAAGAGTGCATGTGTGCATTTGACATCAAGGAAGCTCACCTCGGCCACCCACCCTACCAAAGTCAGTGCATGAGAAAAGAGGAAAGCATCACAGCCACCACCAGTTACAGTGAAGTCTTACAAAGCCGCTGTATGCTCCGAATCCCGTGTAAGCAGGATCATACCTGGGTAGATGATAAGTCAAACCTATAATTCAGAATAAAACCATTAAGATTTACTAGCGATAGTCCAATTTTTTAAATGTATAACTTAGTGTCTTTTTGTAACTTTTACATTTTTGTAAATAGTTTTTTTGTGTTTTTTTGTTTTTCTTTAGTACATAAAGTGGACACAGACAGACTCACAGAATGGAGGAGGTTTTCTAGAAAAGGTTTAAGCACAAGCGTGTTTCTTGTGTCTTTTCTTTTTTTCTCTTGTCTGGTCTTTTATAGATTCATTTCACTTTGAATTGAATTCATCATTTTAATGGCCTGCTGAAAGGCACTGCCACAACACAGGGGGAAAAGACGCTACTGCCCATCACTCGCACGAGACAGTCCAGTCTAGTTTCTAGTAAGGGGAAGGGGAACAAAAGTAATTAATGGGAGAGGGGAAGATTAGTGAGTGAGAGAGAAGAAAGGAGGCATTAATGGAGGGGTGCTATAGGTAGAGCTCGTAGTAATCGTCCAGCTCTTCGTTAAACAAGTCCCACTCTTCTTCGGAGTCGGTGACGTCGTCGTCGGTTCCCGCGGCCAGGAGCATAAGGAGCATCTCGCTCAGCTCGAACGTCACCATCTCCTCGTCGTCGTTGTCCAAGGAGTCGCTGCTCTCCCGCTCGTCAAGCAGGTCCCAGAGTGGTGTACGCCTCGAGTTCTGCAAAGCAGGAATGTGTCGATGAAGCTTTTTTTTTTTTCCTTTAACACTTTAAAAGATGTAGCCTGGCAACATCCTGCAGATGCCAATCAATTCAGGTGCATTCCGGGCCAAGCAGTAAATCACTGACTAAACACATTTCATTATTAAAGTGAAGGTAGTCTATGTATTAAGTCCCACGGCAAGCTGTCAGACACAAAACTGTTGATTGTTTTTTAAAATATGCATAAATACATGCCATATGTGTTCAATAACTTGGGCTAATGTGATTAACATGAGTAAGTAATGCTACATTGCATTACTATCAAAACTGTTACATTAGATATTTCTACATGAGGTAAAAATCTAATATTGTAAATCAATAAATAAGCCACGTCACTTTATTTATTTATTTATTTATTTTCCAGACTGACATTTATATTTTCTGATCAATTGGATCAAAAATTAAAGAACCAGTAGAGCTACATTAAAACATTACTATCAAACTGTGGACACAATGACATCAAAATTTATTTTTTAATACTTTAGTACATAGTGAACCAAATCCAGTTAAATCCAGAGACTAATTTTGCCATCTTTGTTAGCACTAGATCACTTAGTGATGGCAAAGTACACTATACTTTCAGGAAAGCATAATATACTGCTACATAATTTAGAACAACAATGATCTTATTGCCAGAGCCCACAGTTCTCATACAAGAGCATCCCTAAAAATAATTTTTAGGCTTACTCACTTTTAAAGAGATATACATATAAGTCAAATGTTTTGGTGACTATATCTATATTAGCATTAGAAGATGAAGTTGCATCAACATCTCTAAACAAAACAGACACTATAGTTTATTATATAATGCTGCAAGAAATTAATCATTTCCATAATCAATTGGCATATGATTAATAATACGATCTTTAAAAAATGTCAGTAACCAAATATATAAGGCAAACACATTGTTAATCATATTAACAAAAACAAAGATAACTTTGATCAAGTGTATAACAGATCCTGATCTGCCCTCAAATATATTAAATAATGATACAGCACAAACTGATTTCATACGGCAGTCTGAACACTATTCAGGAGGTGGGCTGAGTAGAACTATACACAGCTATTCAAACACTTATCATTCAACGATGAAGAGAGGATAATTTATTGCCACCATGTAATCAAATCTGAGTCCAGTCATTAGCCCTGTCAGACATGCAGTATCCTCAGTTATGCCACACCACACTGACAGCAATAACCTACCACCATTAAAACATGCAGCGTAAAAACAAAACCATGCAGTCTTTCCCAGAAGCTGTGTTGTGAAATATTAATTTCTAGATTATTAATAAAGCCAATTGGTTGCGTCAGCCCTATTATGACATGTAATTTAGTGGGTTTTCTTTAGGTTGGAGATGGGCATGGATATTTAACTATTCAATCCAAACAAGTTGCATAGCTGATGTTGGCGTATAGATTACATACAGGTTATCGCTTAAGACTTTCAGGTGTATTAAAAATAGGTGCCGGAATATGTCCACTGACCACTGCCGTAAATGTTTATTGGAGGTCATGGGAGGTGACTTTCAGTTAAATAACATGATGTAATTCTCTGGGTTTTGTTTAATGATTACCATGGTATCATGATAGTGCCGCTAGTGGCCTATTAGGAACGCCACACTGACACTTGACTATTCAAATAGTAATCAAATTACTTATCACACAAATACTGTTATGTGAGGTATATAACAGCTGTCGCATATACAAGTACAGTTTGTTTCTTCCACTTCGTTTCCTTAATTCAGTATTAGCTTTGGATATCCTCCATCATTGTTTCACCACAGAATAGAAAACAAGAACGTTTCCCCTCCAGAACAGAAGTAATGAGAGGAGTCGTTTTGGGAAGCTAGATTAAATGACAGGCCATGAAAGGAGAGCCCTTACCCTGTTCCTCCCGTTTGAGCTGGTTTGCCTTCGCTGAGACTGGGTTTGAGGCTGGGGCTCCTCCAGCCGCCCGTCAGGGAAGGCATGCTTGTAGAAGCAGTTTGCTCCGAATGGACAGGTTCCACGGCCTTCATCAAAATATCGGCATGGTTTAGTCCTGGGAACAAAAATAAAACAAAACAAAAAGGTTGTAGTTTGACAACACAATATGAAAATATAAAAACAGCTTACTTAATAAACAAAAACATTATGGTTGCAATCCATGTTATTCCTCAGAATTGGACTCTGCCAATTGACCATACTGGAGATTTGCCCACTTTTATACAAATTACCCTGCATCTGATAATGGACGTTTTCAACTGATGTGGAATGATCATAGATCCACTTCAGACCATGAAATTAAACTCCAGAATACAAGTACCTTATTTACGTATCATTTACATGAAGCACACCATAATTCATATAGATGCTTCCAAAAGGAGCCAATGAAGCTCCAATGACTGTGCTTGTAGGCAGAGCTTGAGGTAAAGCAGTGAGAGCATTGATGCCCCTACTAGCCAAACAATTTTAGAGAGTTAAAATTACAACCTCTGGAAAAAATGTAATGTGAAAAACACTACGTCTTAGTTCTTAAAATGATACAGTGAAGCTTCTGCACAAGCTGTGTTTGGTACAAAAACAAAAGGCACAGTATAATGTCTTTTGTAATTTTAAATCGAATATGGAACATTTGTGCTCATTACAGACGATCTTTGTAATAGTTTTGGTTAGGTAACTGCAAATTAAGCAGTTCTTTTAAACACCCACCCCCACACACACACCCACCCACACACTGAATTTGCTAAAACTGATGAATAACAAAATTGTCTGTGAAATGAGTGTACAATATATGATCAGCTGTGACAGTATGCAACTTTGATTGTAAAAGGACCATTATGTTTTATAAGTAACAAGCTTAAACATCAGACTGATAAGATACTCTCAACAATCTAACGGTACCCCATGCCATCCTTGTACTTCTGGATGAGATTCTGCTTTTCCTCTTTGTCTTCTACCCAGTATTCACTTGGGATTACGAAGTTGGACGTGATACGACACTCTGGGCAGGACCTGGCAAGAAACACCAAATGCATAATAGACTTCCTTTCTAGATGCCACGCATAAGCAATTTAATAAGTAGTGGATGGATAAGTACAGAGTAATAGCATATTAATTATACAGCAGTAAGATACATCAGCTCAGGACTTGCTCTGTACTTCTCTTCCACAGGACTTACTTTATTATCTTGCTCTCAAACTGCTTGGCACTCCTCCACTTGCGGATGCACTTGAGGCAGTAGCAGTGGCTGCAGTTGGACAGGATGCCGAACCGGCGCTCGCTGGGGTTGGCCTTCTCGAACACCACCTCCATGCACACGCCACACATCATGTCCTTACTGCGCTGGATGGCGAACGAAATCTCCATGTCTTTCTCATGGGCTTCGATACATGCCTGCCAAAACAGCACAGAGCGCTGCTCAAAGTGACCTGGACTGTGTTTACTCTAGTTACACTTTTCAAAGCACTTTATCAAACGACTATATCAAAAACAACGTTCCTTACACAACAGAACCCAGCGCTAGCTGACTGATGCTATTTTTTATTAGTAGGATTATTACTATAAGGATATAGGATGTAGTTTTTCTTATACATATTTTTGCTATTAGTTGTTAATGGGAAGTAGGGCTGGGCGATAAATCATTAGCAATAATTATTGTGATAAAACTTTTCTTCAACAGAAGTATAACAAAAAGTGTGATAAAAGGTTCGACATAACAGACCATTTTCACACATCTGCGTTCTAGGGAACCCTGGTGGCACCTGCCACTGTAAAAACAGGAACACTACTCTGTTGTTGTCACCAGGGGTGTACCTTTTTTTCGAGATGACTCAGAAAGAGAGCCACAGAGTGAGAGTGTATTAAACTGCGGTGTAAACGGACACAGTATGTTCAGCAGGTTCTCCTAAAAGCAAATATTAGTGAGAATATAAATGGCAGGCAGCGGTTCTGGCCTTGAACAAATCACTCTTATTAAAATAAACTTCAGTCATGTTAAATCACTTCTGTTCCACACAAATACAGCCAACGAGCTCTGTATGAACTCATATTTCAGTATTAGTGCATTCTCAAACTCACACCACTGATTTAAATCAAAGTACACATGATGCTGGGCTAAAGAGTGTAAGAGAAGGCTAGCGTCCCAGGCTCACTGTTTTTAGCAGGTAGTTTACATGAGGCAGCGCTGTCACATGCACAGCACGGCTGAGCTGGTGCTACTGTAGTGAACAACAGCAACCAAATTTGATAAAAAGCACTGACTGCTGTATATCTGGTGTGGGAAAATTACACTTGCAGTTCCTCAACCCCCTAAAACTACTATGACAGAAATGATCCTAGCACCTGTAATAATTTAATTTCTCTTAGCTGGTATAAACAGGGGAAACTGGCTTTCTCCCATTAATTAAACATCTAACTTCTTTAACTTTCAAGCAGGAACAAAAATTACACTCTAAACATAAAAAATTATGTTTTATTATGCCATTTATCGTGATAATTATCGAGATTGACTGATAAGAAAAATGTTATTGTGATAACATGTTTGCCAGATCACCCACCATATTTGGAGGCCATATTTTAACTGATTGTATAGCCTACGTTATGCTCGATGACAGTCTGATCTTTTCTGAAGCCACCCACGGCACCTTATTAATGCCACTCCTGTACAGCCGACAGATATTATCCACAAGTGCTGGCAGGGACATATTTTTAGATGCTAACAAGTGTTACACAATGTCTGCAGTGTGGAACAAATTAAAAGTGGAAAGAGACGGTAACCTTTATTAAAACCATAGCGGCAACAAATATTCAATATAATGTGATAAATTACACTACTCCAAAGAGAGAAACTTACTTTACTAACTGGTGCTTTTTATCTACTTTCATACATTGTACTGTTTAATCAGTCTGCCAGAAAAAGAGACGGCAGTCCTCTGGCATGTGGAGCAGAATGAGATGTATTAAACCTCCATACTGGTTTGTAGATATAGCCTGAGGAGAACCCCTGGCAGCTTTAGAAAATTAAAACTCATGAAGCCCACACTCACTCTGATGTGCTGAGAGCGCTGAGCGGAGTCGGACGGATGGAGCACCTGCAGCCCGCACATGTCGCACGCGTCACCATGAAGATAGGCACAGTTGAGACCATAGCGACATTCACCCACGGCGGCGTACGGGCACAGCTGCTTCTTCAGCTCCTTGTTGGCTTGTTCTTTCTCATACTCGTCCTCAATGAGAGGCCCGGGTCCTTCCACCAACACAGTGTCTGCTGAGGGCACCACAGGTACAGGAGGGGCAGAAGCGGACTGTTACTTTTACTATTTCCAGTTATGAGACAAATAATGACAAAAATAATTTAGTGGAAAAAGAAGGTTTTAAAAAACAGACTGTATTTTTAAATAGAGAATGAGCTACTTCTCCCACAAAGCATTGCACAAGATGTCAATCACTTTCCATCTAATACAAAAATTGTGTTTTCAGACAACTTTTGTAATCACTTGCTTTTTTGTGCACACACACCCACACCATACAGCACAGTTCCCCTTCATTTGCTCAGGAGTAAATATTATTAGAGTAAACACAAATTACATTAATACAGCAAGTAGATTTCATGTATGGCAATGTGGTCATTTAACCATTCCCAAAAATCTCTGGAGGAAGTGTTATTTGTAGTTACTATCCAGTACCTGGGGTAATGCTTTAGTGGTGCTTATGATGGAATTTAACAAATCCATGCAACTGCCGAGAGTGTCCAGAAGATTCCAGAACCAAACTTTGTTCTTCAACTAGCTAAAAGGATATTCACTACTTTTTGAAAAATTAACTTTCAATATGTTGTTTCTGTATTCTAATGATATTCAGTTGCATGCAAACGTTTAGACACCAAATTGCATTTTGCCTAATTCCTAAGAAAAATCAAGTGTATGAATCCTCAGAAAGCGTTGATTTTATTTCTGCAAACATTGACGGACAGTTTCTTTTGGAGTTTGAATAAATTGAATAAAATTCAATATTCAAATGAATTCAATCCAGTAAAACACAGAACAGCAAATGTGCCATAATTTGTCAGGTCTTTAAAGGTGGAGATTACTGACATTTACTTTATTTGTTAAACCATTTATTTATTTTACATTCAACTCCATAATATTTGATCCTCCCCAGAAGTAAGTACTACATAGTTTCTTTGGTCTCCATCACTCCTGAAACAAATCTAGTAAGAAAACTTTACAGCAGTTTGTAATTTACAGTTCAATACAAATGCATATTTACGACTTTCTTGTCATCTACACAGACAACAGGATGATAGTGATGACTCTCCTGCTACTCTAAAGTAGGTCATGTTTTACAAGTTAAAGTTCTGTGAGGGAAAAAAGGATAACCAGCCCAGCCAAAGTTACAGTGTGGAGCAAACCAGTCCAACCAAAGGTAAATTTGGAAAAATTTGGAAATTGGACAATGTGTCGCTGTCAAGAACATAGTATACCTGTACAAAAATCTGTGCCAGTGAAAAAGATTCAGCGTAGCTCCACTGTGAAAGGCACCAGCATTACATAATGTTACATAAGAGAAACTTGACTTGGTCAAACGCATTTGCTACTATAAGCTTAAGTAACTAGGTCAGAGTAGTTTTAACCCTTTATACCAAGTCAAACAAGTTTTGCCTCTTGGTTTACTTTTCTCCATTAATAATCCACTGCTACTGGAACATTAAATTTTAGCATGTAAAAAAAATTTGATCTAACACAACCTAAATGTGTAGTAAGATCAAGCTCAAAGAGAAAAACTCGTTTTATTGATACTGTAATAAAAGCAAATCAATTGTCAGCTGTTGGCAATCCACAGTTCAACAAGCTGAATTATTTTACTGTGACCAACACTGTCACATGCATGTGAGCAGGTACTCCAGGGAGCAGATGTTAATGTGTTTAGACAACAAAGCCACCGAGTCCCTGAAAGTACTGCTGGCAAGATGTTAGTTATGATGAAGGAAAGAAAAGTGCCAAATTACTATCAGTATTTAGTGGCACTGTAAGCATTCCTTCACTTAGGAATTGCAAAGCTAATGAGCCAACCTGCCTTTCCTGAAAGTGCATGAGCGTTTGGCTGCCACCCAACAATGATACAAGCAGAAGAGCATTGAGCTTTTAGCTCTGCGTTGATGAGGTCACTGTTTAAGCAGGGAAAAGCTTTGGTCTTGGCCAGCAAGACGAAGAGAACACTGGTTGAATCTAGACAAGGGCACACGCTGATGGAGGTCAACACCATTTCAATGCATTTAAGATTTAATAAGCAAGTCACTTAAAGATTGATGCTTTGGAAGGGAAGTGTATCGCCATATATACACAGCATAATACAAGCAGTGTGAATTTAACCATTCTGATTTTCATGTTGAGTAGATTCTGGCCACAATCAGTACCTGCATCACTGAGGAACTTTTACCGGCTTACACTAGCATAGAAAAAAGTACCTTACTGGATGTCCTATTTTAGCACACCCAGTACTGTGTAAATTGACAGTAAAATGACACAGTACTGTGCACTAGTCAGATACCACCCATTCTTTTATTTCATTTACAGCCAGAACAGACATTTCAGTACAAGTTTCATTTCTGAATAACAAACAATTACACAAATAAATAACCAGATTTCCAGAAGTGTCCACCCTTTGACCTTAATTACAATGTCTATTCCTTTCAGAATTTTTGCAGCCTGCAAAGATCAGTTTTTCAAAAGTGGTTGCATTTTCTCTTTCCCATGATCTTAGCAAGCCTTATAATAAATACTGTCAAAAACACTTTACTCCAGATGTCCTATTTAGACATACAACTCTTAACTGTTTCTTTTTGTCCATTTTCTTCCACTCTGGCAACCTTCTCCTTCCTTAAACAAGTGGATTATCTTATACCCAGTTTCCTCAGAAATGTCTACTTTAGCTATTTTTAGATGCTTTCGAAAAAGACATTTGCAGCTGAAGTGAGTTTGGGTAGCTGCCTGTGTGAACGTTAGGGTCTGTTTAAAGAGGAATTGGAATGTCAGGGAGATCTTTGAAAACAGGGATGCACAAAATTAAATACTTATAGAACTGATAATACTTGCTGTGTACACCCTCATCCTCACTCAGGAAATCAACAAAAGCATAGTCTGACCAGGGGCAACTGGACCAGCTGCACACCTCATAACGTTTCCCTCATTTGCCGACTCCTAGGCTGAATGAGTAATCACGTTCTTTAAAGTGCATAAAGCAACTGGCCGAGCGTCTGCCCACACAGCCAACGGATATGCCTCAAAGGGTCTTAAACTCCCAGCCCACACACTCTTTTCCTGTAACATGCAGTTTCACCATCATTCTAGTTTGTGCAAATGAGCTGGTGTGTGAACAGACACTGGCATCTAATTTACATTGATGCCTTGAAAAAAGGAAAACGAGTACTTCAGAAACTGAAACGTTCAGACAAATTGGATTTCCCAGCCTTCTCTCCAACATGCAGTGTCTCCTTCTATGCTGCAGTGATCAATGTGCTGAGGCTAGTAAGAAAGCTAGAGCAGCAAGCAACACACAGCACAGTGTGATATATTGGAGTTACGGGGTTATACACACTGGGGAGCCAGCTTCTGGAAAGGCAACAGAAATATAATCCAGGGTGGAAGCGTTCGCAAGCACACAAGTACGCAAAACTGTTGTGGTGTTTCTCAGCCATGATCTCTTATCTTGATCGTTTAGTCTTTCTAAACATTTACTATCCTTTACTCAGTTAAACATTTAAAAGGTTAGGCCTTACATAACTAAAGCCTAACAGTCAGTCACTTATTCAGAGTTTTAACCTCGACACAACCAGCAGTTAAGTGATGCAATACCACTAGACATGGGCAACCATTAGAACAGTCATAGGCATGTCCATACTGATTTCCTATAAAGTGTAACCAGTTTAGATAATGTCATAAAACACTATTTCAGTGCTAGTTTACAAATACCCACTTTGGGGTTGGGGCAGCTGCAGACTCCATCTTAGATAAAGAAAGTTCTGCCTGATTGTACACACTATTCCCCCATTTACATTAGATGTAGCCATTCTGCAGAGACTTTAGCTGTCTTTTCAAACCACGTCTAGGTCTGTAAGGTCCCACAGACTTGGTGGTGTAGTTTAGGACTGTAACTAGGATTACTAACTCTGGGCTATAAAACAAACAAAACTTCTCTGTGTAACTGAACACAGTAGTTACCACTTTAAAATGTGCATGATTTAGATTCCTGTTGTTTTTATCTATGAACATATTTTTCTTAGTTTGAAAAGTCAACATTAACAGTTATTAATGCGTGTGAAGAGAAGTCCAAAACTGTGGTTGACAGCTGCTATCAGCATTACTGCAAAGTTATTCATGTTTCTAGCTTACAGTAAGTCATACTGTGTCCTAAACAACATTGACCAAATCTGCAACACCATAAAAATTGACCTTGGGAGAAGTTTTGGAAATGCATTTACAGAAAATATATTTGGTGACCAGCTTCCATGCTAAACTGAAGAAGCCCATTCACACAAAAACACATTTTGGCTCATTTACCTGTAATTGTTTTTGCTAAACAATTCTCTCAACAGAGTAAACAACCCAGTTCTCCAGTTATCATCAAAAAGCATCTGGGTAATTAATGTATACGCACAAGGAAATGCAATATGGATGTTGTTGGTTTGAGCTGCATAACCTCACTTTTATTCTAAAGTAAAGCATTAAGCTAAAGATAAGGACACCTTCCTGGAGTAGCCGTGTCTAAACTGACTGGAACTGTACATGTTATGCATGTTTGATAAACAGCGCAACTTTTTATTTCTAGCTCTGGCCCACATAAGCCAATTATTTTATTGCCCTTTATGGATAATTAAAGAAGGCAATCACAAGTAGGACAAGGAAACTTGATGTGCATTGAGACTTCAACATAAATGCTCTCCAAAACAGGACATCACACTATGTTTCATTTATGTGATTCGATACAGGAAACAGAATGACTTGTGTCGGCTTGTTTTACTTTCCCTGTAGGAACATGGTGTTATTTGTTCAGGTAGCTATTTGATAAAGGAGTTAACCAGACAACCGAAGCCTTAAGTCTAGTCTATCTAACAGGTGACGGGCTAAAAAGCCATTCCATCCCACCATCTTCAACTGTGTTCCAAGTTATACAGCTTTACTGAAAAACAGTCCCTTGTGAAATATGCTCCTGGTGATGTAATCACCTATACAACAAGGCTGGCAAAAAAAAAAAAAAATCATGCTTAACTCAGTGAACCCAGTTAGTAATTACATTCTGAGCTGCCACACTCACCCCTCCCACAGTAGGGCTGGCCTGGCACGAACTCAGCGGCATTGACCCAGTCCACTGCCCCAGAGCTGTGGTGCCTTTCCTGGGCATCGGACGTGCCACCTGGCCCACTGGGCACAGAATCGGGGGCACCAGCAAGGGCAAGGAGGGCAGCAGGAAGCGGCACCGAAGGCACAGGGCCAGGGAGTTCCTCTTGTTTGGCTGGTTTGGAGTGTTCATACCTATAGCATATAAATGTTAAATAAAGATTATGTACGAATAGTAAATGTATATTACTGCACCCGACATTAAATACTTAGACTTAGGACACATGATAAGAACAGCTGTTTTCCATGGGTTTATAGTTGGGCAGATGTAGCTTAGATTCACAGACAGGCTGGTGGTCTGCTTGATATTGCATACATGAGCTGTTCTCATTGTTGGTTTGAAGCATGGCAGGCAGCTGACGCAAAACTGTAGCCTGTTATTATGACAAGTGCATTTTCTGCCCACGACCAGACCACGCAAACACACTCTCATATTCAAATGAGATCTGGTTGTTGCTAAACAGCTTCTCACAGATACCATAAGAAAAGGTATCAAGTGAATGTGCAGTAGAGAGGTGACATTTGTCAAAACTTCACAATATATATATTTTTTGACACGAAATGCATCATTTTAGAGAAAATGCCCACTCATTTTTCTTCTAGATGGAAAATAGAAACCTGAGGCTACACTGTATATAATTAAAAAAAGAGAGCATTTTTATTTACTATCTAAAATCATGAAAGCACTTACACACCTTTATACATGTTGATCATAGTAAAATAGTAATAAATCTCAATAAGTAACTTTTCATTTGCTACCATGTTGCCTCATGATTCTCTGCATGAGCCTCCAACACCAGAAATGTTTGGTTTAAAAACAGGTTTGCAGGCCAAACATATCAAAGTTGTCACACAACAAGACGCATCAGGTATTGTATTCATACTCATTTTGTGTAATAATGCTGTGAGGCAGCTTAGAGCAATAAACTCTAGTCATCTGGTTCCTCTCACCTCCACTGTGAACAATTCTGACCATGTCTGGGCAATAACATTATATATCATCATCAATTTGTGAATCTCAGTACCTGTAGAAAGTTGACTGTTTTATTACACAGAGAGCCAAATTAATCTGGTTTACCATCATGGAATTCAACACAGAAGGTTTCATGATGGTAGTTTTAAAATCTAGCACCATTGGTTTGTTTTTCTCGGTTCCAACTCATCAGCTGTATAATAAATATCATGTATTGTGAGAATTTTCTGAAGTATCACTAGATTATATTTCTGACTCAGTCAGAGTTGGCCTACAGTATACAAGATCTCAAAAACAGAGAGCATCACGCACTTAACACCCATCGGTAACAGAATTCCCTGCTATCTTGTTGTTAGCATACTACACGATAGAGCAAAAATGGGTGCAACAAACTTAAGAGTTTTGGCTACAAAAAGCACTCAACATCCCAGAACTCTCCCGCCATAACATAACAAACAAACCTGAACTGGACTAGACTTGTTTCCGGTTTCATCCACACACTAGAGTTATGGTGAAAACGCACGCTGTGGATAAATATGGGATGAAAAAGCATATACGAAACAGGGAATGTTTTAATACTAATCGACTATCAGTCTGCTGCTCACGCATGTCTCCCATCACCTTTACGTCTCTCCTCTTGCTGTCTCTTTGGCTGTTGCTGTCGCTCATCATGTTGTATTGATGATCACCTCACACTATAGGACAATTCTGAGCTCAAACGTGTCTAAAAATATCAGATCACGATCAGCTAACGGTTGACTTGTTTCTCCTTTCACACTAGCAGATGGCCTGTGCTGTCAATTGTTTTTAAGCTCCCAACCTGGAAAATCACTTCAGACTGTAAAACTTTGTGCTGAAAACATTGTCCAGAAATTCCCCTTTAACCTGATCCAACTGCATTAGTGAAAAGGAAAGTCTCATCACTCCAGGCACAAAACATAGCTTGTCATTAAACCTTGTTTGCCTGTTATTAAACCTATGTGTGGGTTAGAGCCCTTTAGTGCCATGGAGGTCGCTTGCACAGCCCCAGAAGAACAGTCTGCACTGGCAAGTCCGTGACCTCCAACACAATCTTAAACTACAGTTAATAATAGGCACTGCCAAGTGTGACCGTTTGTTAAACGATAAGCCTGTGATATGGACGCGATTGGGCTTGATACAGGGAAACGCCAACACAGCTAAGAGTACAGGGAACCAACCATTCCGCAAATGGAAAGATACTCACACATCCCTTCGACCTCATTCACTGTTTGTGGCTTTTAGGAACAGTATTTATTTCATAGTAGATATGCTCTCCAACTTTAAATCAGCATTGTGCCACATGGCTACTGAACACCTATTGCAGCTCACGCAGCATAAACATGTACACAGTATAGCTCACACGTTGTTTTGTGGCGAGTTCACTGATGAACTTTAACAAATTGGGTTTGGATTCTGTTTCAGCCTTTAGTGAAACTCCCGTTATTTTTATACACTTCCTTCAGCCAGGATACTCATTACAACACTCAAGGAAGCAACTCTCAGGATGTAAATGTTCTGAACACAGAAAGGCTCCTGCTACTGTTTGCCATAACTTCAAATACAGCATTAACTGACAATCTAGGAAACCACTACAAACTACATTAGAACCTATACACTATGAAAAAAAGCATATCTATTATACATTTTTATAGCTATTATTTTCTGTCTATTATTAATTTCTCTTTCTATAATTAATTTTTCCATCCATAATTAATTAATTAATTCTATAATTAATTTCTGTCTCATCATATTTCTATATCTATTATTATTTTCTATTGTCTATTATTTTCTTCTCATTATTATATCTTTCTAATATTATTCATTTAAATCAATTATTAATTTCAACTGCCATTATTACCTTTCCATCACACAATATCTAGCAAATAGATTTTTATCATGAAATTCAATACTAAAATCACAGATGAAGATAACGGTAGGCATGCACTGATCTATGCCAATACAATCATAACACGTACCATTAACATTTTATTATTTCAACATTACAGTGAAAACATTAAATACCACATAAGGCATTACTTACATACACACCTATGTTGATCTGGTATGTTTAAGCCAATATCATTCCAACATCATTGTGCATCCCTACGAACCAGAACAGATGGAGACCAGCAATTTTGCAAAACCTGCATTCTTGCATACAAATCACACTGCATACAGGCTGAGCTGTGAGCGTCTTTATACCAAAACACAGAGGACATCTTCAACAGCACACACTACTTTACATCTTAGCATTCATTCAATAAACAACAAACCAAAAATATAATCTCAAAAATCAAAACACAACGAATGAACAAGACAACAGAAGCTGACACAATGACCTGATGTAAGCTGGCAGCGCTAACGTAACCAACGTACTAGATGTGCTTGTTCCTTCCTCCTCCACCAAAAAACATTTCCCTTTAACTTCTAATGAAACTCCATCCATGTTTGTGTATGTAGTGATGGTGGACGAAAAGGGGGGATGGGTAAAAATACATGACGGAGCGGTGGGGGCAGCTACTGCAGAATGGCGGAGTGAACTGGGTGAACCCAGCAACAGCAGTCGTGAGAGGACCGGAGTGGAGGGGGGGTAGAGGGAGAGTGAACATGTTAACACATAGGGTTATGTAATTTCAATGCAGGCTGCTGTATGCGTTGTCTGGGCCCCAGGGCTTTACAGAGGTTGAGGGGGTGGGGGTGTGGGAGTTGGGGGTACGGAGACCCACAAACAGAGAGAGACACAAAAGACCAAATAAAGGCAGACTTCACCCATAATGAAGTCAAGGGTAGCCTACATGGACGCTGCCTGTACAGCCCCCTTTAACGCAAGCTGGTAGACCCCCTCCCATCTAGACAATAATACGGACAGACTCCATATGGGGGGGCTGGAGCAGCAGCTCAACTGCAGCTGAGCAGAGGAATGCCTACCTACCCTGACAACAAAGCCCCGTCAGACACATGCAGACGTCGTCAGACGACCCAAAACACAACCTCCGCTGAGTGGGGGGAGGTGGGGAGAGAGAGAGGGGGCTGACATTATGCGATGCTGTCATAGAGCGGGCACACAAAGGCATTCCCTCGCTGCAAAGCTGCTAGCAGCAGTTACTATGGGGATGCACTTGACCGCAGACAGATACGAGGCAAACACTGCCGCCGCTGTCTGGCTGGCAGGCCAATTCTCAGCTTCTACATCCATCCACTTCACGGTGATTGCTTTCCAGCACGAGACACTATATGTATGATCTGTGTCTTGGTAACACGGCAGACGTAACTCTTCGACATTGGCATTTATCAGAAATGGCCTGGCGCTCTCCTGTATCTCAGCCGTTAACAGTGAAGGCCGTGCATTCCAAAATACATGATGAACATTATCTAGACATCCCGAGATTCCAAAAATAGAAACCTGTAACACATGGTCCATCACTGTTTAACGCACAGCCATCTAGACTACACCAAAGGTGTTAACCTGCATGGGCCACCAGTAACGTCAAGCAGTCCCTATTGGCAGGCCGGGACACTTAACCTCCCAAAACATGTTGACAGTAAAAACCGCGTGTCGGATGTCACAGGCCATGCAGCAACAGTTCGCAGAACCCTCACGTGCAGCTTGTTCCCGGGCATTCACGGACAGGACAGCGGTGGCAGAGCTACGCTACAGTCTGCTTGGGTTGGGGTGGCACCAGTTTGTGCAGGCTAACAAAGAACAACATGACATAAACGGCGACAAGGAGTGCAGCGTTCTCATAACACCCATACACAGATCATACAAAGCCGGGTGACGTTTCAGTCCTTCATTCTGGGATCATGGCTACTACTAAGCAGATGGATATGATCAAGCATAATGTTATTAATCCATCAAGAAATACTAGAACCTGAACGTTCCTGCAGCTTAATGTTGGTCAAAGGCACCAGAACAGTTCATGGAAAACGCTGTTCTTTAATCTGCAGAACATCACATCTTACCTGCAGCGGTCTCCGAACGCACAGCAGCCCTTCTGAAAGAACTTGCAGATCATGGCTGGCTTGCTGCTGCTACGGTCATGAGAGTACCGACAGTTGTCTCCCTCTTTGCACAGACCGTGCATGAAATACCTTAGAAAACAGAAGCAAGTGTGATGACCACAGGACAGTGGGACCTGCTCTCAGCCTCATAGTGTACTTCCATGTAGGAGAAAGCACCGGTACTGTAAACGAGGCCGACATGCTGGAGTGTTTATGTGGTTTATCCAGGTGTGTCTGGGTTTCTCAGATGTGCTACAGCATTTCTGCTCTGACTGCTAACAACCCAGATACATGTTCTAGACAAACGCTACAGCCAAACGGTCTGTCGTTGTTCAGTAAGCTGGCTGGTGAATACACAAACACATAAAAACTGAAAATAGAACTGACAGGGTTTCTGGTCAACAATAAAAGCTGTAAGGACTCAGAAATACCGTCCTGAGACGGTGGTGCAACAGCTAGGTTAGCTAGGTTAGGACTACAACTAAAACCCCAGTCCCATGTAAATATCTGTAACCAAAGCAACCAAACAGGTTTCAGTAGGGTTTGTTATGGTCTGCTGGGGCTGGAGACTGAGAAGGAAGCCGCACTCAGCCATGTTCCCTCGGCTGTGTCGGCTGTTCACACTGCAGAAGCCTTGTTTACTCCGGTTTGCCTCGCTGAGCGACTCTCGGGTTATCACAACAACAAACCACTTCTTTCCCGACAAAAGACGCTGCTCTCCGCGTCCCTCCACGGTCGAGACACGACGACCTCCTATACATTATACAGCCATTTTGAAACCAGGACAACATCTGTGTCTCCAGCGTTTTAACCGACCTGCAGGTTACGTGTTTCGTCCAGCCTCCCGCCGCTGTTGGAGCCGCTGTAGGTGCCGCCGCCGCTGCCTCCGCCATTGCTGTTTATGTTGAAGCCCAGCAGCCGGATGTTCCGGCGAGCCGCGCTCCGGAGCGGAGGCTTCACGGAAACAAGAGTCAAAACACCGACCAGAGCTCACCGCCAGAGGGCGTGAGAGCACCGCCGGCAGCGCAGCAGGAAGAATTTATTTATTTATTTTTTATTTATTTATTCAACAAACAACAGTGTAATCATGTCATCGATCACATAGCAAATGAAATAAGTTAAGAATGAAAGAATTAGAAAAGGAGGTAAAACATCAGAAGAGACCAATCTAAAAATTTTACAAAGACTAAAAACACAGACACCATGAGTTTACAAAGGCAGTAGAAAATATATAGCATTTTATGAGTTTTTGTTACTCATTAACATGTTAATTTGTTTGTATTATTATTATTATTATTATTATTATTATTATTATTATTATTATTCAAACTAGACATTGTCGATTCTGCAAATTGAAAAACAGGGTAAAAACAAAGTATGCAGAGAGTCAGATGAACTACTGCACACACACACACACACACACACACACACACACAATAAGTGAAGGCATAACTTTAAACCTATAAAATAGCACTCATGGAATTATGCAGCCTTAAACAACCTTCAAAATAGAACTTTAGAGTTGTAATGGAGGATGATATAACAATATTTAATATAAGCAATTTTGGACCATATATACATTTATAAAAAATTTTTTGGGAAACAAAAGTAGTTATTTTAAGAAATCATTCAAAAGGGTAATTTTAAGAGCTGATGCTAATTGTGCATGGTGATTCTGATAAAGAGTCCAGTGAGAGTATGTGCACATATTTAGACAGAAAAAGTGATACACATAAAGAGCCAATATCCCAGATTTTCTGCCAGTTTATTTTTAACCCCTGAGGCTCATTTATACATTTGTTTTATTGATTAAAAAAATGTTTAATGTTGTGTTTTTTTTACTGTCCCTTTAAGGCTGACATGAGGAAATTAGCTCTGTTCTGATTGGCTGGTCTGTTCTTGTTGTTTTGTAATTGCTTTGTGTCTCATTCAAAAAGCAGTCCAGACTGAAATCTGTGTTACATCTTGCTATACCTTGTGCTTTTGCACTTTAAGAACAGCCACATCTCCATTTTATTGTATTCTATTACATCTTTATTATTTAAATGTATTTTATTTTATTTATTTATTATTTTTCTATTTTTGCTGTATTATTCTGAGGCTTCTTTGTGTACTATACGTTTCACTGGTATGTAATCTGCTGTACCACTCTAATTCCCCCTTGGGATCTATAAAGTGTTATCTTGTCTCTTATCTTATCTTTCTAACAACACCATCACAGAAGCAATCATTTAAAAAGCTAGTGTTTTTTTTATCAGCTTAGCTACGTGTGGACAGAATGTACTGGAGCATGATCTCACAAGTCAAATCAAAACAGTGAGGAATAGTCTTTTCATCTTATGAGTAAACTGTACACCTTCTAGCCCAGCAAAACAATGACATCAGCAATGAAAGTGCTGGGCTATGTGCAGGAATCTACTGTTCCAGGCTGTGAGGGGTATCCTAAACAGCTGAACTATCAGTAGACATGGCTGATGTTCATCATTAAGCCAGGCTGAAGTGACCTTTCTAATAATCAAACATCTTAGTCAAACATCCTGTTCCACCTTAAATGCTGTAGCTTGTACAAGCACCGAAATGTAACCATGGCACCATTTAAGGTGGAACAGAAAATCTGGGAAACGAACTGCGGAAAGCCAAATCTAGCTTCCACACCTTTAACTGTTCACACTTCACTCTAGACAGTAAGCTCAGTGTTTGCCACTGAAGAGACTGAAGAGAGGAGCAGTTTCACCTTTATTCTCATCGTTATGACACCAAACACAACCTGTAAGTTGCTGGTTGAAGCAGATCATCTTAAATAGAGAGTTGCATAATGAGGAACAACTTTCATTTACTGTGTGTTGAGGTTGAGATTCCAAGCAGGTAGATAGTATAGGTAACATTAACTACTAGCAAGCTAGTAAGTAAGCATCAAGCAAATACACAAGTCATATGCCTTGTATGTAGAACATCAGAGAACAGGTTAAAATGATGAATAGACGGTTTCTATGACACATTTAGGTAGAAATGTCCAATACCAAATCCTTATTTTCAACATCTAATTTTAAATGTAAAAGCATATGGAAGTAATGGCCCTGCTTTGCTTTGGTAAAAACAGTATACTTATATTTAAAAACAATTACAAAAGAAAATATTATGTTCTAAAAATATATCTCTACATCTAGACAATTAAAATCCATTTAAAGGTATAATAAAATCTCAATTCTAGATGATTACGCATATATTTTCTGGGTACTAATCCCTAGTGTTGTGTATTGCACAGTATTTGGAGCTATATAGCCATCCGTAGTTGCAGTTCAAGCATCACTAGAGGATAATGGGTAATGTAGTTTTTGATGGCCCTTCCACGGAGTAACAATTGGAGAGTTGCTGTATGCTTTATTTTCCTACCACAGTAATGAAATAATCATTCCACCGTCTCTGTGTGAGTTTATATCCCGTGTGGGATACAACACCAAGTTTTATTGATTTTAGCTTCTTGGAAATTTTATGCACCTAATAATCTGATCCAGAAGTTTCAGTCAGTGTTGTAGCCACCGGTTTCAAAATTAGTTTGGTGTTTGCTTTGTATTTGTAAACAAACTGAAAGTGGGTGTGGCTTAAACCAGAAAATGTGAGAGCCTTAAAGGAGAACATTAATAACATGCTTACGGCATGTCAACAGTCAACAGTCAAGATGTCAGAACAGGCATGTGTATTACTATTACCTCACTGACGCTGTTTAGACTAACTACTCAGGAACTGAAGTTTTAATTTCAGTGATGGTCTTGGTATTTAACTCACTGGGTCGTGGCATAAAAGAGTTTTGATAGCTGGTCTTGTTACTGAGGTAGTTAAGCACTCTCTGAGCATGCAAATGCGTAACAGGCAGCTGCTAAAAGGACATGCAGACAAACATCCTATTCTATGGGATCATCACAGCGGGATTGTGGGAATCATGCTGCAGTAGGAAAGTAGGAGTTCTCCAACACAGCTGCTCTGTTGCAGTGTTTTGTGGACATTCACAAACTGGTCTTCAATATGTCATCACGCACCTGTTCAAATATTACCTGTGCGTCCCCGTAGCAACAGCAGCTCACTGTTTGGCAAGGCTCTTATTAAACTAGCCTATAGAACAAATTAGTCTAAAGTAATCTCTGAAAGAAGCGTATCCCTGTTTCAGGGTTCAAACAGCCAGGTGTATGCATCTCCTCCTCGTTTGCTGATGAGGTGCAAAGTAAAGAAGCACTTAGACCTCCTCTGCACCTGATTATGCTGCTCGTGCTATTCCTGTGTTAAAGAGGTTTGTGAGCCCTGTGGATCACACATACGTTCATGTCTATAAACGTTAAAGCAATATAACAAGTATTATAATGCACATAGTAAATATATGAAATATTTGCACAGTCATTAAAGATGTTTTGAGAGACAAAACAGAAAAGAACACCTTCACTGCTAAAAAAGGGGATACTGGCAAGTGCAGTCCTTTAAACTGCTATGTTTTGTGTATATATACTATATTTATTTATATATTTATTTATTTATTTATTTATTATTTGTAGTCATTTTTACTTGACCTAAGCGGTTTTAGTAAGCCTGTTTTAAAGATATAACTTGTTTCAAGCGTGTATCTTAAAATAGGCAAAATGATCTGTTGATATAGTGAGATCATGTGGCTTACTAAACTCACTTATAACAAGCTCAAATCAATTACATAATCTTACAACCACAAAATGAGAAATATGAAATATGTCAGCAACATATCATCGCTGCCCAAAGATAAATAAGTATATCCATTTTTGTTGATTTTTACTTTTATTCCCCATTTGACCACATGTTGATATTTAGACTGTATGGGTATTTCATGAAGAGTGGACCAACACCAACATTGAGCCATTTCACCGTGCACAGAACCACTGAAGCAGGCAAATGGTTCTTTGCATGCACATGGTTCATTTTAGAACTTTGCAGAGCTGTGATATCTGCCTAGGAAAGCGTTTCTATGGTTACCACCTAAACATTTGCAAGATATTATTTCAGAAATATTTTACTGCAGAGCTTGTTTTCATCTACATTTTAAGACTTATTAGCATATATAATTTAGCCAGAGGGGTTCAATCTTGCCAAGTAAAAGGATCTTGATATCTGGAAATTCTAATTCTGTGATAGTTGTAAGTTAATTTTAGAATTATTTCCTGATGTTTTTATTGAACGGAGCCACTTTACACTACATTGGTAGAAATTACATTTTTTTTTATTTTAAGAAAGGTAATACGGGTAAATGATAATAATAATAATAATAATAATAATAATAATAATTTTGCCATGGTGTTCTGCTGTGTTTAGTACTTTGGAAAACAGTTCATTATGGGGTAAAAAGGACTTTATTGCAAGAAATGTCTGTCAAATGATCATAATAGTGTCATATAATGTTATCTAAATCTGTTTAAATAGCAACATAAACAATCCATGTATCATTTTACTATGTGTTAGGATTAGCCCCTCGCTTTCCTGTACCTAAACATACTATTGTCCACAGGGGGCAGAATGCAGGAATCGGGTCTGGAGGTGTCTGGCCCCGCCCACGTTAAACTCCCAAATTAAAGTAAAGTAAAACATTACATATACAAAATCATTTCCGTATGAAACATTAAAAATGATTTTCCCTAAGTCAGACAGACAGGCTAAGAGTTAAAGCTCTGCTGTCAGCATAATCAGACCAGGGATGCTGCCACACAAGTGGGCCTGGCAGCCAACAGAGATAAGAATGAAGAACGCAGTGTGTCAGATGGTTGGCACTAAAGATCAGGGGCACAGTTTTACAGAGTTTCACGCCACTACTTCCATGTAGAGGAGATGGGTGAAGCCGACATTCTGGGATTTGTTGTGCTAGCAGCCCCCGAATGCTATGCTGCAACCAGTGCACCCCAGACTGCTTGTGAACAGGGCAACAATTGACAGGGTCTGTGTAGAGTCACACCAACACAGGTGTGCAGATGGTAAGTTGCAGTGAGTCTGCTGCAATCAGCAGAGGGAGCACTAGGTCCAAACGGGGTTCCAGCAGGCCACTGGTTTCACCATAAGGAGAGAGTGTGGGTATTAAATCTGTATCGCCTGAAAAACTGCACCAAAACCCAACACCACATGTTGTTGCAGCGATACCACCTGACTCTGTTTACGCAGAACCGGGAATGGTGCCGTAGTGCTCTGGGCACTCTGAAGCAATGCAACCAGCCAACGCTCCTTAGCCATACCAAGAACACTTCCAGGTGGCCTGGCATTGCCAAAATGTTCCCCAGCAGCTTTGGAAGCAGGTCAGCACATACTGCTGGGTGGGAATTTTCCTCCCTCCAGAAATGAGAGATTTTCCTCTCTTGTGCTCAGGCTGCCAAGTCTAAATAAAACTTCATTATGGGCACAGACTCGGAACTGTCTATGCTTCTTCTAGAGTACCATGTAACCTAATTCAGAAATTAGCAGGTACCTCCATCGGTATTCTGCTTTGTTACCTGTAGGAGTAGCCTACCTTCCCGTTAGCTGGGGTTTGGTAGAAACAGGCTTTAATATCATATTTTATGTATGCCTTTACAGTAATTAGTGAAGAAGTAAGAGAAGAACGCCGACCCTAAGAAAGAAAACACACAGAGAAACAGAGAGAGGTAAATTACTAGCTTACTATTGCTAGGTTTGGGATCTCATGCTTGCTGAGTTGTTTGTCCTTTTCTCAGGTATCTGTCTTTTATGTAAGAATAATTTCCTCTTCGTGGGAAGAAGTGGTGCCTGTGGTGAGCGGACCACAAAGAGGGGCTGTTGGGTAGTGAAGGGAAGTGTTTGTAAAATAAATTGCCATTGTTTCGTATCAGGACAGAAGCATTGGTAAAGGTACAATGATGACTCCACTGCTGTCAATTATAGGCAATAGCCTGATGTTGCAATACACGCATGTTTGGAAACTGTACCTACCAAGCTGGTCTTTTCACACATCTTCTCACTATACTGGCAGACAATGTTGCTTATTTTAAGAAGCAGGCTTGAAACAGGCCAAATTATTCACTAGTATAGTGAGAAAATGTGGTGTTTTAAAATCACTAGAAATATGCTTACATGTCTAGAAATGAGTAAAAATAATCTTAAAATTAGCTTGAAATCTTATTCTCAATGAGAGCAAAAAATATATCTTCTCATCACGTATCCAGGTTTCCTACCGCTGGTTCCGCATCTCTGACTAAATTCTCCATGCTCCAGAATTCCCCTCTGTGCGATGATGTTCACACCCCCAGTGACCACAAATTCACCACTCATGTTGAATTTGCATACCGAGCTGTTGAGCGAATACTGACTGTTTGTCCTCACCTGCTTTTTCATTTCCCCTGTCTTACATGGACTAGCCCCTTTGTTTCACAGGGGTTTCGTCATGTATTCTGTGGGTTTGACTTCCCTCTTGTTCGTTGGTTTACTCTCTTGGATTCTCCTCTGGTTTTGTTTGCTGGTTGATTCTGACTCCCTGGTTCTCGACTCCTACCTGTCTCTCTGTTTATTCCTTAGCCTCGCTCTTTGGTAATGTTTGTTCTTCTTGTTGTTACTGAATCTGATTGTCAATCTGTTTAATAGACGCCCGTAGACTGCACTGAATTTGACACTTGTGAAGTAAAATGATCTTGTATTCAAATATATTTTAAGACTTTTATTTAAAGTTGTTTTAAGCTTACTGTAGATGTACTGTACTCCAGCTTTTTGTAACCTACTTGTTTTATGTGACTTTAGTTTTCTCACTATATTGGCCGATCAATATAGTCAAAAAATAAAATCACTAGCAAAAGTAAAGAAAAGGAATAAAATAAGAAATGCAGCTCATGGTAGAAATAGGTAAAATTATCTTTAAATGATTATTGTATCAATTTGTATCAAAAAGGTACCAGTTAGATATAAGACCACTTTATTTGCCAAGATATCATTATTTGCACCTGACAACTCACTATGGACACATGGGCTGTGTTTCCCTGGAAGTGAGACTGTTTGAGTAGGAATGTCATATCACTTCCAGAGCTGATCCAGGGCTTGTTTGTTGTGTCTCAAAGGACTAGACAGAGTGAAAAGTAAACGTATCCCTATTCATGTCAATCAACATCTCCATCCCCATCAGTGCTCCACCTTCTATCATATAGACAAGGGATTAAAGGCCAAAACCCTGTGCCTGGTTACCAAACATACATCACCACACATGGACCAAACATACAAAATGTTAGAGTACAAGAATGATGTCAGTTTGGGGTTTTATTAAAAGGAGAAATACCTTTGATTCCACTGCAAATACAGGAACGCTGGTTACACGGTTTGTTCTCTAATCCAGCTTTTGTGGTCTGTACATACATGTGATGTTTTCCATTCACGACTTCTTTATTTATTCATGGTAACTAATGAACGTTGTCTGGTTTGTTTTCAGTGGACGGAAGACATATTCATCTGGGCTTAAGCCAAGAACAGATAAAGGATGCGCTGCTGTGTAGCATATATAAGATGCGGTTCCGGACTTAGCATACATACATACATACACCAGAAATCTGCTCAATAAATCCAAGAATGAATCCTAGCTGTGTTCTTTTCCTGCTCCTGACCCTATTAGCTACCAGTTTCGAGCAGGTCCTTAGAGTTCGGAAAGGTGACCGTGTTGGAAGGCCTTGGGTACACGATGGTGGCTTTGCATTGCTAAGAGGACCACCGATACGACACATTTCGGGTCAACATGAGTACATGCTCAGTGATCTTGAAGGAGATGGACAGATTATTGATAGGAATAGCTTTGATAACTTCGGGGGTATCGGCTCAGGACAGTATAATGACGTCCACAGTCAACACAGCCGGTTCAACGCAGACATGGTAAGGATAAAGATCAAACTGATTCTTTGCATGTAAAGCATTTAACCTAAAAATAAAAGCTCTGAAGAACCAGCCTTTTCATAGAACTGTCCTTTCCGACAACTATTTAGGAACATAGATTTTTATGATATTGAGGAATTAGGAATCTATCTATCTATCTATCTATCTATCTATCTATCTATCTATCTATCTATCTATCTATCTATCTATCTATCTATCTATCTGTCTGTCTGTCTGTCTGTCTGTCTGTCTGTCTGTCTGTCTATCTATCCATCCATCCATCCATCCATCCATCCATCCATCCATCCATCCATCTATCTATCTATCTGTCTGTCTGTCTGTCTGTCTGTCTGTCTGTCTGTCTATCCGTCTATCTATCTGTCTGTCTGTCTGTCTGTCTGTCTGTCTGTCTGTCTATCTATCTATCTATCTATCTATCTATCTATCTATCTATCTATCTATCTATCTATCTATCTATCTATCTATATGTGTGTCTCTTTGTGCCTCATTTTAGTATTTGGACTTGACTTGAATGGACCTTTCAATTCCTTCTGCTCTTTTATTGTAGATGAGCTGCAGTGGGATTGAGTCACAGAGATGCAGTGAACCATCAGTCTGGGTCTCTATTCCTGTAATGTCTCCATCCAAAAGTGCCAACTTAAGGGACTGTCACGCTCACCCAGTAGGTCATCATCTACTTCTATTTTTACTGGAAAAAAGTAAAAATCAACAAATATGGAGAGACATGTTTTTCATTGAATATACTGTGACACATTATTATAGCATACTACATTTCTATGCTTTCTCTGTTCACAGGCAGATTCCAGAAGAGCCTGGAAAACATCTGAAAATAACACACATCATTTCATCATTATAAAGAATGATAATAATGAAATAATGATATACAGTTCCTTTGATATTTGATGATGAAATGCATAATTGCACCAAAACGGCTGTTATTTCTTGACTCTGTTACTACTTACCACCACACTCTAAGTGAAGGCCTGGGAATTCCCCTTTCTGTAACCAGAGGCATTCATAGAAAAGTTTGCCAAATGTTTCTGACAAGCCTTTTAAAGGGGAGTCACATCCAACCGCTCATGCGTGTTCATTGCCTTTGTTGATGTTCATGTGTAATCTGATTTTTGGAAAGAGAAGAAGTTTGAATAGCTCTATCACATGTGGCTTCATATACTACATAATTTTCAGCTGTATGAAAAAGTTCGGGCGCACTAAATGACATGCTTTGTTGATTTTGTTTAGTGAAAAAAAGCAGAAACGAAAGTTATGCCACATTTTATACATGTTGTTTTTTCAATAATGTTAATCTCAGCAAACAAATAGCAGTGGTGTACAGTAACTCAGTAAGTGTAATGTGTTAGTGTACTGTAAGTAGTGTGTTGGTGTACAGTAACTCAGTAAGTGTAATGCGTTAGTGTACTGTAAGTAGTGTGTTGGTGTACAGTAACTCAGTAAGTGTAATGTGTTAGTGTACTGTAAGTAGTGTGATGGTGTACAGTAACTCAGTAAGTGTAATGTGTTAGTGTACTGTAAGTAGTGTGTTGGTGTACAGTAACTCAGTAAGTGTAATGTGTTAGTGTACTGTAAGTAGTGTGTTGGTGTACAGTAACTCAGTAAGTGTAATGTGTTAGTGTACTGTAAGTAGTGTGATGGTGTACAGTAACCCAGTAAGTGTAAGGTGTTAGTGTACTGTAAGTAGTGTGCTGGTGTACAGTATCTCAGTAAGTGTAATGTGTTAGTGTACTGTAAGTAGTGTGTTGGTGTACAGTAACTCAGTAAGTATAATGTGTTAGTGTACTGTAAGTAGCGTGTTGGTGTACAGTAACTCAGTAAGTGTAATGTGTTAGTGTACTGTAAGTAGCGTGTTGGTGTACAGTATCTCAGTAAGTATAATGTGTTAGTGTACTGTAAGTAGTGTGTTGGTGTACAGTAACTCAGTAAGTATAATGTGTTAGTGTACTGTAAGTAGTGTGTTGGTGTACAGTATCTCAGTAAGTATAATGTGTTAGTGTACTGTAAGTAGTGTGTTGGTGTACAGTATCTCAGTAAGAATAATGTGTTAGTGTACTGTAAGTAGCGTGTTGGTGTACAGTATCTCAGTAAGTATAATGTGTTAGTGTACTGTAAGTAGCGTGTTGGTGTACAGTATCTCAGTAAGTATAATGTGTTAGTGTACTGTAAGTAGTGTGTTGGTGTACAGTATCTCAGTAAGAATAATGTGTTAGTGTACTGTAAGTAGTGTGTTGGTGTATCTGTCCTCCTTTTGGCTTATGTGAGCATAAAAGTATAACGTGTCCAAACAAAAAAAAAAAAAGTGTGAAGCAAGCCCACCAATCAGGTTACAGCGGCCCTTGTTTTGACCTGTAGGACAGAGCTTGGTTCTAGCTAATGGTAACTGTCCTTCTTCAGTGTTTTGTGTTTATGATCATATGAAATGATAATAGGAAATTAGAGCCATAATAAATCATACCACTGTTACTCTCCATACTTAAGTACATTTGAAGGCAAATACTTTATTACTTTTATGCCAGAGGAGGTTGCTTTTTTTATGCTTTTACTGGAGGAATATTTTACCATGGGTATCCCTACTTTAACTACATCCAGCTCTGATAAACAGATAGTGTGCACTAAAATCAGTAGAAAATGCTTCATTTAGGTTTGTCCACTGTAGTGAATGTGTTTTGTGTACTGTTGTAAATGGGATGGCTTACGTTTGAGAACATCTTGATTTAAAGGGTGGCAACTAAACCAGAATTCCTACACACACACACACACACACACACACACACACACACACACACACACACACACACACACACACACACACACACACACACAAACAAACAAACAATAGTGCAGTAGATACCATGACATTTAAGAAGGTAGTGTGGAAGTTTTAAATGCAGAAGCCAGAGGAAAGAATAAAGAACGAACCTCTTCATCAGTTACTGTAGTGATTAACAGTGGCTCATTCCAGACACTTCAAGCAAGGCTTTCAGGTAAATGAACATTTTAAAACTGACTTGTTAATGTAATATGTATATATATATATATATTATGTGCGCATGCACGGTGTGGTGTGGTGTTTCTGTGACTACCGACACTCACTTTAGGTCTCAGCAGTGGATGCCTACAGTAATCAGATAATGTAAATTGTGATGCATATTTCAGGTAAAAATGCTCTTTTTTAATGACGGCTCACACCTTAAACTTTAAATATATAAAATAGTTGGTAAATTACAAAATGACATCTTTGCAACTGAAACTACATTATATAAAGGCTACTTTAAGACATGTTTAGATAAACACACTATCAATCAGTTTCTGTAAATATCCATATCACCACATTTATATTACTCTCATGAAGCACACCTACTTTCATTGAGAACATACATAGAACACAAAGACAAAAATGTGGGAATCCTCTGCTAGACCATCTGGATTTCAAAAACCTGAAAAGTAATTATCACCTCATTCTAGTCAGTTTTTCTGTATGTCCTTGTCAAAGAGCTTGTGCCTGTAAATGTGTATTCATGTTTAATTAAAACTCTGCTAACACTAAGGTAGCAGCGCTATTTGCCATTTTTACTTATTTATCTAAAGTAAAGATGTATTCATGTGACACATCCTTACTGCCAAAGCTGAGAACGCTGAAATAATTCAGAACAAAACTTCTGTTTCACACTTAGTCAACAGTTAAAATGAATTTTTGCCACTATTAAAAAAATCTAGACAGTCATAAGTGCCTGTCGTTGCAGAGACACCCATATAGTTGATATCCAGAAAAGACATGTCTCTATTTATCAAACAAACTCTAATTTTATTTTCTATAGCTTTTAAAGACAGCAGCTGTTCTAAATGTTAAAAAAGCTCCAAAATGACATAGAATAAAAGTCGGTTGCATTAACTCACGGTTACGATCCTATTATCATATTCCATTTTTCATGAATTATTTTATTTCTCTTTTTTAAGCTTTGTTAAGCTTATGAACTTTCAGTGGTTTTGTGTAGTAACTGTAGTACTTTGTGCTGTAATTCATTTTTACATAAAAATATTTCTTTATTATATTTATTAAAAGACATAAATTACATATGCCTTTAAAACATATGTCTGTATGTATATGTAAATGAACTGCGTTGATTGGCTGCCCTATATTATGCCATTATAAAGCAGTCCAGGCTAAAACATTCCTTATAACTTTAGTGTGAGTGGGAGGGGTTAAACGTCTGTGGGTTAAATAGTACAGTCCATAAATAGGCCTTTTCCACCAATGTTAAAGAAGTTCATTTTCAGTTCGCATATCTAATTTTAAACAGTTCAGCACATTTCCTCCAAACATAATATGTTTGGAACACTGTTCAGCATCATTGTGCAACGCCCTTTGTTTTTACGTTGGTGTCGTATCCCTAGACATTCCTTGGTTCCAGTAAAAACTGGTGAAAATGCTGACTGGTTCCTTCCTGAAGATTCTACCAACCCTAAATGGAACTGGTTCAAGAACCAATTTTTTTTCTTTGGTTGTAAATGGGCTGTTTTGGCTGTTTGCTTGGGCTGTAGGTATGGACTGTATGGACAAGGGACTGAGACATTTCTAAAATGTTTACATATTGCATTAAACATTCTAGAGTAAAGAAAAAGTGAGCGAGAAAAAAGTTCCAGAAAATAGTTTCCTTTGATAATTGCTGGGCAACTTCTCAATAATCTGAATTCATCAGCCTTTTAACATTGTCCTCTCTTTTTACAGCATGCCAGCCACCGTGTGGGCGATCACAGTTCCATCTCTGTTATTTCTTTTGGTCAGGATCACTGTTTCAATAAAGGAAGATGGAAAGCTTCAACTCTGTTCCTGCATGAGGGAAAACTGGAAGGACTTATCAAACCATTGCTTGTCCAGGATACCGCCAGACTTGCCGGACAGCACCGAATACCTAGACATATCATATAACAAAATTTCCCGTATTGTCCACGGTGACCTTTGTAGGCTTTCTCGCCTCTGTTCCCTGAAGATCACCCATTGTGGCCTTCAATATATATCCCATGATGCCTTTGATAAAAACACAGAGCTCAAGGTTCTGAACATCTCCTACAACCAGCTGAATGTTATTCCGTATTTACCTTTGTTACAGCTGAGGATCCTGGATCTTTCCAGCAACTACTATGACAGCTATGCCCTTCCAGGCTGTTTCAATAACCTGACACGTTTAACAGACTTTGCAATAGGAAGTCCGAGAGCAGCTTCACTGTACATTGATGACCTGGCACCTCTTCGGAATGCACCTATAAGGAAATTCAGTTTTGGAGATGGTTCTGAGTTGCAGAAGTATGAAAATGGTTCTTTTGCCCAGCTGGGGTCTTTACAGAAAGTGGCTCTGAAAGTGACGTTTTGTCAAAGCTTTGATATTTTCAAGAAAATGCTCATGGACCTGGACCAACCGTCCACAAAGGAAGTCCGGCTGATCAAGCTCTTTCCGGATCAGTATACTATCACAAATGATCCTTTTGACAGCCTTCCTGAGCTCCGCTTTATCAGCAATATAACCCTCGTGGATACTTGGCTGAACAGCTCAGTTATGGTCAAAATAATCCAAAATATTTGGAAGTCACCCATCGAAAAAATCTCCTTTCAAAGTATTACTTACAACGAAGACACTCCCAACGGGTTTCAGTTCTCCCCTCCAAACTGCACATCCAGTTTACGAGCAATTGTTTTCGATGGCGTGAAGCACTATCAATACCAGTATCCGAAGTTCAACATGAGCATGGAGTTAGTATCTCAGCTGACCTATCTGAAGTTCTCTGGAACTGGAATGAACATCCTCCCATGTGGACTCATTTCAGTTATACCTTCGCTGCAGATCTTGGACCTGTCGAACAATCTTCTGGATGATACTGGCTTCTGGTGGTTCTCCTGCTCATACAAAGGCGCGTTTCCTGCTTTAAGGTCTCTTTCGCTAAGCCACAACCGCTTCTATAACCTGGCATTCATTTCGAAGAAGACTCATAAAATGAAGGTCTTAACTTCCCTGGACTTAAGTCACAACTCTATTCTCATTAAGGAACCATGTGCCTGGCCTTCCCATCTGACTGACCTGAACCTCAGCTATAACAACTTAGGCAACTCTGTCTTTCATTACTTGTCGCCCCATTTCCAAAAGATTGACCTCTCCAAAACAGGCTTAAGCGCCATCTCCCAAGATGTCATCTCCCAGTTTCCCAGACTTACACATCTCTTCTTGAGCTTCAACAGTATACAGTCTATACCCCCTGATCTCAAAGCACCTGCACTGCTAAGCCTGCATGTCAATCAGAATGCAATCACCTCCATTGGCAAGGATGAGTTAGAAGGTCTCCCGAGTCTGAAGATTTTAAAAGCTGGTAATAATCCATTTGTCTGCGACTGCAACTCTTTTTGGTTCATGATGTCATTAAATAAGACACTTCTCCCTGATTGGCCGTTCGATTATATTTGCAGTGCTCCACCATCACAGGCAGGAATGAACTTGCAGACATTCCAGCAGACTCAGAAAGGGACACTCTTTTGCCTAGCGGGCCTCCAGGCAGCAGTGGCTTTGTCAGTACTTTTCGTCACCATAGCTGCCCTGGGCATCACTTTCTACGCCTGTGATGGCGTCTGGTACGCCAAAATGCTTTGGGTATGGATCAGGATGAAAAGGCGAAAGAGCAAACACGGAAACAGATTGTTGAAAGCCATGTTCCGTTATCATGCCTTCATTTCCTACAGCCAGCATGACTCGGCCTGGGTGGACTCTCAGCTAGTTCCGGCTTTAGAGGGTTACGGACTGTCCATCTGCATTCATGAGCGAGACTTTGCACCTGGCCAGTGGATTGTGGACAACATCATTACCTGTGTGGAAAGCAGTTACAAAACCCTGTTTGTCCTGTCAAAGAACTTTGTTCAAAGCGAGTGGTGCAACTATGAGTTCTTCTTTGCTCAGCACAGAGCCATCAATGTGGAAGACGACTCATTGGTCTTTGTTCTGCTGGAGCCCATCCCGGCTGACTCTCTGCCAAAAAAGTTTCTGAAGCTCAGAAGCTTGCTAAGCAAGCAAACCTACCTGGAGTGGCCTCAGGAAGATCAGAAGAAGAAGGTTTTCTGGTCTAGTCTCAGGTCTGTCCTACACACCGCAGACAGATGCATAATTCTGAAGGAGGTTGCTCTAGATGTGGCTGATAACTGCTCTTTATTGGGCACACAGGGGTAAAGCTCCCTGTATTCTGGCATTTGAAGTTTTGAGTTTCTGGGACAGAGCTGTTTAGTGGACAAGGATTAGGCCGGGTCTCAGACTAAATTGCAGTGACTAAGATGTTTCACCATTATAAATCCTATTTAGTCTGAACATAAACTTGCTGGAAACTGATCATACGTCTTTTGACTCCAGTCAGCCTTTTGTATCAGTTGTGCTGCAGTGAAAGAAAAACTGTGAAATGTTTATCAGGTATCCTTTCAGAGGATCCATTCAATTTTCTGTAAACCTGTATACGTTAGCAGAGCTCACAATCATTCAGGCTCTAAGTTTGCTTGGTATTTTTCAGCCAATAAAATCCATAGTTAGATATTTGTAGAACTTACAGGTTTTGTGTTACATTGTTTTAATTGCTTAATACTTCGAGAGCCCATATCCTACATGTATCATGTTCTTAGCTCTCTGTGATGTCTAATTATGACATTTCTGTGTAGTTATGTAGTTATGTGGATTGATGTGGGCATAATTTTTGCGTGACCAATTTTTCAACCTTTCTTTATGCCTTATTATTTTTATGCCTCTGTTCTGATTGGCTGTTTAGTATTGCGTTCTTTAAAAACGCACTCAGAGTTGAAACACTTCTTATAAATTTAGAATGAGTGGGTGGAGCTAAACTGCAGTAGGCTGAAAAGAAAGCTACGTTTACAGCATTTCGCTGACGCTCTTATCCAGAGCGATTCACAAGGTTAATCGTATTCCAGGTAGGCCAGAGTGTTAGTAGTCTTGCCTAAGGACTCTTAATAGTGTAGCTCAGCACTGTCACCCAGACTGGGATTCGAGTCCCAGTCTCCCACTTGTGGTGGAAGCTCACTTGCAGATTGTGGTGTTACCACCACAGCAACTACACAAGCTATATGTAAATATTTTGGGTTTTGTGAATTTTGTTTTTTAGCTTGGTTTCCAAATACAGACTGAAGAGTAAAAAGTATATTTTGAAAGTTTAGCAGTGCTGCATCATAGAGTGGAAAAAATATATTTTCCATGACATGGGCCCCAAAAATTACTAAGCAACATATTTAAATTATTGACATTTTTAAAATAAATACAACACAAAATGTTCATTTCCACTCATCGTTACATGTAAGTACCTATAAAAGCAATTCTAGCTCAAATTGACATGAGTGACTCCTATCCTGTTGTGGTGAGTGATTGAAGTTCCAGGTAAAATTACAAACTGCATGATGCTAAGCTTGAATGTTATATAAAATGGCCAGCAATGAATGAACTTGTGAACTGGCTGTAGACACTCAGACACCCATGTTAACATGTGAACGTTACAACATCATCACAACTAAAAATATATATAATTAATGTCCAAGAACAAACAAGCATCTCTAAAATGGAGAAAACCTAATTAATTTCAATGTAAGTTTCCGTTGGTCCATTTATCAATACGTTTTCTTACATTTTAAAAAAGTAAAAATCAACTAAATTTGCAGATACATGTTTTTTTAAGGACAGTGATGATATGTTAGTCTTTATAGTGATTAACCAGCGCTGGACTTTAATTTATAGAAAATAATTACAATTTCAAATAACAGTGCCAAATGTCCTCAGAAAAAATACAATAAAATGTTTTTGTCCAAATCATTCAGCCCTGTTTATGGTTCATCAATCTATAGATATGCTTACACACTGATCGGCCACACAGGCTAACCTGGTTAATGCAAAAGACCATTGTGTTAAAAACAATGCATACATTTAGCACATTAATAAAGATAATGTCTTATAACTCTTGTCTTTAGAAAAAACAGCTATTTAACAGAGGCCAACAAAACTGCTGAGACTCCAGGTTTGTCATGCCTACTCAATAAAAACTCTGCTAAATCAAAAGTTATCTATTTCATGAGTTTAAAAAAGAAGAAACTGTTGAACACACATGATATTTTATCTTCATTATGAAAGCTGGACGCTGTGTATATGTGTATATATGATGTGATAAGTTTTCTTTTTTCTTACACTCTTTCTCAGTTCCATTAACACATTTCACAAGTTCACAGTGTTTAGACAGGTTTATATAAAAAGGCACATATGACTGAGGCATGGTTTTGCTTACTGCATATAATAACTGTAGCTCTCTGAGGATATTTAATGGTGTGTTCATAAAGCAGTTTTTGTTGTTTTAATATATGGTATTATTAAACTATTCCAGTAATCAGTGTTTTTCGTCCATAGTCAGCGTACACACAGAACCACTGAAATTTTTGGCAATGTCTCCACCTGCTGTTGAATACCTGGAGCACCATATATTCTTCCACATGCCTTTATACAATATACACTATACGTCAATGACTGTATAAAAAATACTGCATAACTGTGCTTAAGGGAACTTATGATCACGTGGTTTGTCATGCTGTCTTGGACGATACTGGTTTTCTGTGGCATCATTGCTGTTAGAGCTCTTTTTCCTTTTTTGAATTATATAATGTGAAATATTTCGCAGTGCCACTTTAAGTCACAGTGTTCATTTTTTCTCAAAGAATTAGTTGGAAAAAAACACATCACATAAAGACTTATATTAAAAATAAAGAATGGAAAATACGCTATATTGTGACACATATACCTTTAACCGCTGTCCTATCGTCCGGAAATGTTCTGTGTTTAAAGGTGTGAAACATGAATGAAGGATGGCTCCCAGATGAAGACCCTACAACTAATATTCATGTAACTGCAGAGTCATCAGTCATCTAAACTAAGAAGACCAACCAAATATATTTTGACCAGACGTGTCCACACAGCATATGTGAAACTGACAATAGTGAATAAATCTTTTAGCATCATCCTTGTGAGCTTTACTCACAAGACTCACACATTTAACATACAAATGGAACAAATAAGCACATTCATCCAGAAGTGATGTTCTATATGGTTAAAGTGCAATACATTTACAAACAGACCAGAAAAAATATTAGGCTATTTTACCTTTGGTATAAATACAGGTTTTAAGGTACCTAATAAATGACTTCATATTTTATTAGAGCTTGCTAGTAGCTAGCATTCCCTATAGTTGCTACTTGCCTTGGACTTCAACATCAACACAAAGTAGATTAAAGTTGTTCCTCACTATAAAACATTCAGTTTAAGGGGACCTGCTTCAACCAACAAACACTGATACAGTCACACAGCATGGCTGCTACTTACAAGTTGCTGTTGGGGTTGTGATGCTAATATTCCATGGCACTTTTAACCTTATTTCTTGCAGAAATAATGTAGCCATGCTAAATAATGAGTTCATAAAAAACAACTGTAACATTAACTAAGCAGAAGAATCATTTATGTTTTACATTTGTTAACTCAAGTCAAATAAACACAGTTGTTTAAGGTTTACTTGGTTGCTTACTTTTAAATTTACAGGCTGCACCATTTAATTTTGTAGAATACAAAACGGCTCGTCATCGGTACTACATTACACATAATCCATCTGAGCTGACGCATGCGCTGTGAGTTTCAACTGGTCCCCGTCCCCCTCCCTCACTCCCTCCTCCCCATTTCATGTAAGATGGTGGTTAGAAGGTGCAGCCGCTGTACATGGTCATAGAGACTACCAGAAAAGCTTGGCATTTTCAGTTAAGAGCGGAGAAATAACCCCCTAAAATTCAAGCTCCCAGTTTCCTAACACTTCGGAGTGCAGAATTTTTTCTCTTATCCACGTCCCAACTGCTGTGCATAAATCTTGAGAAGAGCAGATTTAGACAGGGTGAGTATCCCCAAAGCTAGCGAGCTAAGCTTGGCTAGCCAGAACACAGTAACTTAACTCGCCACAAACCGTGCAAGTTAGCGAGCTAGCCAAAGGAATTACAAAAAAGTTTGCTGTGCACTTTTGTGTAAGCGTTTGTGTTTATATCAACCTGAACAAACACCCCACACAGTCTTAAGGGCTTATCTTTGTTGTGTTTGGTTGAGGAACTGTATTTCGCTCTGTTTTATAAAGTGTTGGAGTCGGTTTGGGAGACTGTCGGGCTGTGCCGGGATCCTGCAGGCCTTGCTACTGAAATAGCGATGAGCTCAAATAGACTGTGCTGGTTAGCTATGCTAGCTACGTTAGCAACTCGCTAACTACATAGCTACCTTGTTCGGCGCCTCCAGCGCACTTTGCTAGTTTATTTACTTTCAGTCGTGCTTCTTTAAACCAGAACGCTAGTAATGACCTGGACGTGTTTGTGTACGAGTATTGGTGATGTCAGCCTTGTTGGCGAGCTCTTGTAGCTGTTCCGCTAGCCCGCTAATTTGTCTGGTCTGCCTGTCAGTTAGCTAGCTATCAACAACACCCATGTCAGGTAGCCAGCTCGCCGCTACTTCTTGACCGGCTGGTGAACGCCGTGCTGGGCAGAACAGAACAGTGACAGCCCTGAATGTGGTTAAGAGGTGAGGGGTTGTCGGGGTTCAGCGTCTGGCAGGTTTTGTGAATTTTGGTTCTCCTGCTTACTTATTCCGTTCCTAATAAAAAGCTAGGTTAGCTAGCTAGCTTGTTAGCTAGGTTAAGTTAGAAAGCTAGCTGTCCCCGCCCATTGCTTGTTTAGCTAACCAAGTGACTAACAGAGCTGTATTGTGATTACTCGCTAAATAAAATCAGAAACTAGACGAGTATTTTATAGTGTTATCCAAGTAAAGCTGCCTCCATGATGGTCGTATTAGTTACACGTTCGTATTTGGCTTGCAGTGTCTAACGTTACCCATCCGTTAGTTGTCACATGAAATCCCTGCATGTTGTTTCGGGTCAGCCTGGCTGATGTTTATTATTTTAGGTCATTTGGCTCCAGGCTGACAGTCATAATCTGTCTTCCTTCAAACTGACTTCTTATATTTAGCCTCTGTCGCACTGTAACATATGGGACAGCTGTAGTCTAGTATTTAATATTTGCTTTATGAAAATATAATCAGTGAAATGATAACATATAATTAAACAGTCTAGTAGGGAGTTTGTAAAAGCCTAGCCATTCATTTTCACAGGGCCACGTCATGCAGAGTGATCTTGTTATTACTGTAATTTCGTCATTGTGCGATCACAGATTAATCCCGTCCTCGCTGTTTGTTGGCAGTGTACGTTTTATGCTTACTCCTTGTTTAGGTATGAATCATCCTTATGTGAGTATAGCCTGCAGACTGCAGAAAATGTGTTTCTGTTACTCCTAAAGGCTGTCTTTCCTTTCATCTGATGTATTTAAAAGGTGTCATAGAATTCATTTATTCAACATTGATATCTCATGTCTGCATTGAAAGTATGTGACTTTGTGTCTTTGTTCAGGGTGAAAAATGCTCAGGTCTGGTTTTAAACGGCCATTTACACCTTGCTATTTGGTCCTAAAATGAAACGAGCAGTTTTTCTGCTTTGGTTCTCTCTTGAATAATGGTGATTTACTGTGAGGCATCTTGTTGTTTTAATGGTATATAAGTATAACATTAGCTACACTAGCTACATACGTTCCATCTCAACATCAACGCAAATTTAATTAAAGTTGTTAATCGCTATGAAACTTTCCATTTAAAACCATACAGGATGGTTGCTACTTATAGGTTGCTGTTGGGGTGAAAAAGTAATAGGTGTATCTGGTCCCCTCTTCGGTCTGCTCAGTGTCAAACGCTGCACAAAGTTTACTATATATTGTCCGGAGTGAAACGTGCAAAGAAAACTAAGAACTTTGTATTAAAGTTGTCCAGGGTCGTCTTTAAGATGTGGGAGCAGAAGCTGGCTTCCTATTTGCCAGCTTGTTTTGGGAATTTTGTCTGTTACATTTTAAATGGTGCCACTGTAACATTCAGGTGGTTGTACAAGCTGGAGCTTTTAAGGTGGAACAGAACAGGAAGAGGCAGCTGGTGAATAAGAAACCTCAGCATGGTTTTAAGATGAACATCCACCATGCTCATTGACAGTTCTGTTTCTTGTGAAAGGAATAAAAGGTGCTGACTTGGTCTTTACAGCCTGAAACGGTAGATTTCTCCACATGATCATCTAATTTTGTTGTTGTTGTCTGTGTATTCTGAAGGCATGAATACTAATGAGTAAAAACTGTTACATGGCAGGATTTTTTGTAAACGTGGGATTTGTATTTGAAGGTGGATCTGTGTTTGAGGTTTATGTAATTATGTATTGAACCATCCTGTTTTAGCTATGCTAATGTAAATACATTTTTCCATTTTATGACGTCTTAAATGCACATTTTAATATAGCGATTGAACAGTTTTATTGGTTGTTTCCAGATTGTTTAACATGTTTCTTAATCATTGTTAGCAATGTTTGAGCTGATATGTTTGGAGAATATGACCGTATTGGTGGAATATGTATGTATTTAGGAGGTGTGTTAAAATCACTTGAGCCTCAGGTTTATTTTTCTCTGTTTTATTGTATGTTGCAGTGTCACAGAAAATATGAGTTAAAGGGTTATTTGTAGTCTGCTTGTGAAGACAGCACAGTATACATTCTTTCCACCAGTGTCTTACTCTTAAAGACAGGCCTTGGGCTTTCTCCTTGGTTTATCATAACATCTAGGCATATGGGAACATTACAATTCAGCAAAGATTAGGGAACTGTTTGTTTGTTTGTTTTTCTTTTAGGAGAAAGGCTGCATTGGAAACATGCTTCTGAATACTATGTTATGGTGTTCTCCAAAGGCTTCCGTGTGAACACAGTACTTTGTTTGATGTACATATATTTTTGTGAATGTCGGCTAGCACAGTGTTTGTCATATGGAGAGTAGACAGCTGTGTCTATGTTAGTGTTTTTGATCCCACAGAGTGCAGTCTTTCTAGAACAGTCAGCATTTGATGTCTTTTTATATGTAAAGTATGTACCTTACTAAAAAAAAAAAAAAAAAAGGACCATAAAATGAAAATCATAATAAAAATGAATGTCTGGTCACATTCAGTTGCAAGGAAGGGTCGCATCAGCATTTCAGAGTAGACTGCTAACACAGCTGCTTATCTTTTGCTCCCACCTTTATTTAGCCTAGCTTTTATTGAATAGTGGGCTCCTCTACTCCTCTTACTGTAGGCTTTTAATCATTCATTTAATCAGAGGTGGTGTTATTGTGTTTCTTTATTGTGGGTAAAACAATGTTAGGTGGTTTTAAGGCATTTCCAGCCTTTTACTGTAGGTGTAGGGTCCTTTATCTTTTGCCAGTAACAGTGTGGGTACAGGTTTAGAAATTACTAGGGACAAAGGACAAAAATACCACTTTGTTCAACCTAAGTTCAAACTGACTCTACAAAGAATCAACAGTGACCCAAAGAAATAATGCCTTCATTATTAAACATATTAACATATATATACATATTAAACATCATAAATCTCTATAAATGGCTTTATGAGTATTATAAATCAGTGAGAGTAAACATCCCTGTCTCACTAATAAAACACAGTCGACACTTTGTTCTTCATCACTTTGGTTAATTTTCTTGACATATAGTGAGTTATTATTTATTTTTTTATGTATGTATTTATTTATTATTTTTTGCAGTTGGAGGCCCATGTATATAGTTGTTAGTCATGTATACATTCAATTTATGTCAGTTTTAAAAAAGCTGGTATTGTGGATAGTGCTGTACAAAAAAGTCTAGTAGTTTATAGCTGATATCATTGACACATTGAAAGTACACTTTAAAAATGTCTGTGCAATTTAATTAGGGGTTCATCAATACCGATAGGCCGGTCCGATACTGTGCTCTTTTACTGGTAATCAAACTCATAAAATCTGATACCTTCTAATATGTGATGCAGCACAGGTTGGTGTACGTTGCTGTACTAATGAACAAACTACAGAAGCTGGCAGTGTATGAGAGTCTGCTCACACAGCGAAGTGTTTCTGATTCAGTTGGACGCAAACTCACTGGCCATTTGGTAAATTCCCACATGGAATTTACTGTGAAATTTTAGCCCCTTTTTAATTTGTATTTTGATAGTGTTTTGTTATACTGTTTTGTGTACCCTGCATTGGTAGTATAATAATAATAATAATAATAATAATACAGTTGGATTGAATTGCTGCTACTTGCCCAATATGGATGAAGGCACAGAAGCTGACAAAATAAATTGCCATATGGTCCATAAGGGACAACCTAACTCTTTTTGACTAAACAGAATTGTGAGGTTAATGTTTTTTTTAGGTCACTTTTAGCAAAGTTGCCTTTTCTCAGTGTGTTTGCTTATGTTCACAATGTGTTGATTTTACACAGCATGATTTAAGAGATTTATAGGAGTCTATAGGAGTCTGTCTGTAAACGATGGTTCATTCAAATGCAGGGACTGTTACCAGAGAACTACATTTCTAAAATTGCATGGCGTATGTCTTTTTTAAGAGGGCATTTAAGTACCGCTCAACCAATAAACCAAAACAAGATATAAAACATGAGCTCCTGTAATTAGCCTCGGATGCATTGGCCTTGGATTTGATTTCTGCTGTTGCTGAGCTTCAGAGTCTGTTGTCGAAAAAAAGAGAGAAATGAGGACCAAAAATATGAAATGTAATTGAATTGCAGCTTCTGGTGTGGAACTTTGTGAGAACTTGTTCTCTTTTACGAATGTAGCATAGCTAGTAAATGTGCATTGTTTACATCAGCAAGATTTTAAACATTGGAGGTACACTGCACACATTTATAGCAGCTTAATTCTGGGTAGATTTTTGGTATGATATCAGAATCGATATCTGCAAGTACAAATAAATCACGTACTTCTACTGTGTCTAGAAAAAGTGGCAGTGATTTTGTTGACATATATGGCAAAATATTATATCATGATACTTTTTCATGAAACATGATTTGAAAGGTTTTAGATCTTAACGATTCAGTTGCACAGAAATGGAAAATGGAAAATTCCACTTTGAATTGCCTGTGAAATCTCCCTAAATTTTAGTCATTAAGAGAAAATTCCCCATTATATACTGGAAGTTTTTTGAAATATGAGAGTGTTGAGTGTTATGTAGATGAGGGAAATTACCTAATGAAAATATTAACGACTAAAGCCTAATTAATGTTGACTAATCTCCCTGGCCCCATGTGGAGAAGTAGCCTGTGCCCTGACAGACATTGTCTGTGGCAGACACAATGTTGTAAGTCACTTTTTGGCGAGAGTCACTGCTGATACCTAACACTGTTCCCAGGGGGCACATGCTGAAGCGTCTAGTTGCATAGAAATGTCTGTGGCAGAAAGCCATAGCAGACCAGTTACATAAGAACAAGTCTGCAGAGTGTAACGGAGTTGCTTGCAGTTGTTTGAGTAGGCCCACCTGAAGCCCATTGGCCCACTCTGTACTAACATTGTCAAAACGTCTGATAAGGCATTATAAGCACACCTACACAGGAATTGTGCCTCTTTCTCTTTTTTGTTAGCTTTGAAAAGTTCTTGGCTGACCTTTCTCTCAATCCGGGCTCCGTGCCATAGTGATTAGTACATTATTATTGTTATTAGTGAGCTCAATTACTGTTTATTAACTTCCGTATTTTTGGACGCCAATATGTGATTTCATTATAGATCTGAGAGTATTGGATTACGAATGTCTTTTTGTTTTTCTATGGAAGCATAATAATTGCTTTAACTGGTGGTAGTGATGGAGGTTGTTTTATTTTCTGAATTCCTGTGCTGACATGGCCAAATGTGTTTAGGAGTTGTATATGGTCTCTTGTTTATTGCAGTGGTGGTAAAGCTTTTTACACCTTCCTTAAATGTGTTTCACTGCAGTACATCGTGTTGTGTTGCATCTGTCAACTAGGCTATCCTGGTAATTTTGCAAAAGCTATCGCATGCCGTCAAACTGTCAGTTGTCCTGAACAGTGACAAGATTTTTGCCTTAACCATTAACTGTTTGATCGTTCTTTATTACTAACCAATTATAGCACCAGATTAAAAAGGTTTCCGCTGTTGTGCCAGTTCCCTGGCAGTGACTGCTACCAGATTGTCGCAGTACCACAGAGCATAATAGCCAGCGAGGCAGACCGCGGACATAAAGGATGCAGCTCTAACTGTCAAACTCTTGTGTTATTCATGTGACATGTGGCACTTCCTCTTAGTATTCACAGGCAGAAAAACGAGAAGTTGCTTAGATAACTGCAAATGTTTGTGCGCACACACACAAAATAATTTTTTCATTCATTCATTTAGACTGACGTCTTAGGATCATTTACTTGCAAATCAGCTTTTTCAACTGTCAGGGTGTCACAATTGTCTGACAGTGAAGCTCTACAGAGATTTTGGAGTTTGCATTTATTGGGCACGATTGCTTGTAACAGAGCAGGCCTTCCTAAACATTTAAAGCTAATGCCAAATCTCAATTTTCAGAGATTGGAAGATGATGTAAAGCTGTTTTGTGCAAAAAATTTAATTACTCCTCTGTTCATTAAGGAGCTGACCAAGAAGTTTTAATTTTTAAGGCAATGTTATGAAAATAAATAAATACAGTGGTCTCCTTTTCTGCACAGCTCATTGCTATTTAGACTGACTCAGCAATGTCTTCATGGTTGGCAGAATGGGCAGAATCCCCAATATAGCATTTTATGGAGGCTTGCAGTAAAAATATTTTCTAGTGACAGTCGTAATATTGTTTTTAGATATGTTTAGTTTTAATACAGACAAAGTAAATTAATGTAGTTTATGCAGTTGATACTACCACTAATAATAAAAATAACATGACAATAAATGTTTTTTTTTTGTTTGAAAATGAAAAAATGTTTAAATGTTCATATTCAGTAGTTGCAGGCCTTGCTGCACCTCTTCAGTACTACTGGAAAAACCCTGTACCGGCTCAACTGCTTTATTAGAAGGGTCACTGCATTGGCTGTTCATAAAGAAATAGTGAAAGGTAATTAGTATCTCACAATAAAGCTTCTTTTGTCCTTTTTACCAAATTGTTGAGATTCTATAGTGTTCTTCGTCTATGTCTAAAATGTTGATTAGTACATGTAGATATGCGATGATATCGAGTCTTACCAGTGTTGGCAGACAGTTGTGGTTTTACAACACTATCATAAGAAGTGCTTGGTCCCTCCTTCTCAAGGTTGACTTGAAAAGCTGTTTGCTCACCACTGTACTTGATAAGAGCGTCTCAAGTGGTGTGATGTGACATCGATATTAACTTATTATGTCATATTTATGTCATTTCTTTTGCAGATAAATGTGGCCACTGAAAGTGGCTTGCAATGGTCATTACTATGGGCACTTACCATAAGCTTCAGCCATAGTTGCATTTACTCTTCCTTTCTTTTGACAATCTGTCTTTAAATCATCTTAATTCCTTGAAGCAGGACTTTAAATTTTTTCCCCTTCCCCCCATATCTGTGCATCTCTACTCTAAAACCAGCAGAAATATGATATCAGCACTGTTGTCTATCCATACCATAGAGCTCAATAATGTATTGGCTATTTGCGAAGACCTGTACTTGAATATTTAGACAAAGGTGCAGAAGTGACCATTAGAAAACTATTACTTTAAAACTACCAAAACACATTCAGAAATGTGGATCCTGCTGACCTCTTTGTAGCCTTTAGCCTTCGATGTATGTCCACATAACACCATTTTCCTGTTGTGAAAGACTTTTTCATGCTTTCGTGAAATGCATAGGCTTATCAGAAACTACATCTGTGAGAAAGTGCCTGCGTGTTTTACTGAAACTTGACCTACTTTGGATTAAAGTTTATTTCACACTAATTCAGTGTGACTAGAAATAAGATGTGTATTAGAATGTATGAGAAAAGTGGAGCTAAAAATAGCATTAGTACTATAAGCTGATGTGCATTCAGCACATGCAAATTAAACATGAAGTACACACAAGTATTATGTAGTGGACTTATGCAGATAGCTATGCCCTTAATTTAGGAGTTTTTATATATATTGTATAGAGAGTGTTTGTTTAAGTTCTGACCCAGTTCAAATTCCTGTGATAGAATTCACACATAGAAGCTAACAGGTGACTTGAACTTTCAATTTCTATCGAGTTAGTATATGCTTTATGCGATAATTCAGATATTGAATCAGTAGATATTGATTGATATTCAATGCTGAAGTACTTAGATTGACCTGGTGGGACACCGGCTCATGACATCTATAATGGCCCATATTACACACACATTACACATTACAGAAATCTGCTTGGTTACAGTATTTGAGTTTTTATTGTAACTGACCTTTCTTCCAGACTGGGGGTGGATTAATGCATGCATTCCTGCTTATCAGGTTTTGGTAATAATCTAACATGAATACAGTGATATCGGATTCTGGCATCAGTGTAAATACAATTGATGCTGTCGGTCATTACCTTTTTATTATGTGTCTAGGCTGAACCGTTTTTGTGTGTTTATTTTTTCCTTAGAATTGTACTGGTTTGTCAGTGATGAATGAAGAGCTTGCGAGTATTCTGAGATGACTCAGGCCTTTGGCCCCTGCTGTGCTCAGACCTTGGCAGATATTGTTGGCAGCATTACCTTGTAGCCTTTTGTATTGGTATTTTATGTTCTGTGCTTTATCACAATTCTGTTCATTTTTGACTTCAGACGTGATGCAGGAACAAGTCAAATTACTTCATTGGCAATATAATGAAACCTTAAATCCCACACAGTGTAGGTTCTTCAGTCAAATGTATAACTGACAAATTTCCTCTGTTTGCCAGCAAAATAATTTTAATTTATATAATTTTTATATAATTTTTCTAAAAGCACAATGAGGTTTAGTTTGCTCTCTTTCTCTGTGATTTCCATGAAGCGAATCAGGACCTTAAGTTCACATTTTTACCATTCCTGTGTGCGTGGGTTCAAGATATCCATGCCAGGGTGTGTTCCATTGCTAGTAATACCACTTCTGCACAAAATAAGTCAGAATTCAATAGGTTCAACAGGTTATAGCTAATGGTGTGTGCTGTTTGGTTGCGCATGTGCGTAACCAGCTGGTGGTGTCGCAAACGTAACTGCTCATATACTTGCCTATGTGCTACGTGTCTCGAGAGCAGACTGCTTCATTTGTCCAGCATTTTCCACTGTGCACAGACACAACAGTTTCGGATTTGTATCCATGTTGACTTTTAAAATGATGCTGATCTTGTACCAGCTGTTCTCACAAGCACATTTACTGGCAAGCGACAGGGAAACATCAAATGGATGCGGGCAATTGCAGACTTTCTTTCTTCCAAACCTTGTACCGTTTTAATGTCGCTGGGTGCCTGTACTGCCCCCCGCACACACCAAATGCCACACCACATGAATACACGATACGCGAGGCACCATGCAAATGCGTAGTTAACAGCAAGTATATCTGTACCTTAACAGTCATCAGCCATGTCCGATACAGAGACCTAAAGAAGATATTTGCGCCTAATGTCTGTTAGCCTTGACACTTTTTCCTGCAATGCTAAACCTTTTCAGTTGTAGCAGGATGCTGGAGTATATCTAAGCTCATTGGTGCTTATTTTTTTCAAATATATATGATTTGTCAACATCCATCTACTGAAAATGGAGTTATAAAAAGAGAGATTTTTTTTATTATTATTAATTTTTTTTGTGTGTGTGTGTTATGTATTTGATGTTAGAATCTGTCACTGGGGATTTCTGTGTTTTTATAGTTTTGTTTTCTTTTTTCTCTCAGGTCAGCTGCAGCCTTTTTATCTATCTGTTATCTCACTCACATAATGTAAATTGGAAGCATAAATTTCATAGAGCCAACTAATAACTTGAATTGAGGCCAACTATTATTATTATTTTTAACTTTATCAATAATATGTATTAGTTGTTGCTGGCCAGGTCTGCATGAATCTTTGTGTATTTCAGCCTTGTTTGATTACAACTCTCTGAAGCAATATCAGATAAGCAGGGGAAGAATGGTATGTGTGTTATGGTTGTAAATTGAGCACAAAGTTGAATATTGAGTTGCAAATGACAATATAAAAACATGTATAAGCAAATTATTACATTACTGTTTCTCTTACTGGATGTGCTGCAAGTGCAGATGTTTTTGGCTCTGTGTAAATTTGATACTACATATATACATCTTTATATAACTATATAAATAAAAAAAAAAAGATGGCTACTTTTAACAGAAATGTGAGCACATTTTGGTGCAATGTAATGCAAAGCACTGCTCTTATGAAGGCTCAAGTTATTTGGCACCACCTTTTGGAGAATGAAAGCCTGTGACATATGAGTGAGTTGCACTATGTGCTTATCTGAACACATTTTCTGTTAGTCTTTACCTGTTACCCTTTTCAGAAGCCAGTATAAGCATTGTTAGTGTAATCATCATCATCCTACAGTATCTCACGGCAACATATGTCCCTAGACTGCTTTAACATATGGCCAAGGTCAAAGTTTACTCAGTAAACCTGATTGCTCTGTTGTTGTGATGCATTACTGACCTTACTTTTACAGCCACAAGTCATGTGATTGGGCAAACTGCTAGTTGTTCCAGTTCCACTGTGTCCTGCAGTCATAATACTATATTCTGTTGCGCTAGAACAGAATTATCTGGCACTAGTTTGATGTGATTTTTAGTTTATGGCACAGGTAATTTTTACCAACCAAGTTTATATTCTTTTTGCACCAGACAAATTTTTGTCTATGTTCAATTTGACTGAGCTTTGACGTGTTATTGCTTTGGCTAGATGCGGCCTTCCTTTGCACTAGGGGTGTTGAACTCTGGTCCTGGAGGGTCAAAGTCCAGCACTCTTTGGTGCTTTCCCTGTGCAAACACACAGGTTTTTGTTTTCCAGTAGTCACAGATATAGTACTTCATACAAGGGTGGGGAAGTCACCTAACAGTGCTGCATATAGGTCCTGACAGTTAGCAGTGGGAAACTGCCTTTATCTACAAAAGCTTTGTTTCTCAGACACAATGAAAGAGATCCTCTGCTCAGGCATAGTGAGAATGCACTATCAGACAAATTGTGTTGTGGGTTTTTGACGTTGAAGGGGAACCAAATAACTCGTTCTATCCAGGCGTGCTCAGGAGCTGGTGTGTTTTAACAGGCTTGCAGGCTCTGCTTGGCTGCTTGGGACCTTGCTGGCCCGAGGAAACGTTGATGACCCTACATGTAGAGCAGCTGATTGTGGGGAGGGGTCGCTAACCCCCTTTCCCAGTGGTTCCATCCCTGCTTCCCTTTTAAAGAGAGAACTAGAGGGGCTGGCATCTTCTTCAACAGCCGGTCTGCCTTTAGCAGGATATTTTTAGATGCTTTCCCTCTGTCCCGCCTCCCCACCTCATCTCACTCTGTGCTGCCTCTGTACAGCACTGGACACACTGCCCCACTATGTCAGAGCATAAAAAGTACAGATAAGTTGTAGAAGGACAGTGACAAAGATGTGGTCCAAATGTCAGGGACAACACAAGGTACACATGCTTTTGGAGGACTCTGCATGATAATGATTGGTTAAAGTGACCTGTCATGTTATGCAGCCCCACTTGTCAATGGTTTGGTAGGGCTGTGTCCTAGTGGCCGCATTTCGAATGCAAGGCACAGTCTGACATTCTTTACAGGTACAGGTTGTTACTGGAAAGAAAAAAGATCAGTATCATGTTAGTGTGTACTGTTTCCTTTACTAATAGGTGGTTTTGTTCCTTCTTAGTAAGGCCATTGAATATGTTGTTTAGTAAGTGAAGCCACTGTAGTCATCATGAGGAAATGGTGCCGATTGTCTGAGTGCATGGAAACGGAAGTGACTTTGCCAGAAGTTCACATTTGTCCTGTGCTGCTTTGGTTGAAGTGAACACGGGAGGGAAGTCCTTTTCATGTTACACTGAACCACAGACGTTCTAAAGAAGACATGTCGGTGGTTGAATGAATATGAATGGAAAATCTCCTAACACTCAAGTGGTGTCTGTTGCAAAGAAATCTTGCCCTTATTAAAATTGGGTAATTAGCTTGTTGGTAAAGCTGCAAATGGGAGCTAAAGACAGGCTGAGGCTAAAACAAAAAGAAACCAATAAGTGGCATAGAAGTATGTTGCTGTCCTGAGATTTTGGCTTTTTTGTTTAATATGTGATGAGGTCAAGATCAAACTGGTAAAATCCTTCTTTTGAGACACCTCATCAGCAATAATTAAAAAATAGACTGATCTGAAGTCTCTAAACTGGACATATTGTGTGGTTTGTTGTATGGTTGTACTGGGTCATAAAATCTCATGTTGGTAAGTCGTATCTGTTGGATTGTGTTGAAAATAATTTGTAGGCATTCATACATGCGGAAAAAACAACCTTACAAGACTTCGCTCTCTGTTCACTTTACTTAATGTTAGCCTACTTCATCGTTACATTCTTTACAAGTTAAACCTTGGAAAAATCTGCTGATGTGGAAAATACGGTAAATGATTCAAACTGATCCAGATGTTTTGTGTTGCTGCCTCGCCGTTTTTGCTTAGTCCCATTATAGAAAGATGTTGGGATGGTTTGTTTAGACATTTTAGGCCCGAATGGAGTTCTGGTTGAGGGAGTTTTGCCTGAGAAAACAGGAGAGATGGGACTACATTTTCGCTGGGAGTGAAGACTATGTTTCTAGCCTCTAGCTAGCAGGGTTTTCCTAACTCTGGCTGAGTGAGGCAGCACATTCACATTGCTGTTGTGACTGTTTGCGTACTTGTTAATTAAATGCTTTGGTTATGAACCAGAAGATGTTCAGGAAAACACTGCAAGGCACTATTCTGGCTCTTGTTTAGTATTCAACCCTGACTACAAATGCAGTTTTGGTAAAATTGTATCAAGTAATTTTAAAATATCCTTTTAAAATGATAATTGGCCCATTGGTTTCAGATTTATTGTTCTCTTAATATACAGAGATGGGAGCTTTGTCTTCTGCAACTGGAAATAATTTCCTGGAGACGCTTCCAAAATGGCCTCAGAGTGGGCAGACTTTGTTATAAGGATTCTGACCAAACATTGCTGTACAAATTTAATTTGCTTATTTTAGCAGCTTGTTTAGAATGCATTTTCAGCATTGCTCTGTAAACAAGCAGAACTGGCTGATCTGTATGACTGGGCAAAAAAGACTTTAGACAGTGAACTTTCAAAACAAATAAGAACAGAAAGAAAACAAAGGGGCAGTTCTTTTCTCGCTATCATTATGCAGCATTTAATTAAATCAGTTTGTCTTTCTCTTGTAATTAAAGAGTGTTGTTAATGTGTTCTTCCGCTGTTGTGCTGTTAGATGGGTCAGCTTGCTGATGTGATGCTCTTGATTTTTCTCTCTCGGTTTTTCTCTCTGTCTCTCAGTCTGTTTTTTTCAGTAGGGCTTGAGCTCTCTTTTACACCCTCCGAGTCGGGAGTTGGTTAATGAGACACTTGATGAACTGTTTATTGTGGTAATGTATTTGAAATTGACAGGAAGCAAAGACCTACTCATTTGGCCACATTGGCCTCGAATAGTAACCGAAACAAAACATCAGTTGAATAAAATTTAAAAAACACAGGCCTGGGGTTAAATTAGTGGATTGTAAACAAAATAGTAGGGCTGACTTTGATGCCATATGTGAGAGGTGTAACTGTGGTCAATATGCATGGTCAAAACTCATTTAGACTAGCTAATGGCATTCCTTTTCTTTAAGTGTCTGTAATGATTATTTTAGAAATAAGTCGTTCATTTTGATTAAAAATTTGGCATGTGCTGGAAACAGAATGCTTTTCTCCTGTAACTGTGTGGAAAATAACCCTTTCGGCAGCCGTCTGTTTGGCTACAGACTGTAATTAATCTATTCAGAAAGAACGGAATTGCAAATTCCACAAAGACCTTTTAGACTGAGGCCACTTAGCTTGATGTCTTGTGCCCAAGACATAATTTCGTTGTATGCAAGCTCATATATATGACCCTGGTTTTCCTAAAAATCAAAGTTGTTTTGTCTGATGACTGAAACCTGATGCTGTTTCAGGATGTCCTGAAATGTACATTGTAACATTTTGTAAAGTTGTGATCTCTGTATGCTCCCCTGACGGTGTTTAACCAGCTCATCTAATTGGCTTATGAATCTTTTTTATGCAAGGTAGAATTAAAGGTAGTGTTTATGTATGTGGATAAATGAACAACATTACCAACAGAGGTTTATCATCATCATTAGAGGTTGTGGTAACTGGTAGTAAAAAGATGCACTGTTTGTGGCTAGTAATCTCCATGTTGGTTTTTAACTGTAAAATTGATTCAGTAATTCTGTATTTCAGATTTCAGATTCTGTATTTTTGTTTCATTGTGCAGTCTGCCAGCATGTTGACCATAACTGACCAGGTACTAATTGTTCTGTTTGAGGAGTAGCAAAAATCAGTGGGTCATTCCTTGATAAGTGATTTTCTTCTCTTTCTGCAGATTAGATGCACTATAACATGAATATAATCTCACCCTCATCTCTCTATCTGTTTTTCCCTCAGTCTTGTGCACAGGCCTTCCCTGCACTGTAACAACGCCACTTCTTGCCACCTTGTGCCATAGAATGTCCCGTAGCCCTGAAGTGAAGGAGGACCCCATGGAGTGTCCCCTGTGCATGGAACCCTTGGAAATTGACGATGTCAACTTCTTTCCTTGCACCTGTGGCTACCAAATCTGCCGTTTCTGCTGGCACCGCATCCGCACAGATGAGAATGGCCTCTGTCCCGCCTGCAGGAAGGTAAAGCTGCATCTGCCTTTGTAGAATTTTGACGTTAAGACAGGCAATGATTGACTTTGTCATTAGACTGATCACGTATTTAGTCTACAGACACTCCTTTCTTTCCTCAAAGCATAGGGTAACTATGATGAATCGGAACAAATCGACTGCTGAGGATGCTGGATGTGTTCATCGAATAATGAAGAGTTATGCCAGTTTAATCTACTGAAACTGGTGTTAAATTGCTTCTTTCTTAGATTTAATAGTTTGTTGAACCACACGGAGACTTCTTTGAAAAATACATTTTTTATCAAGTCCCATTAGAAAGCTTTCCTTTTAATATTTTTTTCTTACCCTGAGGAACTCCATATGGGGTTTTTGTGGAGCAGCACTTTATTTTTAGGGAACAGCTCCATGGGGGTTGGTGAAGAGAAGTGTTTTGATGGCTGGTGTTCAACATCCCACTGAGCTTTGATAGAAAAATTCGCACTTGCTCCACTGCCTCAGGCTTTGAGTGATTATCATTGCGGTGGTTGCAGCTGTCTGGGGGAAAGTGGCAGAAGCATGGAGTCCGAACAGTTTGTCTCCCTTTTTTCTTTCATCAAACACCTCTCGCCTGTCCGCTGATCAATAAGAGACATTCCCTGAGTGTTCACTCTACATGTAGGAAGACTTGTTTCTTCAGGGCCTTAAAGCTTTAACTTAACCTAAACCACACAAGCACATAAGGCTCCTCTATATAGAGCAAATATTAGTTGTGCGTTGTAAGTTGTCAGTAATTTTGCAAGCTCAGCAGGTTAATGCTAAGTGTCATAATTCTAAAGGATTCCTGGAAAGGATAAAGGGTTTTCCCTGTCTAAAGTCATGCAGAGGTACACGATTTGGCAGTAGACAAACATCAGTTTTTAACAGCTTGTAAGGCAAATAAATAATCATAATAGCTTACATGTGTTTTTACTTGTGTCCTGTTTTGATAGAATGCTGTAATTCTGAAATTAAGTAGTTTAGATCCAGATTAACTTGTTTGGTTACAACCCTGAATGTTTACTCTAGTGTGAGATCTTGAGTGAAGGTAATTGATTTGAAGTTTGGCCGTTTCATTTTTTCTGCTGTTCTGCATCTCTACTGTAAGTCTTAGCAATTGCTTGTTTTTTGATGGATTGGTTTGATGTTTACAGTACATAAAAATAAGCTCTAAGAAGTATTAAAAAAAAAAAGCTCTAAGAATAATTTGCAATGTGTGTTTATGTATATTATTGTTGCTGAATGTTTTACAGTAATCGTATTACAAAAATATTTTTTTAGTTTTTTGTTGTTGTTGTTTTTGTTTTATTTTACCGAAATGCATATCTCCACTAGTTTTCACTTTCTTGCAATCAGATTTCGGCTCTGTGTAGTATTACTATAGTTCTATCACATCTAGAAGTTATTTGGATGCACATTGCTTATTTTGGCCACTGGGTCTATTGTTTTGGCTTTGGGCCGATATCAACAGAAAATGCTGAATCTAAGTTGAGCCTCTGGAGGCTCTGAAGTTCTGAGGTTTGCTCTTGGCCTCTGTTCATATCCTTTTGCCTTTTGGCCTGTTAGCCCTCTGAGGCTGATATAAGAAATTCTGGGTTGGATATCTGGGTGGGGAAAAAAATATGAATTGGATCTATTATTGTAATGGGTCTAACCTGGTATAGCATGATGTGATTTTTGTCAGCTTTGTATTTCTTCCTGTACAGTAGTAGAATGTGTGTCTGTGCATGTGTATAAATGGATCCATGCATGTATGCATAATACATACATGCAAGTGCACAAGCACATACATATATACATATATACATACACACATACATACATACATACACACACACACACACACACACACACACACACACACACACACACACACGGATACTCACACACACACACACACACACACGGATACTCACACACACACGGATACTCACACACACACACACAGTCTGCCAATATGCCAATACTATGCCAATGTTTTAACTTTGTAAATATAAATATTGATATTGTACTACTTTAGTGGCCACACTAAAGATAATGATGCCATTGTCACAGGTGCCTGTCTCTGTGTTCACTGTGTTAGTTTTAAACTTGTCTTTAGCCCAGGAGGGGTGGTGTAACACTGTTGTTCCTCTGCTTTAGCCGTATCCGGAGGACCCAGCCGTGTACAAGCCCCTTTCTCAGGAGGAGCTGCAGAGGATAAAAAATGAGAAAAAGCAGAAGCAGAATGAGCGCAAGCAGAAGATCACAGAGAACCGCAAGCATCTGGCCAGCGTGCGTGTTGTCCAGAGAAACCTGGTGTTCGTGGTGGGGCTGTCACAGAGGCTTGCTGACCCTGAGGTGATTCTATACACATGCACTTAGCCATCTCCCTTTGTAGTGTGTTTTTCTACTAATAATATAGAACATATTTAGTGTACATTTAACATTTAGATGTGGTTTTGTTTAGAATCCTAGTTTGTATTGTGCAGTCATGATAATCTTTATAGGACCCAGTAGTCATGAGAGTAATTCAAGCAGGCACTTCTAGACATGCACCCGCACACACAAACGCATGTCCTAGTTGCTTCTGCAAAATATACAGTACTGTGCAAAAGTTGAAAAGCACTTATTTTTCTAAAATGGTAGCCATTTCTGGGTCCAAAAAGATTGATTAAAAGGCCGGTTTGACTAAACCCCACTGACACCAAACATTTAATTGTTTAAGAATTGTGACTTACCTACTGCAAAGTTAGTTTAAGAATGACAGTAGGGTTTTTTTTTTGTTTGTTTGTTTGTTTTTTTGTTATTAAGTTTTTTTTTGTTTGTTTTTTTGTTTTTTAAATAAATAAAGTTATTAATTGGTCAGGAGGTAATTTAGAGATGATAAGATGTACAATAATTTATATAGAGGCCCCCCTGATAGACACCATAATAAAGGTGAAAGGTGGACACACAAGTCAAGTTTAGTTATGTTCAGCTTTAATGAGGTTTTAGTCCCTTCCCTTTTTTTTTTTCTTTTCTTCAAGCTAAAATAAATAACGTGTACCTAATGGTTCCCTGGGCATTTCAGGTCAAAAGTATTATGTTCACAAATGATCATGTAAACATTTACATAATCCTCAATTGCAGAGCCTCTCTGTCCCACTTCGGTGATGCTTGAACAAACCTTTATTAAAATTAAATTGTACTTGATTTACACTGTATGTTTGCGAAAAACATAAGAAAGAAAAACTAGCCCAGTCGCTTTTCACACGTCCATGGACGTCTCTTTCCTTCTCTCGTTATGTACCTCTGACGTTCTTTAGTTCTCTCTGTGCCATCACTGCTGACGTCATGCACCCTGAATAGCTCCCAGCACCGAGCAAATTATTCACTGCAGAAAAGCAGAAGCAGACTGAAAGCTTCCCTGCCTGCTCCAAAAGCGTCTGAACGAGATTAGGGGCACAAAGCTGTGGAAACATTTGTTTGTGGGCACATAAAGTGGACTAAAAGCAGGGCTCTTTTTTAAGTGCACATTGTCATGTCGTTTAGAGTCTGGAGCAGGCATTTGTGTGTTTGCACACTTGCTGAATTTTTTTTGGTACAATTAAAATAAATAAATGTCTATCATTTTTTTTCTCATTTTGTCATTCTCTTTGGTTTTCTTCATCCATCCCTGATGTTTGGTTGAGTAGTTGGATTGTGAAGGAAGGGGGTGGTGTTGATGCAGGCGGCCATGGTCGAACAAAGACCACAAAGAAATATCCGGGTCCTGGTTTGAGAGTGACTAGAATCTCAAAAGCATCAGCCTGTTGAAACAAAATTCCTTTGCCAATGAAATGCCACTCAAACACTAGAGGCCTGGGACTCTCTCATTCTGCCAGGCCCACTTTTTGGTTTTGCTCATTTATCAGTGTTGATTTGGCTCACATTGTAAATATCCTGTTGATGTTGAGGTCATCAGTTCTGAATACACTTTGTCCACTGAGCAGACCCTGCTCTTTTTATTCCCATAGCTGTGTTTGCAGCTTTTTTTTTCAGTGCTGTCCAGAATGTGGTTTATTTACTTACTTTTATTTTAAACATGTTTTTATTATCTCTGAATTCCACCACCTGTTTACTCTCAATTTTATTGTTTCTGTTTGTTGCGTGTCTAGCTTTCAGTTCTCTTTGATACCTGTGGTCTGTATGGCCTAATATTAGAAAAGCATTTGTATTTGTGTTTTCTGCCAACAGGGAAAAGACATCTTATTTTTTTGTTTCCTATTAGCAATAAGAAATGTTAATGCTCCTGCCACATAGCGCAGTTCATTAACTTGGCTTTGTTTCTTTGATACTTTATTTTAGGTCTTGAAGAGGCCAGAATATTTTGGGAAGTTTGGGAAGATCCATAAAGTGGTCATCAACAACAGCACCTCATATGCGGGCTCACAGGTAAAATGAAGTGTGTTGTTTTATTCTCACCATCCTGAATTTATACTGTACTGCCTTGTATTAATAGCTCACTTTAAAGTTTAATTCACCACAACTGCGGAACATGCTTATTTTTCCATCTTCCTATACCCTTTTTCATTTTTTTTTTTAATTCCCCCACCAGGGTCCTAGTGCCAGTGCCTATGTCACATACATCCGGTCAGAAGATGCCCTAAGAGCTATACAGTGTGTCAACAATGTAGTAGTAGATGGCAGAACACTTAAGGTAATATAATAACCAGTAATCTAATAAAGGCTTTACTATTATGTTATTTTTCAGAACAATCAAAATGCTTCTTCATTTCAACAGGCGTCTTTAGGCACAACAAAGTACTGCAGTTATTTTCTGAAAAGCATGCAGTGCCCCAAACCGGACTGCATGTATCTACATGAGCTGGGTGACGAGGCAGCTAGTTTCACAAAAGAAGAGATGCAGGTAAAGTTGTCTATTTTATGCTTTTAACTTAACCTCTGGTGTGTTAAACCAGACTTGAGTTTACAGTGTATTGTCCATGTTATTTACAGGCCGGAAAGCATCAAGAATATGAACAGAAACTTTTACAAGAACTCTACAAAATGAACCCCAACTTCTTACAGACCTCCACAGGGCCAGGGGAGAAGACAAAGGGCAAATCAGGCTCTGTACAGAGGTTTGGAGTAGCTGTTTTAACTATATTCATATTATTTTTATGATTTTTGTTTGTCTTATGCCTTGATATGTGATTATAATTTTAGATTTAAGTGTAATAATCTGATCACACTTAATTTAAGTTCTGATGGTCTGTCTCACTTTTATTTCCAGTTCCAACAGTAACAACAAAGATGCATGGCCATCGTTACAGCCCACAGGAAAAACGCCCAATGGGCTTTCAGAACATCGCAAGAGCCCGCCTCTTGATGGAAGCTCAGACTGTGAGCACTTAACTCCAGATGGGCCAGACTCCGACCTGGGCCTTGGTCCCCTTCCAGCCCTTTCCCCCTTCTCTTCAAACTGTGAACCTGCCAGGTAGACATGCCCGTAGCCTCCCTTTTCAGTTCCTATTTTAAAGAAATGAAAATAAACTTTAAAATGAGTTTATTAAAGATTTGAGAAAGCAAGTTTGGCCATAATTATCATTTATGCTGTTTTATTTCATATGGAAATACCTTGTGAATTCATGGAATCCCTCTCTCTAGCTTTAAAGATTTCATTTGGAAGCTGGAGGTTTGTATGTATAGCACATCCTGTAATAATATTGTAATTAGGCAACTTGAACTGATGTATATGCTCAGATAACATGGTGATCTTGTGATGATCTTATCAGGGTTTGAGCACTGCATGCAAATCACATTTAGGAATTTAAAAAGATTTACTGATGGTGTTTGCCCACAAGGTGACCAAAGATGGTGCAAAGGACAGCAAACAAAAGCAAATTGCAGATTGACAGCAAAATCACATAGAATAGTGTTTGTGTGTGAAATGGAGGCAGTCCCAAGTAGCAATGCTTGATTCTTTGTGTGAATGTAGAGCATGCTGTTGCTGTAGACCTAAAAGAGCAAGTAACTGTGATGACATGGCACATGCTCTCGAACATTGCCAAGAACATAGATGTGTTCCAGGCAGGGTGGCAAAGCCGTGATCCTAGTGCCAGCTACTGGATGTACTTGTATCCCAAAGAGATTACCTCCATCACTCAGTGTGAAAGCCTTGATGTAGACAAATGCCATGAGATGAGTCTGTATGACGGCCCAGACTGGCACAACTCAGTGACAAGTGTCTCGCTCAAGAAAGCCATCTCAAAACACCAATCCATTGAAGGACTGCGGTAGAAACACTGGAACCATAAAGAATTCTTGTACACATCACTTACATTCACATAGCTTGCTCACACAATGTGCTGTGGTACTTGGTATTAAGAGAGCTTTGAGCTTGAGAGCTTTTGAGGCACTCAATGTATTACATGAAGTCTAGTGCACAGGTAAATTCCACAGCAGACTTCTTCATGACTGTGACGGGTGAATGTGCTGCATGCTATTAAGGAAGACGTTAATTAAATGGTATTGGATTTAGGGACAATTTATCCACACATTTGTAATGAACAGTGGCAAATAGAAATAGTGGCCATACAGATACGGTATAGGGTCCAGAGGTGCCACATACCAGTTCTCCAGCAATAGGCATACACTATCTGCATCAGTGTTGCTCTTACAAGCCAGATGATCTCATAGACGCTGGGCTTGCAACCCCTCAGCTTGGTTCCCCCTTAGTGGCCACAGATGGAACTGGACACTGTCCTCTCGCCGTTTACCAACCAATTCAGTGGCTCCGCCAGCAGTAGATAGATGAAGTGAAATGGTACAAAGGTGTTAAGTAGCTGATCTGAAGAATTGTTAGTTTGGCCATTCACAGTGGATAGTCATTTATGTCTGTGCTGAGAAATAGTCCTCCAAAACAGTGAGTTGTTTGACTCAAATGATCTAAATCACCAGCTGGAGTAACTTCTGTAGTTCTCTCACAGGAGAAGTCTCCACTTTATCAGCAACTGTCATTTAGTTGTTTAGGTTGTGATGAGTGGCTAAGAGAGAGGAAAATCTAAAAAATGCCCGAGCGGTCAGCATGAATGCAAACACTTGTGGCATGAGAGCAAAGAATCCTGAACACACTTAGGATTGAAATAAGTCCTGTAGAAGTGTTAAGAAGCTTCATTATCTGGATCAAACACAATTAGCAAGGAACATAATTATAACCTTGTACCCACACAGGTAGCCTCTGTGTGTAGGGGAGCCTTCATGAAATAAGTGGTACAGGTTGGCATTGATGCTTCGGTAATGCTGCGTAGGCACTTGACTGCACTATTAAATGACCAGAGATGGTGCAAAGCACCGTAGACAAAGAATCTAGTTTCTGTCAAGTAGAAACTAAAAATGTACAGCATGGGAGGTAACAAGTGAGGTGCATCCAGAGATTTTCCAATAGCTTTCTTTTTTTCCAATTTGGACCATATGTTTAAAGTGGCAAGATAAATATAGTTCTGTCACGACCTTGAAATTTTAGCTGATTAATAAGTTCAGCAAAGCCATGTGTTGTTCATAAAGAAAAGAAAAATAAAGCTAAAGCCCATTCTGCTAGCATACATGCAAAAGATACAATAAAGACAAACATTACTCACCATTGCCCTCACTTATCAGCTATAATACTTTTTTTTTTTTTTATTTCAAATGGTTATGACTTGGTGATTATGTAATAATTATGATGTGCCTAGATAAATGTAACTTGTGTTTCCACTGCAGACAGTTAATGGTTCGTAATAGTTTAGAACTTTTTTTCCCCTTGACAGAATTCAGGATTTGAGTGTTGTACAGGCATATCTTTTGCTTTGTCTCTCATGTGAGAACTCTAGATTGTCATATACCACATACAGTAACCTAACACTTAGAAGAAGAAAAAAGAAAAACTAGTGGTCGACTCATATGTTTTTAGATGTGGCCTTCACCCATGAGCCGCAGAGACTTCCTGCTTCATTCAAGACACAGCTTGGCCAGCCACTGCTTAGATTCTCTTAAAATCTTAATTATCTTTTTTTTTTTCTCAGCCCCAGTGACAAACTTCCAGAAGCCATCAGTATAGGAAATGGGGAAACATTGCCACAGGTACTTTCTACATCACAGTTACTCTGTAGACGTTTCAAAAAATATAGTGAAATAATTACTTTTTTAATTTTACTTATTCACACTGTAAGTCTTCTTTCTTGTACTGTATTACTGCACCTGTTTGGATGTCTTGTTTGGGTGATTTCCTTAGTCTGTGATTCTCCGTCTCCCCACTTCAGATTCCCTGCAGTGACTCCCCGTCGCCCCCTCCTGGTCTGCCCAAACCTTGTCTGGTGGTGCCAATCAGCGTTTCAGGCTTGACTGTGCGTTCACCTTTCGAAGGGGCAGCAGCTGAGTCACAATCGCTGTTCTCTGACAACAGCAACTTCAGGCACCCTAACCCCATCCCGAGCAGCCTTCCCGGCTTCCCCAGCTCCCCACATAACAACACAGACTGGCCCACTGCACCTGAACCACAGAGCCTCTTCACCTCAGGTTAGCAAGTTAGACTGTCAGTGGAGCTTTATGGTTTAGCAAAATATTATATATTTACAAAATATCAGCAGCGTTGCATTTAAATAACTTCTGGTAGTTAATCAGTGATCCATTTAATTTTGAGATTTCGTGCATCCGAGTTGTCTTGATCTAATCTTGGGCAGCTCCAGAGTTTAGTATTTTCCCTGGTTTGACATGACTCAGAATGTCAGCTAATTAGCTTGTCAAGTGTTTTTATTAAATACGTTGTAACAGGCTCAAGAAACTACACTGTTTTGCTTTAGTGCCTCCTGACAAGTCACATGTCTTTTAAACCAGACGTTATAATTGACAAGTTATATATTATGTAATTCATGTATTTGTAAATTAAAATGCTCCTCCTTTTGCAGATACCATACCAGTATCGTCCTCCACGGACTGGCAAGCGGCCTTTGGCTTTGGCTCCTCCAGCAAACAGCAAGAGGATGACCTCGGCTTTGATCCCTTCGATATTACACGAAAGGCACTGGCTGACCTCATCGAGAAAGAGCTGTCAGTGCAGGACAAAACCTCACTGGCCATGAGTCACATAACTCCAGCGCCAGGCTTCCCCCACGGGCCTGTGCACAGCCCCCTCCACAACGCCCCCTCCAGCAAAGGCCCCCTACTCCCCCATGCCTCGTCCACACACTTCCCCGCGAACTCTGTACTGCCCCCGCGTGGCTTCTCTCAAGTCCCGCAACGGGCTGTATACAACTCCTTTAGCTTTCCCAGTCAGGCACAAGCCTCACGCCACAGCTGGCTGGCCATGTCTGCACGGAGCAACCTCCCGCACTTGAATCACAATGCCACAGCTGCCCCCTCCACTGCACAGCACAACAGCTTCTTGGACTTGACTTTGCCAGCTCATCAACAGCATCACAGTACAGGGCTGGGAGGCATCCCCATAACAGGTGAGTTGGACGAGCTGCCAGAGGGCTTCTGGGAAATGTAGTCCAGCTGTTTGTTCTGAAATAATAAGCATGGTTTTGGAAATGCATTTTATACAAAACTCAGTCACTGAACTGCGTATAGAGTGTGGTGCCCCATGAGGAACATGTTAAATTGTTTTTTTAGTAGTTTGAGTAAACTGCAAACCTCAAATTAATTTTCCTTTATGGCTATTGTGAACAGTGTTAGGGATAATGCTAACGGATTCCAGGACAGGACTCTGGGTTAAAGGTCTAGAGTTGAAAACCTCCTAAAAGAGGTGTTAGCGGTTTCCTTCAGGGTTTAGAATGTCAAGGTTTTCAACCTGGTATGCTGGAAAAAGAGTAAGAATCAGGTTTAGTATGTCAAAGTTTTTAAGGGGGATATTTGTCCACTAGGAGGCAGTATTGTGCTGTGTTGGTAACAGGATAAGACTGGTAGACTAAATCCATTGTCCCCATCAAGAAGATTCTGGTAAATGTAAAGGTTTTTGCCTTGGAGTCATTCTTCCTCATTTCAAGCAGAGTGAGCGCAGATTATTCTATGGCAATTTCTGCATTAGTAGACTGAGCTTTATTGCATTGACTCGTTTAGGTCTCAGCACAGTGCATTGCTGTCCACCTCAGGGTGTTGTCGAGCTGATCTCATCAGATTCTAAATAGCCGACACACTGCTTCTGTTTTTGTTAACATGCATTCTTTATTATACACACGCTACAAGCTTTTCTTAATGGCGTAACAGGGTTGTTTTCCAGCCCTTCTGAGGAGAGTCATCATTTAAATTCAGTGTTTGATGCTATTGAAGCATGTTGGGTTATGTGACCCAAAACAAGGTTTGCAACCCAAAAAGGTTGCAACATAATAGTGATCCAGAAGAACAGCAGTACCTAAACCAGGTGTTAAATTAGAATTAAACCAGGGCAGTGTGATGTTGTGTGCTGTTTGTTAAATGACATTGTTAGTAGTTATTATAACTTTGATGGTGTTTTGCACTGCATGAACGATTATTTTAAAGCTTTCTTAAACTTTTTACCGCACTACTGTACATCAAAGGTTATTACTGAAGCCTACGTGTGGCACAGCTCACAGCGAAAAATCTCTTATCCCCAAATCTTTAGTGTGCGCCCAGAGCACTTGCACAGCAGTTCATATTAATCTTTCATTGACTTTGTTCTTTTAAACACTGGTTGTGTTTCCTTTCAGTCTAGCTCTAAGGCATCTTGCATGAAACAATAGTCACCTAACTAATTTGCTGAGACTGCTTTTAGAGTGTAGCATTTGTTAAATTGCTTTGTTTCCCAGGATGCCTTTGGTTCCAAGTTCAAGATTAGATTAAACTTCTGTTAGAGCTTATGCAAAGGAATAGTGAGCCAGCTCTTGTTCTTATTAATGTAAGATACTGTAATTTGGGTGCTATGGTCAACTTTTATCAATTGGCAGCTCAGTGCAATTCTGTTCATACATGCTCAGGCTTTCTGCATCAGCAGTAGTAAATGATGATTAAAATGTTAAATGTAGTTTTGAGACAAGACACTGTATTTGAATTCTTGTACTCTGCTATTACAGAAATCCTCATTTAAAAGGCACTGTAAGGCACAATAGGTATTATTATTAATAGGAATTGGTCTTGGTGAGAGCACACATGTTTGACATGTAACGTGAACACGGATTATTAACAAGTATTACACAGAGGTGGGGGCCGGGAGGGTGGCGTACAATAAGAGAATAACGAGACACAATATATATATATATATATATATATATATATATATATATATATATATGCATCTACACTATTAAGTCGCACGGAATGAATATGCAGCTTAACGTTGCGTCATGGTAAATGATAACTTGAGAGAGCAATTGAAGTCAATGTAATGTAGTCGTGGGCTGGAGGTTAGGGAACCAGTCTTGCGACTGAGGGTCGCAGGTTCGATTCCCTGAACTGACAGTAACGACTGAGGTGCCCTTGAGCAAGGCACCTAACCCCCAACTGCTCCCTGGGCGCCGTGGATGCCCGCTGCTCCAGGTAAGTGTGCTCAGTGAGTGTGTTTGTGGGTGTCTCACTTCACGGATGGGTTAAATGCGGAGACTAAATTGCCCCACTGTGGGATCAACAAGGGATTAAAATCTTAAAAAAGAGTCTTTAAAGCGTTTCAGGACCATTTCCATACACAGTAAAGGAGAGCTTCCATGCTAAAATGCAGAAAAATCGCAAAAAATTTAGATGCATATTGTTCTTTGGATATTAACTATAAGCTAGTAATCAAGTTACTCGAGGAGTCACTACAGCTTCCCTGATGTCTATTATTATTTTTATTTTAGTTTCACTTGACTGGAGGAATCACATTTTAAATAGTGTAAATTCTGCATTTTTAGGTAATTATTTTACATGTGCTGCACAGTATGCTAATGGTAGATAATGCTGGCAGAGCTTCAGTCTGCCATGCATGTTTTTAATGAATGCCTACTGTAGTATGGGATCTCGACAGTGTTGGCATCTTACTGCTTGTACTCTGGGAATTTCTCATTGCTCAGTGAATAAATATAAACATAATATGTATTTAGATTTTAAATGTAAACAATTGATGCACAAACAAAATGAACAAAAGAATTGTTCTAATTGTCATGGTCACCATTCAGATGAAGAATCCCAAGTATGCAGACTGTGCTGTGCATTGGAGTTAATAGCAACAGAGCGGCTGCTTGACAACAAACCACATGAACTGACAGTGCAGCTTGAAAAGAGCAAACAGTATCTATATAGTATATTATGTTATGACCATATTTTTAGAAACTGAAGAAGCACAGATCACGTAAACTGAAGCAGAAGTGGGTGAAAGCAAGCAGAATCCCTGCAAAAGTGATATTTATTGAAAGGCGATTTACTTCTTATCTTAAAATAGACTAGCTCTTGTTCCATCCACATGTATTAAACATCACACTACTCGTTTATCTGTGCACAAATAAGGCAGCACAGGTGATTTGTGTTATTGCTAGCTTTGCTCCACTTACCTGCACATTAAAATCAAAAACAGCGTGCATGTGGGGACAGATTATGGGGTAATTTGGAGTCCTTGATTTAAATGACTTGTTTAGTAACAAAAAGCTTTTATCGTTTTAAGTCAGTCTGTTCATGTCACCTTCAACATTAGATGAAAAACATTGGTCACTCAGACTCTTCACTAGCATCTCTTTAAAGACTTTCTAATTATATTTCCAGATGTTTTAAAAAGACTGTCTGTAAAAAGGGACTTCTTAGCTTCCAGTAAATGTCCTTATGTTCACCCCACACATGGGTTTATCAACTCATTCTCACATGAAGATAGCCATGGTTTTACCTGCCTCAGTCAATAGCCGTGTTGCGGGAAGACAGTCTAAAAATGGAGAGCTGTAGTTTAGTCACTCTGTTTATGTTCTGTGTATGTATTTGTAACAAAGATGTTCCCACACCATATAACTAGAATCCCAATGCACACAGTGTTTTTGGCAGGCAGTGCTGGTTCTGTACAACACCTTGTCAAAAAGTAGCCCTGAAGCCTCAGTGTTTGTTGCCCCTCTCTTTTGTATTACTGGGGTTTCCCCTCATCCCTGCACCGTGTTCCCTCATGATTATGTTTCTTTACTGACTTGCTCACCCCCAGCACCACACGCTTGCTTCCCTATAGACAAAAGCTTCAGGTGCTTACTGTCTTGATAAGAAAAGCTCTGGGTTTGCTTTGGCTTGAGTCCAGGTGCAGAAGTACTTTATTATAGCAGCAGACTGACAGCTCCATACTATAATTGTCCATTTGTTTGCTTGTGTAGAAAGGTATAACCCGACTTATAAATTGTGTATGCAGCCTAATGTAAAATTAACTTGGAAGAATGGTCTGCCCTGTATCTGTTCCTCATACAGCTTGCTATTTTTGCTTCTCTCTTCAGAAAACAGCAGTTCGGTAGAGAGTATAAATGTCAAAGAGTGGCAAGATGGCCTCCGAGCACTTTTACCAAACATCAACATCAATTTTGGTGGTCTGCCAAATTCCTCATCTTCCTCGTCTTCCTCCTCCTCCTCGTCCTCCTCGTCCAGCATGAATCACACAGGAGGCATCACGCACAGCCTGAGCTGGGACGGCACAGCAAGCTGGATGGACCCTGCCATCATCACAGGTACACCGTTACTCATTACGTCCTGCATTAGAATAATTAGTCCACTACTTTCCTCTTGAATTTCAGAATAGTGACAGTGAAACAGTTAACTGCATGAGACGAAATCATTTCAGCCCTGCTAATTAAACGAGTGAAATTTAATTCAGTGTAAGTTGACATACATTCCTGTAGGGACTTTGAAGTGATTCAGTTAGTATTGCATTTATCTTTTGTCGCCATTTACAAAAGAAGGTGTATTCATTTAATAAATATTTAGCTCTTTGTATGTAGTTTAATTATATTTACAAGCATATACGCTTTTATGTCAATATGCAAACTTCATTTAGGCATTACAGAAGAAGCCATTGTTGCCCCATCGTGGGTCAAATAGATGCAGATCAAATGAGATTTGTCCATCTGCTGTTGCCTGAAGCCGTTAGTTCATTTGTTTGTTCACGAAGAGTAGGGCAGTTGAAATTTTAAACCCATTTGCTCATTATCTACTTTCACACCATATAGCTTCATCGTATTCACACCGTGCCAAATTCATCAGTCACTCTTTTTAGGCTGTTCCCTGTCTGTCCTTGAAATTCTTAAATCCCATAGAGAAGGACTTGGCTGATGTTAGGTGGAAGTGTTATTTCGCTTAGAAGTGGCATTTTCGTTTACTGACTGACTGACAGCACTGAGAGCAAAAAAGGTGGCTCTTGCCAGAAACTATGAGAATGAGTTAACTGTAGGTAGGCTAGTAGTGTGTTTTCATGTGGGCTTGTGTGCTTGAAATATTATTGTGAGGTAGTAGTGCAAAGACAAACAGTGGCCTGAATGTGTTTAACCTTAGCTGTCTACTCCCCAAATCATCTGCTAATGTTAAAAGTAACCACTGTTAGCTAGAAGCTAGCATTATTAGTGGTCCAGTTTGTGGCGTGGTATCGCTCTACTAAAAGTTGATGCTAGCGTGAGTATCCTGGCTTGGGAATTGTTATAGAGAAGAGGATTAAGCTGAGGCTTGCTAGTGGAATTAACCCTGCGGTTACATTATGTAGACACCATATGATTACAAGGACACCCTGATTCTTAAGACTTATAGGCCTCCAGTATGGTGTACATGTACAAATACTACTCATTATAATTATTATAAACAATTTTAATAATAAATTCACTAGTAGGCTGCCTTTCCTGTTATTTTCCTTGTATATTTATGTAGATACATTTAATAAATCAAAAAATCATTAATTCTTTGAACTACAAATTTGACCGTTTTCAACTCTTATTTTTAATCTGCCACAATTTAACATAATAAACACTTCTAAACAAAGACATTGAAATGAAGCACCAAAGTGAACATATGACTTAGGAGTTATGTTTTAAGGACTACCAGTAGGAGGATTATGTATTTTGGATCTTAACTCCACATTATTAAAATACTAGAGACACTTGTATGACAAATGCTATGCAGCTGATCGCAGTCCAGCAAACGAAGCTTGCCTAGTCTTGTTTTTCTTTTTTGCAAGCAAATGGTAAATATGCAGTGCAAGGACACAGAAATAAATAATGCATTTAGGCGTTTAAAACGCTTTATTTCTGTAACCTTTTCACTAAAAATGTCAGCAGTGCAAAGGCGTTTTGTGGGTCGCAGAGGAGGGCACCTGTTCCAGATCAATTTTCCCTCGTGCAGTTTTAACCAGACCACACATTGTACAGACGCAGCCAAGAGAACTGAAGCTGACATGCTCCTACAGTACTGGCAAGGTGCCTGTAATACCATACCAGGTTTACTGAACCTCAAGGGCGACCCTGTGGCTCTCCATCAGAAACCGTTAGAATGCAGTTAGAATCCCTGCCATCAGGTTGTTTTTTTATCTGTACTTCGATGAGGGCGATGTCACTCTGATGGCATTCAGATGAAAGAAAGAGCCCCTCTTCAAGTGTGAACGATAAGTTGTAAACAGGCAGTGATTTAAGCAAGTTGATGCAGCTTGCTATTACAAAGATAGAGGTTGGGCTAAAACGCCTGCAGCTAGCTGAGGTTGAAGCTGCAATCTGCATGGAAGTCACGTCTGTCGTCTGGGTGTTGGTGTCGGCTGCTGGGCGACATCCATCATCTGCAGGAGGTTTGAAATTAATGACTCGCAGCAAAACCTCTGGGCCAGGAACATTTCAACTTCCTTAAACTGAGTAAAAAAAAAAAAGGTATCCAGTAACGTCCTGTTTCCATGGTAATTAATCCCGTAACAGCTACTCAATATATTTGAGTGCCCTCCATGGCGGCTTGCATTCTGAGTAGACCTGAGGAGGAAAATGGACACCAACTTGTCAGAATGAGAGTTCGATTTAACCACAACTTCTTATTGCCTTATTGCTTACTTCCTTTTTTTCACCCGCAGGTATCCCAGCATCGGCAGGCAACAGTCTGGACTCTCTTCAGGATGACAATCCTCCTCACTGGCTTAAATCCCTGCAGGCTCTCACAGAGATGGACGTCCCCTCCGGCTCCACAGTGCCCCCCCAGCCCCCTCACAACACGCCTTTTGGGGCTCAGGTCCCCCTCCACAGAGCCAGCTGGGGCCCGTACCCACCCCCAGCGTCGGCCAACCCCGCCAGCCAGTTTCACTCACCTCCCCCAGGCTTTCAGACCGCCTTCAGACCGTCAGCCCAGGCCCCTACAGACCTGCTCCAGAGTGCCGCCATGGACCGCCACTAAGGACTGTGAAACTAACATCCTTTCCTTTACTCAGAGAAAACCCAACAAACACAGCAAACCGAATCAATACAAAATTACAAAACTATTAACAAAGTAATTATACGATAATGTATTCTTTTTTTTTTCCTTCTCCTTCTGGTCTTTTGAGCTCAATTTATCTTTCTTTGTTCACATTTTTCTTGGTTTAGTCTTTGTTCCTCTTGTCCCGGTGCTCTATCCCAGCGTTATGGGCCTGTGTGTGATCACATAAGCAAAGAAATTCTCTAACACAACTAAAGAGTTTTGAGTAGATTCACAGTGCGGGAAGTGTGTATGGTGAAAGTTTTGGCTGTGTGGAAATCATGAAAGTGATGTGCAAGGATTAGTCCTGGGGAAGATTCCATTGAAAACAATGGAACGTCTTGATCAGAAATTCTTGTTTTTGTTTTTTTTTTTTTTTACCTTTAAAGCTATACCAAAAAAAAGATCAGCACCCATCCTACATCTACCTGCACAGTGAAGAGTGTACTTCCCATAAGTCCTTAAGCCCAAAATCCAGTATTATAAATAAAAAAATCTGGGGTTCTTTGCAGCCCCCTTCCCTTTAAAATTAACAGCCAACTTGCCTTTGTGCTGCTCTGAAGGATCGAATGCATAGCGAAAGGAGAGAAAAACTTGATTAAACTTTTTTCCTGTTTGTGGCAGAGGGGTGTTTCTCGGGGCTGTTGAGCCTCCTTTTAGAATATGGCTATGGTTCTTACACGCCAAGAGGGGGAAAAACAGGGAAACACACAAGCCTGGTCTTGGGACCGTGCCTTGTTTTACTGGGTGCAGCTTTTTCGGTGGCAGGCATTTGTTCATGACCCTCCCACCAAATGATTGGTATTGGGTAGGTCAGGAGGCTTTTCAGTTGCAGCTCTGCATTTAACCTCTGTATCAGAGGGTGGTGCATTGCGAAATCGATTGAGGCCTCCATTTTGTTGAGCAGGGAAACTGTAAGACCCCTTCAAGCAAAGGGCAGGCGTAGCGGGCAGGATTCCACCATGTGGCGTCCTTCACAACTGCCCTTACTTGAAGAGGACACCCCCAAAGAGTTTGTGTGTTCTTAGGTTTGATTTTCCCCCCCCCCCAAAAAAATGGATGTTGGGATCTGGGACACTTTACTGGGTATGATACATAATCTATATAAATGAGGAGACACATGGCAACAATGCCGAGTGATCATTATCATGCCTCAGTTTGTAGCATCAGTGAGGAAAACACTGAAGTTCTTTGCACTGGTGGGTGTCTGACAAGAGACAAGTTATGTCAGGGGTCAAGTTATGATCGATGTGGTGTGAGAGAAAGTGACCTAATGTTTTTTATTAATATAATAATTTGATTTGATTTCATTTGATCAACGTTCATGGATAATTTGTCTTAAATTTGTATTAAGTGTCATCAAAAAAGGTAACTGAATAGAGATTATGTTTTGTGTTTCTCACACTGCCTGAGCACAGTGATAGCCTGGCCACACTGATGACGAAAGCTGGGATAGCAGTACTGGTAGGCAACACAAAGGTCTGTCGACACAAGATCTCGCCGAGGGCCGTATAAAAACCACTCTCCTCCATCTGCCTCCTTTAATTTTCTTTTAATGGTCTTAATCCTGTATCAGCTGTGTAGGTTCTTGCCAACTGTTCAGTATTCAACAGTATTCAAGAGGAAATCATTCAATTAAAATCTCAAGAAGAAACCAATGCAGTTTAACTATGGGTTTTACTCTATGCTAAAACGATAAGAGAGAGTTTAAAATGAAGAGCTAAAGGAACTGTACCTCTCTGCAGGTCTGGAAGAAGAAACAATTTAAATAAAAGAGAAAATAATGATGCTGGTGTTGGTCTTTGAATCACTGCTGCTTATTTGACAGCCTCTAATCGTCTCACACACCTCTGTTCTCATTTGCTTTCCTGTGAAACAACACGTATGGCAGAGTGACTGCCAGCAACTTTTATAAGGGAAGCAGTGTCAGCCGTTACGTAGACTAAACCCTGTTAAATAATCACTACGCTAGAGAGACAGACTAGCCTGACTAATTCTTTCAGACAGCCTGGTTCAGTAAATCAGATGTCTGATTCAGTAGTTCATTTTGTTTCTCTAGAGATGGTGAAGCGACAAGGCGTCCCTGGACGGCCAGAAATGTAGTTTTACCGTTTGTGCTACATGTAGTTTAAATAAGACTGAAGGAAAGTGAGGGTGGAAGGGTGGAAGCAAGCCTGGATAAAGTGAGGGTCATACAATAGTATTGTTCCTGAACTGGGCAGGTTTGATTTTTGGGCTTGCCTTACCAAGCTAACTAAGGTTGCCCCTGTGTTCATAGGGCTCAGTGTTCCCAGTGTCCTGTATTCCTTAGACTCTCTTTTCCTAGCGAACTGTCTAGAAAATGACGCTGTATTTCCAGGGACATTACTGTTACTTTTTCCCAGGACCCCACTCTGCCTCAGTCATGTAGAGGCAGAGCTCAACCTTCCTTTAATTATTTAATTTAATTATAATAATAGTGGATTTGCCACTCCCAAACTGGCCTTCATGTTATGTGCTGTCTGTGCTCTCTGATAGCTTGCTATTTAGCTAGCTATGGCTACAGCAAAGACGAAAGGCAATGCGCCGCACGTACACCAGACGAAGCAGTTATTTAAAAATAATGTCCTGCACATGACTAAGTTCCCTTAGCAGGCTAATAAACTCAGGAGGCACCCTGTACTAGACTCTATAGTGGGCACCCTGCTTTAACACACCTGCTGGAACTCTGAAAGGGCTTGTTAATGAGCTGTTGAGTTAAATCAGGTGCGTTGGAGGCAGGGAAAGTACAAGGATGTGCAGGTCAGGGAGCCTCCAGGTCCAGGGTGAAACACTGCTAACTGCGAATAGAACGCTGAGGCATTGCTATTGGAACAACCTGCTCCTCGTTCCTTCTATCCCCTTTTTGTGACCGCATGACCTTAGTAACACCTTGTACATGTTTCCTTTACAGTACCACTCAAAAGTTTAGACTCTTAAAGTGTCACAGTATTATCTTTTGTCATCTCTTTTTATTTCCTTTTTCTTTAGCGTGTTTTTAAAAAAAAAATAGTTACCCTTTTAGTTTAATGAATATTCATGATGGACAGACCAATAGAATTGCTCCAAAATTGCTTAGAAAATGTTGTTATATCAACCTCCACTGCAAGTTAAGAATTTTGGATGTTCCAGTCCACAAGGTGTACTAAATAATTCCATGAGTGCTATTTCGTATTCTGATGTCTTCATTTTTACTTTTAGCCTTAAGATAAACATAAGTAGCCATGACTATACCTTTGAGTGGTACTCTGTGTATATTGAGATGTGATCTGATGAAACATTAGCCCCTGGGAATATAGGTACACTCCCTATGAGAGAAACCCTTTCATAGCTGGTTTATTAAGTGGCCTTGTTTTGGTGATTCATCTTCAGCTTGTGAGCTGATTTATCATTTGAGTCATTCAGTAAAAATATATTCTGAGCTGATGGTCAGCCATTGTCAGTCCATAGTGTCCGTATTAGTTCAGTTTGAAACCTCACTCTGGCGATTTGGTGTGGCGCTGAGGTTCTCAGTGCTTGCTCTAGTGGGCGTCAGCACCAACCTCAGAACTGGAGGGCTTCAAATGCTTTCAATGTGGGCCAATTAGCTTAATGTGAGCGAGGAGGCAGCAGCTGCCAGATAATGTCAAGAGTGCATTAGGTGTTCGCTCAGAGCTCTCAGCTCTTGGCGTACAGCAGATCACAGCCGTTGCTCTCATGTAGCGGAAATTACCCCGAGTACCGTGCTAGAGCACTAGCCTTAACAAGCACACGTCTACAGTTTTTGAAACGGCATCTGAAAGTGCATATATCCTGTCTCCGAGTTGGTGGAAACCCACTGTTTGAGTAGAGACTTTGAACGTGCTTTCCAGCATGTTCATCAGGATCTTACAGAGCCTTTATGACAGTTAGGTACTCCTTAGGCGCTGTGAGTGATTTCTGATGGTATGAGTCATTGAGAAGTCCCTGTGATCCAAGAGTATTTTGAGGCAAAGCACAGAAAGTAGAGACGGCTAATATTAGCTGTAAGCTATTAGTGGAAGTTGTAGTAGAAGTGAGACTCCAGGAGAATTCAAACCAACTTTAAGATGTATATATGTATAGTGGCCCCAAAAAAGTATTTGGACCAACATCGCTAATGTTAATGAAGTTTTTTAAGGTATTTCATAACATTTGTAACAAATTGATATTCGCAAAGGCGAAAACAAGTTTTGACACAACATCAAATAGATGGTAGATGGTGTGTGGTGAAGTTCTGGTGGGGATTTTCAAATGGAAACAGTGTGGGGATGTTTTTATTTATGAGCTTGTGTTCGTTGATGGGATCATGGGGTGTACAGGGGCACTGAGAGAGAAACCTTTGCAGGCAAAGTTTGAAAAGATTACTTTGACTGAACTGTAAGTGTACTGCTGCACAAAATTCTATTTGAGTCTAGACACAGTGACCAATTGTGCTTACACACAGAGGAACCTGACCTCCCCATTTAACCCATCCAGTGAAAACACCCAACATACACACTACTGGACAGTGAGCACATTTGCCCAGAGTGGTAGGCAATCATTCTCACAGCACCCAGGGAGCAGGTCAGTCAAGTCCTGTTGGTTCAGGGAATCTATCCAGCGAACGTCCGATCATAAGGCTAGTTCCCTAGCCTCAAGCCTAGTTCTGCCCCATTAGCCAGTTAATACCATTTAAGTATGGTATTGCAAAAACACAGTGGGTGAATGTGCCTTGTGTTTGTATGTTAATGTTGAACTGCTGTTGTGCATCAGAGGCATCATGACTTGCCCCGACCCCGAGTCACTTTGGATTTCTTTAAATTGGGTAGACCTGAGGCTTTCAGTATCATCATGATATCAGCCGATCATCAGCTACCATAAAAAGAAGAGTTGTACTCAGAAGGAAGTGTCAGATTGCAGTGCTGTTGGGAAGGTAGATAAAGGTTACCCGGAATAATAAATGATGATGAATTGAGACTGATATGGGTAATATTTATTGGGCTACACCTACAGAAGTAGTTTCTCTCAGTATGGCATCAGCCCGCCATGTTTGCTAGCATAACCTGCCCGACGTTTTGCTATGGTGTTGTAGAGGTTCCTAATGGTGTCCTGTGATAATCCATCCCATGCAGCTTGAATATTCTCACACAGGTCCTGCAGATTGTGCGGAAAGGGGTGGAGGTGGAGTGATGCGTGACAACACACTATTCATCTTGGTGCTGAGCACGGTGCCACCACACATGGGTTTGTTGGTCATCTCCACCAAGACAAAACACAATGATATGGCCTCTCCTCGCTTACCTTACATGGTGGGCCAAGCAGTAGGTTCATTCCTTTCAGTCGATCCTTCTGGGTGCTACCATCTGTGCAACTTTTCTTTTGATGATGTGTGTATTTCAAATCAATATTTGATGAAGCAATTTATTTTTCGGAAGAGCACTTGTAGACATTTATGTAATGCTGACTGCACCACAGCAGTGCACACAAGATCTGCAGTTACTCAGCTGTCTGATCAGCTCCCTCAGAAATAAAGAATAATAACAAAAGCATCGTAAAAGCTAAAACTAGTACAGTAAAGGTGATGGAATTTGTCACTCAGGATGATCAACTGTTCTCTGTCTGTTAATATCATGAGCTACATCAAACCCAGTCATTAGTAATCTGATGACTCATATTGTGTATGCACAAGCTCATTGATAATGAGAACATCCATTAGCCTCACCACAGACATCTGATGTGAATCCTGTGAGTAATCTCAGTTTGTTCCATGCAGTAAAAGATACGAGCTGATAAAGGCTACAATAGTAACATGAACATTTGTTCAGTGATGGACAAAATACATAAACCATGGAGTTCAGCTAAAGTAGAGATCCCCAAGGTAAAATAATCCTCCAGTAAAAGTGGAAATCCCAACCTTTACATTTATGGCATTTAGCTGACGCTCTTATCCAGAGCGACTTACAAGGTTAATCATATTACAGGTAGGCCAGTGCAGTGTTAGGAGTCTTTCCCCAGGACTCTCATTGGTGTAGCACAGCGTACTCACCCAGACCAGGATTCAAACCCCAGTCTCCTACATGTGGTGGTGGCCCCCTTGCGGGCAGTGGAGTTATCCACTGAGCTACACCAACCACCATTTAGACCTTTAGACCGCCGTTTAGGCATTTAGACCTCCAGTACTGTAAAAGTACTAAAGTATTTACCTTCAAATGTAATTAACTATGGAGAGTAACAGTAGTATGATTTATTATCAGTTCTGGAACAAGACTCTTAATCAGCTCAGTCTAGGAGAAGAGGCTCTACTGTCTCTCTCGGTCCACCAGTCTTTATTAGAAGCTCATTATTAGTCTGACACTGATGTTGATTCAAATGATCCTAAACACTGAAAGAGAACAGTTTCCAGTATCTAGAACCAAGCTCTGTCCTACAGGTCAAAACAAGCTTAAAACTAAGTGTCATGCATCACACGTCCGGAAGACCTGGTGTCACTCCACCTCCACCCCTACCACAAAATCTGCAGGTACTGTGTGAGAATATTCAAGCTGCGTTATCACAGGACACCATTAGAAACCTCTACAACTCCATGCTGAGACGTCTGGCATGTTGCGTTAGCAAACATGGCGGCCGGATGCCATACTAAGAGACACTACTTCTGTATGTGTAGCTTAATAAGTATTACCCATATCAGTCTAAATTATCATCATTTATTGTTCCTGGTAACATTTTATCTTCCTTCCCTACAGCACAGCAATCCCACACTTCCTACAAGGTGCAACTAACTAACTATTACAAGTGTGTATAGCCTTTTCCTAAACTGCCCAAAGCCACCAGTGAACGTGCATGTGCCTTAGTTTTTTCATGTAATGTTGATGATGGTAAAATAGTTGAAAATCTTTGGGGAGTATATGACCTTATAACTTTATGAATCTACTTCCCAACCGTGCATACCTTCAAAAAAAAAACATTTTAGACCAAAAAATGGATCAGCCTGCATATCCAGCCACCACGGTTCCTATTAGGTTCCTAATAGGTTCCTAATAGGTTCCTATTGCCACCACTGGCAAACCACTTTATGATGTTGGGTAAATTTATATTTGCCACCAAACTTTCTAGAGTGCATGAATGCCTTCATCTTTTTTCAGTACTACTTCTTTTTTCCTTCACACAGTGTAACTACATTTTTCTGTTTCAGAAGGACGGATGCTCTGCCCCCGCATTCCCTACACGCCCCTGCTTTAGCAGGCCTGGCCAATGATGTACAGGCTGCGTGTCAGACGAGAGCGATCATGCACTGCCAGTGCTGGAAGCACATTAACTTTGAGCAGTCCTTTCAGCTGTTCATGCCAAGAACGAGAGTGTTCCTGAGACTTGTAAGAGTGACCTGACTGCTGTTTAAAAAGTTGTCACACTGGGGTAGTTCAAACTCTGCTAATGACTGACTGAACTATTAGAGGATACTTCACTCATTCTTGCGCCAGTGGGTCGTGTAGTATTGGCCTAATGGCATATTTCGGAGCCAAAGTGGCGTCTCCCGGTGAAATAAATAGGTAATCAAATGCGAGGCGAGCGCTCGGGGTCGGAAGATGGCCTCCAGCTCGTTGGCCTTCTGGAGCACAAATCAAGAGCTGTCCCGTCTTAATCAGCGCTGAGTATTCATAGCAGTGCACCCGTTCTAAATGCTTTCATGAAGAATTCATTAAGCCTCAAACATGAGCTTTTCATCTCTTTAAATGAGTCTATTAGTCCTTTTGTTCTGCTGCAGTGTACTCGCAGCCAACAGGGCCAGCGTGCAACTTCATCTTCAGTCTTTGGCCCATTCCTCTTTGTGAGGATGCGATTTCTGGTTTGATGTGGACGTCGTTTTTTATGATCACCGTCATTAGATCATTGGTCCTACAAAGGCGGCAAATCAGATGAGTCTCTGTTAATTATGACCAATTGCTTTGTTTTAATTCATTTAGAGGACCCAGTGCCCATAACTTCACCCACAGGTCTGTGCCAACGACTCAAACTACCTATGAAAATGGTCACTATGCTACGCTACAGTGCAGTACGTTATACTACACTACAAGGAAGCATACAGTCAGGTCCATAAGTATTTGACCAGTGACACAATTTAGTAGTGCTCTCTCTGTACATCACCACATTGGATTTGAAGATCAGGCTCTGACTGAAGTGTAGACTTTCAGCTTTAATTCAAGGGCTTTAACAAAAAACTGCTTTAACCTTTTAGGAATTACAATCTGCAATCTGTTTACATTCACTCATATTCCAAAACATAGATGCAGCCAGAAGAGATCAACCGACAGGATTGAAACTTGGTGGGTAGGTTTGACATTGTGAAGCATGCAAATGATGAAGTTCCATGCTCGACTGCACATGTGATGTAAGCATGGATGGGCCTTATCACTGTACCTCACTGACCCAACAGCCACGACCGCAGATGTTCAAGAAGCAGTGATCAGCCCTACATGCCTCATACATCCCCTGTAGCTTGAATATTCGCACACAGTTCCCGCAGATTGTGCGGCAGGGGTGAAGGTGGAGTGACATCAGGTCTTCTGAATATGTGGTGCGTGACCACAAACCATTCGTCTTGGTGCTGACCACGGTGCCTCCACACACAGGTTTGTTGGTTGTTTCCATTCTGAGTCACTCCATGACAGTCTGGTACGACACCATTGCAGTCTTTGGCGACACTGATGTAGTGTTAAGGGCAGTCGCATGAAGTCCTGCATCGTGCAGCGTCTGCTAGTGGTGCTGGCACTAACGGGATGACCCATGGAGGGCATCACTGATCACTGAATGTATAGAATCGAGGCTAGCGGTTCAGTCAGGTACAGCAATAAGACCCGTACCTGCTTATGTCATATGTACAGCTGATCGCATATCTCACAATGTCAGACCTACCTACCTTCTGGGTGCAGCTGTTCTTTTGGTGGTAAGTGTTGGGGTATTGTTGCACAATATCTCCTTTTATAGCACAGTTTAAAAGCTCTAGTTCCTGTTTTAAATGTAGTGAATATTCTTGATGGACAGAGCAATAGAATTGGTCCAAAGCTGCTTAGAAAAAAGTCTTGCTATATCAGCCTCCATTGCAAGCTGTATTATCCTCCTGAGTAGTTCCATTCGAGTTTTTTGAGATGGATTGTCTAATTCTATGAGTGCTATTTTATATCTTGATGTCTTCACTTTTATTCTACAGTAAAGCATTGAGCTAAATACAAGGACAACCATCTATGAGTAGTCGTGTCTTAACTTTTGACTGGTACTGTACATCAAGCACAGGTGTTTCTGTCCATCCTTCCACTGTAGCAAAAAAGAACTCCTGGGACTGTGAAAAAAAGGTCTCCTGTAATAAAGGGAAAGACTGGACAGCATACACAGAAAAATACATTATATTAATAAAGACATGTTTTCTGATTGAAAAAAAAAGAGTACTTATTGGCTGTTCTAATCTGCAGTGAAATAAGCAAAGGGTGGGCTTTGGCTTTTGGGTGGTAGAATAAACCAAAACTTGCTTACAACTTCTATCTCCAGTCGCGTATTCTTTCCCCCGGCGAGCACCACCAACTTACTGCCATATATTAGATCCAGAGAGTCGTCTCTAGACTGGTGTTGTCCTGCTCGGCCTGAAGAGACACCAGAGTTGTTTGTGTACATGAAATATAACATGCTGTAGAGATAAACACACCAATGAGATTTTATTATGGTTTTACATTCCACAGTTTGAACATTTCCAGGATTCTTTTTTTTTTCAGCGTTTTTGTACATTTTTTATTATTTTTAGATTTACGCAACAGACACATTACTGATGAAAAAGATTCCATAAATCCTTTAGATTTGAATTGTCCCATAAAAATGAAGGTTTCTGCAGTTTCTGTGACTCTGCTACTATTTTACAACATATGAGGAAGAAAAAAACTCCAACATTCATCCAAACTTTTATACCCAAACTCCCATCAAACAACCAAACGAACGGAAACAGACTCGATGCTAACATGTTTGGCTGCTTTCATGTAAACACTGACTTGATAGATGTGATGGAGAGATGGCGAGATGTAATAGCCTGTTTTTTTCTTTGCCAGTCTTGTTTTGATGACGACAGCTGTAATCTAGTCAGAATACTACATGTGCTGTGTTTCAGAAACGGGTCTCTTCAGGACAGTAGCGTCACAAATGTGTGAATGAGTGTTATATTGATTATGGGTAGCCTTGGGTTGCTGACCCTATAGGTAAAAGAACTGCTTGAACTGCTTTGTCCACAGTCTTGTCCTGTTCTGTGCTAAGCTCCTGCGATGCAATTTAATCCCTGTCTGACAAATCCGCCCGGAACTGATGTCGTTCAAGTTCAGCCAGAATACATTTTAAAAGTGCCCTTCGGCATCAGATGCCAGTGCCTGTCCCCGAGTGCACCTGCTTGTTCTAGCCTCATGTAAACTGTTTGCAGAGTAGGTGAATGAAGAGGGTTGCCTTACAGGTGAATCTCAGTAAGATTTTCTGAATTATTGTTTAATTATTAATGATCATTAACATATTCAGTTATCACGGTGCAGCCAGGGTCATTCAGAGTGGTTTAATTTGAAATGGACTATTGTAGAGTAACTGACTTTTTACAGTGGTGGTGACTGGTACCAGGTCTTACTATCAGGGTGTAGCATTAGTGAGGGTGCAATGCGGTGTTCTTCTTCTTCCTCTATTGGTACACAAGACTAGTCCTGCCCTTTTCAACATCATTCCAACTCTGGAATGTTCAGTTTGATCAACAATGGTATGCTTGTATACAACTTATATACAACAAAAACTTCCAGTTTTTGAAAAAAAAGAAGAAATTAATCCCCCAAAAATTCCAATTAAGAATGAATGAGGTGGAAAAGTACACGCCCATCTACTGTACTTCCGTTCAACTGACAGACATCGCTTTACATACATTATCTCAGGGCAGTTGGTCTGATTTGCACTCATCTGTTTTATCTTTTTATTCCTCCATCACTTGTTTGTCCTATAGAGTCCCATACATTTTTATCCCTATTTAAACACTATTGGTTATTTTACCCAACAGCTACCAAATAGCATGTACTATCTCAGGGTAGATCCCCAAACTGTAACCCACACCAGTATTGGCACTCCTCTATGTGTTTATTCATCCTTCATTCCTCTTATAGACTACTATACATTTTTAGGAACATCTTAGCAACCAGCTAGCAATAAACTTAAGCTGTGCAATCACTCTTTTCTTCAGCAATCTCTGCTTAACCACCGATAAGCAAAACACCAGTGGACCACCAGCTTTGCCCGTTAGTGGACTAATCGCTATCAGGGTATGTTTTCTTTGGGGACTATTTTGCCTTACAACACCCTGTACCCATGTATCTCTCCACCATGAATGTTTTAAAAGGCCTTCTGAAAGAGCTATTGTAGAGGCGTTACATGCTTTGAATGGCTGGTTCCTATCACCACTACTGTGAACCATCCTTTTTTCACATTCGGGCCACTCTGAATGATTCTGTTTAACCGTTTAATTATGCAGACATTTTTCATGAAGAATTCTTCCTTGGAAAGGCAGATGCATTGGTGCAGGCCTGCAGCCTCCGGCCTGCCTTTTACCTGCTTGTTTTTTTTAATACGTGCATTGTGTGCAGGCAGCCACTGACCCCGTTTACATCTATGCCTGGTTGCGTAATCCTTGTGGACTGAAATAAATATATTTCTTCTTAAGTGTGTCAAGGAACACTATCTTATATAAGGCCAGATGGGCTTAATGCAAGATGCCTCTGAGAGCGGATTGTTTCTTTATTTACTTTGCTCATGACCCAGATGTTGTGTGTTGTGAGAGTATAGTAATTGGGGACGCTCCGTGTGGGCCGGCCGGGTCGTGGAGTTTTTCTGTCAGATAAGGGCTGGGATGCCAAAAAAAGGAAAAAACTCTTGAAGTATAACCAGCTAATGTAATTTCATGGCCAATTGCGCTATCAGCTAGCGTCCCGAGGAGCGTCCCTGCCTTCCCAAAATATCTAGGCCACAAACGGGTAGGGGCTACAGCTTCTACCCCAGAGTCGACTCCTGCTTTAGCACTAAAGCCAGTAGCACTGGGCGATGTACCATCTGTACCGGCATTGCAATATAAATTGGTGGTCTGTGTGGTTTTGGTGAACGTCATCCTTTCTGGAAATGTGCCTTTTGTCTGGTTCTTGTACGGTTCCTCTTAGAGAACCTATACTTACAGGTTCCGTAACCTTTTATAGGGCTGGGCTTTCTTTAGGGCATTTTACAAGCCTGAATACCCATTTCCAGTCTCCTAAAAACCAAGATATTTACATAATTAACCATATTACCCATCATAATCATATATTTTGTATGTTATTTCATGTGAAAGTATTTTCATTTTCAGTTTGTAACAAATAGTTCTATGCTTAAATGTTATTTCCACACAGGACATCCCAAAGATGCTGAGGAACCCATGTATAATGTTGCCTAAAAGGAGCCAAGATCGTATTCCACAGCTGATTTAGTGGCTGAAGCTCAGTTCCATGAAGAGCAAAATAGCTTTGATAGACAAACTGAATTCTCACTTCAGATCAAAGACTTGGCAACTAGACTCATCATCAAAAACCTGTTGCACCAGAAGGAAGTGTTGGCTTCTAGTGCTATTCGGAAGAAAAAATAAAGGTAACCAGAAATAAGAAATGATAAAAAAAAATGCGACCCCTCTCTAACTCTTCCAACTGCTCGAATTCCTTTCAAACTCTTCTCTGAGGTGATGATGCTACCAACACAACCGCACGGGTCAGACTGGAAAGACCTTATATAGTCAGTCAGGTACAGTGATAAAGCCTGTTCTTGCTTTTGCCACATGCACAGCCTGAGCGTGAAACCTAAACCATTTGCATGTCTCATGATGTCAAACCCACCCACCACACTTCATTCCTGTCAGTTGATCCATCTGGGTACAACTATTCTTTTGATTATGAGTGTATTTATACTGAGCTCATACAGTTTTTTGGCTGTTCATATCTTCATAAGCTGACTAATACCCTTTCTCAGCTCTGTGGTGGCTAAACAAGTGACTGAGGATGCAATCAGCTCGTGTCATCTGAACAACATTCAACAGCCTCATCTGTAGCCTGTAATCTGATTATCTGGTGAATGTAGAAAATATTGTAATTGTATTAATAGCATTCAGCACTGGAACGCTGCTCTAGATGCAGGAGTGCTGGCTGAGGTTCATTTATTAATTAAGGGAATTTTCTCATGTTTTCAGCCAAATCTCTCTGAAGCACTTGCCCACTGGCTTTTACTATTATTATTATTATTATTATTATTGTTATTATTATTAATGGTTTTGAGTGTCCAGTTGTTCCATTTATTATTTTTGGTATACTAGGAATGTTGGGTTAGAACATGATGGAGTATTCCTGTAAATGGGCACACAGAGCAGGTGCTATGTAACCGCACCACCTGTGTGGAGCTACAGCTATGGTGATTAAAGGCAGGGATGAACACCTGGATTAGTAGGTGCACAAACAGAGGCATGCTACAATAGCACCCTAGCCTACGACGGGGCCAGGCTGTGATCCGGGATCCCATTTAAGGTTTATCGTGAAGTGTATAACACTCGCATATCTGCCTATCTGGAATACTTGAAATGCTCTCACAGGAAAGTACAGTGGAGGAGCACAGATAGGATATTAAATTATGAAATGACTGCTGCGGTGATCAGCCAAGGAGTAATGTAATCAGATCAGTGCGAGCATCACGGCTTGATCTGGGATCAAAAGGGCCCAATAGCGTTAAGGGCTTAGCGATTGTGTTAAGCTTGTGCTTTATTTAATGGGTGCTTTCATCCTCCATTTGGAGGTTGCTTTTTTGCAAGACCGCCACACTTTCTCAGGCACCATGATCACCATTGTCTAAAGCAGTCATGAAGCAATGCAGAGTATCTGGGCTGATCATGGGAACCAGTATTTAACCACTGACTCGGTTTAGGTTTAGGTATGACATAGCTAAATCACAGTTGTCAGTAGCTGTTGTAAACACTTACATTCATGTGTTTAGCACACAAATTTTTATTCCCCAGCCACTTATAAAGGCAGCTGAGTGGAACGCTAGTGTGGGAGTCTTTTGTGTTGGGGTTTGGTGGTGTTGTCCACAGTGCTATATGTTTTAGTGAGTTTGGCACTGAGGACAACTTGTCGATGCATACAGAAGCTAAAACAGGGCCCTAATTTATTGTCAGTAATCCCAATATCCAGACGATTTTCCCATTATATTCCCAATACTGAACAGCACTAGTTTACAAATGTTCCTTTTTCCTCGTTCCCGGATACTAGGTGTTTCTTAATTTCCTTAAATGTCCAGTAAGTGGCTATTGGTCTCCATAAACTTTGCTTTTGTGATCAGGACAATAATGTAGTATCCAGAATGTTTGCAATGTGCTCAGTAGACTTTAAATAGGCTTCTGGAACTGTGAGCTGGGTCTCTTAAGAACTTCATAGAACCATCTGGAATACTCTAGAACTTTCTAGATTTTTGGGTGGCTTTCTAGAACTGCCTGGAACTGTCCATTAGTCCACATAGCAGTATAAATACAGATGTGTTAAAACAGCCATTTCAGATTATGTTCCGGTGGATACACAGCTACATTTAATTTAGAGGGCATCAAGAGGCTACAGCATCTGGCAGATGCTTTTTGACATGTGTCTGTAGCCAATAAGCCAAGACAACAGTGACAAAGTCCTCAGTGAAAGCATCTGCTCAAATGTGTGAGGCCTACAAAACATACTATGGCATGCCTATCAGGGATCAAGACGAACCGTAGGCACCTTGTTTGATTTGTGAGCACTGCAGGAAAACTGAAGGTAAGGTGGACGGTTACTGCTCTCTTAGATGGCAGAATTTTATGTTGTGTGTTTTGAGGATTCAATAAAGTTTAAAAGTGCTGTTATTGAGAAACCAGTTTTTGATGTTCTACCAAAATATATATGATCATTCAATTTATGTTTTGTCCATTTTATGAGTTAATATCCTACACATTACACGTATAAGTAGGGTGTGAAATACAGCATATGTTTTAATTTCATTGTCCTGCTCGCAGAAACAAAGTATATGATGATTTTAGCTGTTTTTCTTTCCATTTTACACATAAGCAGATGGAACCTAGACATAGAACCGGGAACCAAAACCTTGTTATGTAGTGTAATATATATGGACTGCCAACATTTCGTGCAACCACCGTATCTGTTCAGAGAGCCCCCATTACAATGGGGCATCGCATTAACTAGTATCAAATGAGGGCTTCTTCAGCAAGAGCTCTCAGAAGCGCATCAGCGTGTGTTCCTGTCAAACGGCATAAGTGCCACCTCACAGACGAGCTTAAGGCAGCGACGCTGTGATGCTGAGGCTTCCTTCCATCTCCGTAAGCGCTGTCTACAGGAGTGTCTTCCAGAAACTCGGTGCTTAGTTCTTTTAAACAGGATATGGCATCTTTCCTTTTTAGTCCTTTTCCGTTCATCAAAGCCCCTACCTATTGTTCCCCCAAGGCGGGTTTTGAGTCTGTTATTTTTTGTGACAGCACTGTTTTTTCACCCCTCCTCTTGTTTTTTCCTTCTGCAGAGGCTAGAAACACTCACCCACCAACACATTTACCTATGAGAGCCAAAACGGAAGGACAGATACTCACGCACGCAATCAATCATTCATGATACTCGTCAATTTTAGAAAACAAAAGCACACAAGAACGGTGGACCACCATGTTAAAAATGTTCGATCCCATGTCGGAATGGAAGAATGGAACTCCCTCCTGGGGAAAAGTAAATGCTCCAAAATCAGTCCCCCATGGTAATGATGTTTTTGTTGTTGTTGTTTTTCTCTGAAGGACTATTTACAATTTTGCTATACAGCAGTTGAGAAATACTGGCACCAGCAGACAGGTTCCGTTCCTCAGAGTGTCCTTCTCTAAGAAATGTCAGCTTGTGTATACAGTATGGATCTCTCAGGCGCACCCCAAAGGCCTTGTGGTAGTCTCCAGTGTCCAGTGATGATCTTTGACACTTTAGACTAAACCCAACCAGTTCTCATCTATGTTCAGTGCTTTTTTTGCAATACAGGATCCTTTGCTTCTCAAGGTTTTCCTTCTTATCCTTCCTTTTGTCTGCATTCCGTTACCCACGATGAACTGCTGCCGTCACATAATTGGCACTGTCTCCATTCAGTGGTCGTTCCTGGTGTCCTATAAACGCACAAGAAAAGAAAAACCCACCCGAGTGCTGGAACCTATTTCACAGTCCCAAAGCACCAATGTAGCAACATGGAGACAAAGACAAAACATCTAGGAACCTCTCTCACAAACCTGTCCAGCTCCATGCTTCTATGTTTTTCCCATTCACGGATGTACAATGTCTCTGTTGCCATTTCATGTTGCCCTTCTCAAAAGCTCTTGTGGGCAACTGATATACTCTTCATAGTGAAGTTTGCCTTTTTCAGTGTCTCCACTTCGGCATCTCAGGAATGGTAAAGTCCACCAACACCCTGGCTTAGTACGTGTTTATTAGTTTCATCTATTTTTCTTTGAACGATCAAGACACTTGCAAATTCACACAAAAATGGCGCCGGTGGTCTGTCGGTGAGATTAGAAATGACTCGAAATGAACGCATGGTTTGGGTCATCAAGTTGTCTTAACTATTTATATGTTCCTTGAGTATTATGTCCGCGCAGTGGCTTTATGGTGGACGTGGCGCCCCGGGAGGAACCTCCCGACTCCCCCCCGCTTAACACACCGTGCCGTTTTCTTGCCGGGACTTGGGGCATGTGGAGCGAGGGAGCGGCTGGACGGAGGGCGCCAGCGTGCAGAAGAAGCCGGCGATTAGTGACAGGCCCAGTCCACCCCAGGCGCAGAACATGGACCAGCCGTAGCCGTGGCTGATGTCGTCCGGGAGCCCGTACAGGTAACGTGGGTAACGAGACAGCTCGAAATTAATCCCTGCCACACAGGTGCACAACGAGATGATGCAGAACGTACCTGAAAAGACAACAGAAAGAGAGACGTGCTAGTGTCTTTTAGGATCCCCTAGTGTCTATAGTTGTATGCAAAAGTTTGGACACCCCTGGTCAGTCCATTTTTTGCTTAGACCATTTAGCTGAGAAAAATAAGAAGCAAGATGTTCAGCAAAGGTTAAATGACACAACGTTTGTAGTCTGCTGACTGACTTTAGAAAAACCAGACAAAAAGCAATACACACGGTACTGTTGAAGTTGTCCCTTGTACTGGCTTGCAAATGCTGTGGGAGCATGGGTGCATTGGTCGTGCAGAGCCTCTCGGGAGCGCCATACTTGTGTAGCTGTAGGATAAGGAGCAGCATGTGGGGGATCTTGAGGGTATCTTATTATTTGCTTGTGAACTGGATAATCAGTAGAGACTTAGTCACATTAATTTGCGCTTGGCCCGCTTTCATTTGTCTTCCCTCTCAAAAAACTTTTGCTTCCTCACACCCTTAGAGACATCGCACACGTGTGCAAACCACTTTTTTTACCATCACTATCCACCATTAGAGAAGAGTGTTAATAAACTGGGAAATAACAGTAATAAAAGAAATAAATACAGCATGTGGAATCTGTAAAAAAGGCACGGGCGTATCCTCAAACCGGACTTTAGAGACTTCCCTAAAAATCCAATAAATAACAGCAGTTCAACTGCTAAACATGTACGGAAATCTCAACCACTTTAGAGACTCCCTTACCTCCATGGATAACGGCATTCAACAGCTTACATGTAGCTCTCACTGGATTGCCTCTCAGAGCCACTTTTTACACCGACAACATTCTCCCACAACACTGGTCTAGAAACTCACATTCGGGGTTTCCTAATCACGCACAAAGTTAATCACGCGAGTGCTTCTTAAAGGGCCAGCGGCACATTAAACAGTGTGACTGTGCACCCAATCAAATGATCTTCTACATTGAGAACTTGTTAAGCTTTAATAGTCCCGTTATGAATCGTTAGGCAGTCCTGGCTTCTAGAACAGGACATTATGATTTACCACAAAATCTACCAAGAATATAGTTTTTAACTTCTTTCCACTATAGAAATCAACCAAATATCTCAAAAGAGGTGCCAATATTTTTGCATACAACTGTATATAATACACAGAAAACATTGCTGTTCCAACATCTGGAATCATCTGTTATACTTCTAGTAATATACACAACAGCTTTTATAGTGTAGATTTAAAGAGCATGCCCTAAACAAGACGCATTTCTAGATGTTGTATTTAATATTTCAAGATTTCTGTTAACACCAAGACGTTATTAAAGGATAAAAGGATTGCCACTAAAGATATCTTATGGAAACTGGTCACATTCCACTTTCAGTTTTCCCCCATCTATTAAACAGGCCTGCAACAGAATGTCATAATCAAAAACTTAAATTAATAACAAATATTACACATTGTAATTATAAGAGGAGAAATACTGAATAATAACCCAGTTTGTTTTCTTCACTCTCCTGTGCAGGCCAGCGCAGACACATTCCACTAGTAACCATACAGAACAGTTTCACAGCTTATAAGCAAGATGTTCGACAAGGCATTCTGCATCATTCGGCTGAACAGGTACAACAATCAAGAACCTCTCATTCACACCTTTAATACACATTTCAAAAGCATGATAAAAGCACTTGAGGATGTGACCAGCAGCCTAGAAGTAAACTAGATGAGTCAGCAACCAGAAGCTTGCATGTTCTATAACTGATTAGGTATACTTATATGTGTACCCTTGGACCAGGCACCTAAACCCCCACTGGCCAAGTACATAGCATAGGTGGAATACAGCAAAACCAATCAAGCAGAAAAGAAAGCCCTATCTGGAGACAAGTAAAACATAGCTGGGCAAAGTATTACTACCTATATGGAATTACTTTACTGTCATTCCATAGCCTGTGTACAGTAATTATTTTAGAAAGGTTATCCTACAACAACCAAGTCATTAACTGATATTTACTATCAGCCTAATGTGTCCTAAATTAGACTTTCAGTTTTGGTAAGCATTTCGGTGATATGAATTTTGGTGCAGGGCTAATAAATAATATACTGTAATGATCTATTCACAGTAGTTCGCTGTCAAGCTATCTACCGCAAGATTTGATCACCATATAAATATCCTGGCATTCTGAGTTTTCCATTATTCATAAATTAGTTCTCAATGGGTACAGCTCTTTCAGTTATTGTGGACTCTTCTACAGCTCTGTTCATCAGTCTTTTCATCAGTTCATCTGACATTTCTTTAAACTGCATCTGTAACAAACTGGCTTTACATCATTACAAACTGTGATTCCAAGCTTCTGGAATGGCATGTGTATCATGGATTAGCCCAAATAGTGCACAAGTGTGCCCCATTAATAGTGCAAATAGTTCACTAATAGTCATGGGAGCCATGCATTAGTGAACTAAGTATACAGAATATAAACACTGAGATCACAGCGTTACCACAGCAACGCTTCCCCAGTGCATTCAAACCCCAGGTCCGAGACGAAATCTGTTGCATACCAGTCCAGTGGCTTGGATGGCGTCACAGAATAATTGCCAGGTCGTCACCCTATAAGTGGTGTAAAGGGGACTCTGGCTCTAAAATTGGTGGACGCAGTCAATCTTTCTGTGTGGTGTGACTGAGCGAGCGTTCAGCTGGGATTCGGCCCCCCTCCCCCACCCCCCATAATCTGACCCTCAGCGCTCCTTCTGCTTTTATGACTTAGCATCTTAATTGGCTTTTTAATTGCCTTCTCATTATTCAGGAGCAGGGCACTGCATTAATCCTACGCATCTTAATTGCGTCTTCGCTTTTTTACTCTCCGCAGTGCCGGAGCTGCACGGTGTGCGCGGGACGTGAAGCAAGCAGGGCGTGCTCCCTCTGTTCTTCACTTTAACTCTGAAGCGCCGTCTGCACTAATACTGAAATTAGAGGAGCATGGCCTGTCCCCTCTACTGACTTGTGCACACCCCCCCACATACTCGCTGCTTGTTTATTAGGCATGCCTGTGTTGTACCTAGATCCACTGGCCATCTGATCAGAAACACCCCGCACATTGCAGGTTTGCAGTAACTGACTGTAGTCTATCGGTTGCTGCACAATTCAAAAGCTCCCATTGGCCTATCAAAGGAAAGGTCCCACCACCTTGATCACCACAGACCAGTTATTACTATTGGCTGGGTAGTTTCACACTATTCTCCATAAAGCTGTGGCTGTATCTGCAAATTGCAAGAATAAATAAATAACTTTTATTAAACATTTAGCAGTGGCCTAGCAACACCTTAACAACCACCTGGGAGAGCATAGGAGTGTCTTAGCAGTCTAAATTTATTATTTATTGATCCTGGTAACCTTTATCTTCCTTCCCAACAGCGCTGCATGCCATAATCAGAGGCAAGGGAGGGGGAATAATAGTTTGAATAATTTTAGAAGATCCGCTCTTTGTACTGCTCTTGAAGAAACGACAGCAGATAGTTGCCTCTGCTCACTTAGCAACCTTTATCACAAGCAGCCTTTTAATAATGTGACCACTTGAGAGAGATTGATGGCTTACTGGAAGTTTGCAGTAGCTGTAAGAGGACTACATCTCACTGGAATGTGCTGTTATTCAGGGTTTAAGGGGTATAGGATATTTAGCTGATATTTAAGGCATTTTAAACGATGGGAGATACGAGTTTTAAAGGTCACATATTCCTTTCAAGGTATAAAACCGCATCATTTATTAAAAAGAGAATTATGAAAATGAAAACGATGGAGGTGAGTGATATTGTGTTGGGGAGTAATAGTTCAGAAAAACGTGCACCTCGACCTTTACACTTCGTCTGTCCAAAAATGCGTGGGTTAAGGAGTATGCGTGGGGGGGAAGAGACAGTGTCGAATGTGACTACAAAACACTCTCGTAAAGTAACACGTTATTCAGGATAAACAAAAGAGGCACTTAAGATTCTGTAAGGTTATAAAAACTCTTTTTCATGTTCGCCATCGGTTATAAATGTGAGGATTACTAACCTCCTGTGCCCTGGTATAAAGTCGTTGCCTGTTTCCTTTTATTCAAGCATAAAAGAAGCGTTGGAAGTGTCTGCAGCAGTGTTTCAAACTCAAGGACACCTGTACCGCAATTTATTAATTCCGTCTCCGGGCTCAGCACTGCAAGCCATAACAGCTATGATAAGTAGCTCACTGCAGCGCACTCATAATAAAGCAGTGAAGGAGGGTAGGATAGACTAGTGTGGCCCTTTAAGAGCTGGAATGAGCCGTATAAAAGAGTGCGATGTACTCAAATCCATGAAACTGGCCGTGGCACACGCCCACATCAGTCACCTCGATCTAATGTGTAATTAAAATGCTTCAGCTAGGCGACATGCGAAACATGACTCAAAAACAGTTTCAGGATGAACGACAGGGGAAATCTAAAGGCTTTAACAACCTTGCTAAGGTGAGACTTTACACCTATCTGTGCCCAAATGTTCTTGTTCTAATATATTGAGATTGTTGTCACTATAAATGGTATCTCAGTTTTAATGTGCCAAAACATTTTTTTTTTATACTGGCCCTCTATTCTTTGCATACTACTTATTATAATGAAGGTAATATGCATTTTACATATGCACTTTTATGCACCGGCTGTCCACAGGGATTGCTTACTAGCTTGGGATTATAGGTGCTTGTTCGATTTTCAAAATGGTCGCTTCCTTAATTACTATTCCATTAAACCGAAATAGGCAGATAGATAGATGGATAGATGGATAGATGGATGGATGGATAGATAGATAGATAGATAGATAGATAGATAGATAGATAGATAGATAGATAGATAGATAGATAGATAGATAGATAGATAGAAAGATTCCCATAAACACATTCCTAAACTTTGTGATAGATAGATAGATAGATAGATAGATAGATAGATAATAGATAGATAGAGTAGAGAGTAGATAGATAGATAGATAGAAAGATTCCCATAAACACATTCCTAAACTTTGTGATAGATAGATAGATAGATAGATAGATAGATAGATAGATAGATAGATAGATAGATAGATAGATAGATAGATAGATAGATAGAAAGATTCCCATAAACACATTCCTAAACTTTGTGATAGATAGATAGATAGATAGATAGATAGATAGATAGATAGATAGATAGATAGATAGATAGATAGATAGATAGATTCCCATAAACACATTCCTAAACTTTGTGATAGATAGATAGATAGATAGATAGATAGATAGATAGAGAGATAGATAGATAGATAGATAGATAGAAAGATTCCCATAAACACATTCCTAAACTTTGTGATAGATAGATAGATAGATAGATAGATAGATAGATAGATAGATAGATAGATAGATAGATAGAGAGATAGATAGATTCCCATAAACACATTCCTAAACTTTGTGATAGATAGATAGATAGATAGATAGATAGATAGATAGATAGATAGATAGATAGATAGATAGATAGATAGATAGATAGATAGATTCCCATAAACACATTTCTAAACTTTGTGAAACGCCTTCCCAGAAGAGTTGAAGCTGTTATAGCTGCAAAGGGTGGACCGACATCATATTTTATATATATATATACACACACCACTGTACCAGTGTGTTATCTTTACACTAGCATTAGCATTAGCATTATCTTACAGGGGTTTTTTGATGTTTATGGCCTGAAACAAGCAATGCACTATTATTACAAACTGTGGGATACATGCAGGCTACCCTCATAGTGGAAGGTGGGAACCATTAGAGAATGCTGATGTCATCGTCCTCCTTTAACTGTATTTCTGCATGGTGTTACTGACGTTAGATTGTTTGCAATATGCAGCTAAAGTTTTAATTGGTCATAATAGTAACTGCTAATTTCACAGACATAATACAACCATTTGTCATGTACAGTTACTGAAAAACATTTGAAATGATACTAACCTAAGGAAATGTGGGCACAGTGAAGTGCATAGTGTAAGAAAATAGCATATAGTAAATGAAAAGAGACTCCCCAAATATGGTACTATATCGTGAATGTGGACAACTATAGACACAGCCAACGTGTTAGCCTTTGCGTGGGTGGCTGACTCACCGCCCATGAGGAAGAGCAGGCCTGCCACATATTGCATGAGGCCTCGGTCCCAGCAGCAGCCGAGCATGCCGATGATCCAGCCAAATAGGATGATGGCTACAGCCATGCCCATGAAGCCAGCCGTCATCCTCCGCAGGTCTGCAGGAGCACACAACACACAACAGCAGGTCAGATTCACTGTGAATGAGAGCTCCAGCTTCTGCTCACAATCTGGTACTGGCTTTAGATCTTAGAGCTGGATCTGCTGGTGGTACAGTTATTACTATTGGTTCAAACACTTGTATCTTCTCCCACATGGTATGTTAATGTTACAGGATCTCATTCTAAGTCATACTGGATCAGCTGTATTAATATTCACACAATGCAAAGTGTAGCCTCAACTGCAGAAGCTCTGCCTACGCATATAGAACATATTAGATGTTTATCTGGCCCACAGCTATAAGCACTCTGTCAGCTGCATTGGCTGTCCACATGGGATCATCTCCATGTTTTCATGTTCCCTCACTGCTATAGCTCCAAATGTTCCCATGTGTAACATTTAATACCCTGTTCACACATATGAGGACTGAAACCTGACTGCTGTGTGGGACAGAATGTGTAACTCTGCTGGTTACACTGTAATTGGTAACCAATCACCAATCATTTATCTGTTCTGCCTCTGTTCTGCAGGATGTTTAGCACAGCAGTATATTTCCATATTGCTATGAGGCATTTTGTGTGCACTGTATGGTCATCTTTGTCATTGCATGGCGAGGGGTTTTGGGGGACGCATTTACACTGCTATAACATGTTGCTCAAATGACCTCCTCCTGAAGTGGTCTGAGTGACCAGATTTGTATCCAGTGTAAATGCATCTTGGGAGCATGAATACATGAATACATGCATTTTATGTGGTTTGGATATCCAGATATAATCCCCATGCTCACTAATGAAATGTGTTTCAGTGAAAACATAATTTTGCATATGTTCAAAGCTCAAAGCTGTGTTTGCAAGTCACGTGCCTGCTAGCATTATGCTAATGTTATGTGTGATGTGTATAGTGTCCATACCAAAACACTCTACTGTAACATTTGGCCTCATTTGAAAGTTTCAGTACAGTAGTCACTGGTTTCACTGGTAACAATGACATTTAGTTCATTTAGATGTTCAGGTCTGTTTCTCATTGCAGCTCACAGCTACTATAGATTATTCTATATTTAATGTTACATATAATGAAAAGTCTCATTATTTTTTAATCGCATTGGTGTTTGTTTTGCTATCTGGGGTCGACCTGAGGAGGGTGGGTTCCCCCTTTGAGTCCTGATACCTCTTATGGTAGAGATTTTTCTTGCCACTGTCTCTATTGGCTTATTCATTGGGGGTTAAACCCCGATTTTCTGTAAAGCTGCTTTGTGACAACATCTGCTGTAAAATGTGCTATATAAATAAACCTGACCTGACTAGTGTTATGATTGTTGTGGTGATGATAAAATGCAATATATCTGTCATTTATTTTCTGATCTAAAAGTCAGATAAAAGTCTGAAATGTGTTTGCAACTCTGATTTTGAACCAGCTTGTTTACGTAATCCATATGTAAGGCACTATATGCATATCTAAGCAGTCTGATGGTAAGCATAGGTTTGCAGCTGTTGCCAGCTGTGAGTGCTGTGGCTGCTTTTGAAGTTTAAAACTTATTATTTCTTTGAAGGATTTAGTCTTTGCCAACAGGTTTGTTTCCTGTGGGTTTATTTTGGTGACAGCTTTGTTTCACAAATCGCTTACCCCTATGGTCTGTGGTCTGTGGTTGGTTATTTTGTCAGTCTGATGGCTTTTCATGTCAAAGTAGGTGGCTCTTGGCCATAATCCGCTAAACAAACCAGAATCTCCCCGACAGAAGGCAGAAGTCTGGCTTGCAAGACTAAAGGATAGCTGGCATTTTCAAACGGTGTGAAAAAAGGAGGAAGGTTTTGATATGCTAATTCCCAAAAGCATCAGTATTATGGAAATGAGAATGTTTCGGTGTGAAGTCTAAAAGCGAGAGATAATATCCTAATCTCACTAAGCTACTGTAAATGTTAAATGGTAAAAATTAAAGTGCTGTTCAGCTTGGACATTTCTTCAAACCCTCACACTGTAAAGCAGGAAGTCCATTGCATCATTTCCATGAGGCTTTTCTGGTGGGGGTTCTGTGTGCATGTTTTTGAAGGCACATTGCCGTGTATGTAGAAGGGTCAACTCTGTTAGCTAGAGGGCAGGTCACACAGCTTCGGTGTCCACTTGCTCTTTTTAATCTCACAGTTGAGTTCTCTCAGTATGAAGAAGGTAGCTGTTCCAAAACCGCCTGGAACTTCAGCCTGGGCCAGCCAACTGTGAAAAGGTTACAGAAGTGGCCCTGGGGCGAAGATCTGCAGATAGTGGATGGATCCAAGCTGGTAACTGAAAACCGTATTCACTCCACCCTAGCGGAGGCACAGGGTGCGTCTGAAATTAATTTGATTTGACTTCTGAGCGAAGGCCAATTTGTAAGAGATGGAAAGTGAGATTAAAGACGCACCACAATGAGACTAATGTGACAGATTCTTCTGAAGCTGCAAGATAATTGTACAACTTCATGCCCGCAAGCCTGCGCACTTACTGGAATCGCACAAATCTTAAACTCTGTGATGTCTGCTTGTAGACAAGCATCTCACAAGCACATGCAGTCTTGCTGTCTGTGATTAAATGATGATGATGATGCATCATTTATCTAATAAACTTTCACCTTAAGACTTAGGAATACAGCTCTGCGGGTCAATTACACCACTGAACTTTGCTACCCATGCGCAGATCCCAAAAGCACTGTGGCTTTTAAGGGCTGAACCAAGCTCAATACAATGAGCTGACTACTACAGTGATTGGTGTGCCACTTGAAACAGCTAGAAGAACTAGTAATTGCTTTCAAATGACCCCGATGCTCAGATGGTTAGAGTCACAGATATACAGCACCAAGTATCCCAGTGTTTTAAAGCCCATAGATTCCATAGTGTGCTTTAAAGCAATTGCTGTGCAATTATTACTAGCACAACCTAACCATTTCCTTATCTCACGTGCAATGGGGCTTCTTATTTCATCCTAAGACATGTTATTCAGTGACTGTGTGGAAAACAACGGAAAGCTATCCTATAATTACAGGATTAAGGAACAGAAGCCTGGCTATTTAAGGTGTTGATACTGTCCATAAAGGTCAATTATTAAAATCGATTAGTTCTAACATCACATTTGAAATGTTCCATAAGTTTTAACCAAGCATTTTCAGACATGAGGACTACAGGAAGTCAAATTCTGACTGATACCAGGAAAAATGACAGTCTAAAACTTTAGTGTTGCATCACCTCTTCTTCTAACAACACCCTGTAAGCATTTAGGGACTGAGGAGACGCATTGCAATAATTTGGAAGGTGAAATGTTTTTTTTTTTCATATAGCATGTCAGCTGCTCAACGGTTCAGTGCCTCCTTTGTAGTATTTCCTTGTTTCTTAATGCGCCACACATTTTTTAGTGATTGGCAGGTCCAGACTGCAGGCACCGGGCCTCTTTTACTACAGAGCCATGCTGTTGCAATGCATGCAGAAGGTGGTCTAGCATTGTCCTGCTGAAATAAGCATGAGCTTCCCCGTCATCAGGATGTACATCATCAGGGTGGCAGCAAATGTTGTATACAGCCACCGGCTATAGACCTCCTTGGATCTACATATATTACCCATATTATCTGCTCCACTTAAGATACAAGTATAAGGAGCTCTTTATGTTTTCACAGCCACAGACTGTAGTTCATCTGATTCTCTGCATACTGCCCTGTCACCATTGGTCAGGATCCTCGCAGGGCCACCACAGAGCTGGTGTTATGTGGGTGGTGGATCATTTTTAGCACTGCAGACACAGTGCTGGTGTGTTAGTGTGGTGTTGTGCTGGTGCGAGTGAATCAGACACAGCAGTCCTGCCGTGTCACTGCTGGACTAAGAACCAACCAAAACTATCCAGCCAGCTGCATCCTATGACCCCTTAAGGGCTAGAGTATGGCCAGCTTTAGACACAGCTACTCATAGAAGGTTTCCTTATTTTTATCTTAAAGGTTTCCTTTAAGATAAAAAGGTCGACCCCAGGAGGATGGGTTCCCCTTTTGAGTCTTGGTTCCTCTCTAGGTTTCTTTCTTCCTAACTAAGGGAGTCTTTCCTTGCCGCTGTCGCCCTCAGCTTGCTCATTGGGGGAACACCAGATTCTTTGTGAAGCTGCTTTGTGACAACATCCATTGTAAAAAGCGCTATATAATTAAATGTTGACTTGACTTGACTTTAAGATAAAAGTGAAGACACTATGCTAAGAAATAGCACTAATGGAGTATGCAGTCCACCTCCAAAATAGCAACTTTACAGGAGGATGAAACAGCTGTCTTAACCTGCAGCGGAGGGTTTATTTCTAAGCCATTTTGAAGTATTTCTAGTGGTCTGTCCATCATAAATATTCACTAAATCAAATTAAATTGTGTAAAAAAACATATACTGAGAGACAGATGTATTAGAAGTGGGCTATAAATATAATAATGTGATACATCAAGAGTATATATGGAATACTCCTGCTATCAGCCCAGAGGATGTGAATGGGAGAGAAGCTTGTACTAAGGTTAAGGGGAGGTTACAGACAGCCTGTTATGGAAGCTGTGTTCTGGAACCAAACCAAAGCAGCGTCAGCATCTTTCTGGTGAACTGCCGGGTAGGTTACAGATCGGAGGAGGAAAAGAAGAGCAGGAAAAAAGAAAATCACCCAGTTGGTCATGATTCTGAAAATGAGCCAGGAAGTGTCTCCGTAGCCAAACTCCCTCTCCATCTGATATTCTTGCCATTTTGATCTCTGTGCTGCCGAAGCCAGGAGACATCTGTCTGTCAGTCTGTCTTGTTTTCCGTTTATGGAAAGTGAATTACAGCGGGTGATGGTGATAGCTGTTCTCCTGTTCATATCGGCGTTTAAAGCCTGTAAGGCAGAGGTGTGTAATTATGTGTGCGGAAGGATCCGGCAATTAGATCTCGCATAAACGTACAGCGAGCGAGATGAGCGCAAGAAGAATATGTTCTTCCTGCCGTCACCTGAGGCAGGAACTTTTTAATCACAGTAATCACAGTCAAATATGTCCAGTCAAGCGAACGCTGCTGTAGGGTCCCCCACGTTGCACGCCTGCAAATTGACAGGTGCCTCAAGTTTGACCAAAAAGCCCATCCGGAAACTCGATCCTTTAATTGCCGTTTCAATCTAGGCTGACATACTTCCCCACTTTGATCACTTGCAGCTCTGGCAGGGCCGCATCGACTGAGGCGCACTCAAGTTACTGCTGAATCTTTGCCAGTGGTGCATTTACTTGAGTGGGAGTTTCATCGCTTCATGCAATGCAAATCCTCAAGAGCACTTTTGATAGTCATGGGAGGAATAATTGTCCCTTAGCTTCTTATCCGCTCCTGCTCCCAGAACTAGTTTATTCTGACTTTATGTGTGAAATCTTCTTAATCTTCCTCACTTCCAGTGTATAATCCCCTGTACATCACTAAATGTAAGATCTCCATTGTGTGAAATGCAGAATCAGCTGCCTTGCCTCTTCAGACAACACTGGCTGAGCTAAGGAGCAGGCAGACTTTGTGTCTGTCTTGCCGTAGTGTTTTCACACTCAACACCTAGCACGTTATTAGCACATCTTTTGAGGAAACTTATAGGCTTTGCGTCATTTAAACTGGCAGCGCTGGAACAGTGCATCACTAACATTTATTCACATCTGCCCTGAAAGTTTTCCCACTTGAGGTGTGATCTCCAGGCTGTGAATGCCATTTCTGAATCACTCCGATATTCAAGACATTCCTCCTGTTGTTTTGTTTTATTGTTGCACTTGGCAGAGAGTCTCATCCACAATGACTTACATGTTAGTCATGTTATGAATGTAGGCGAGAGCAGCATTGGGAGTCTTGCTCAAGGACTCCCAGTGGTGTAGTGTGGTGCGTTTTTCTGGGTAGGGAATCAAACACCAGTCTGTTGCATGGAAGGCAATTGCTATTACTAGCTATGTCACTCAGCCGCAATGCTCAAGCCATTGTTCTCTCCCAATACAGCTCTGGAAATTAATAAGAGAGCATTCCAGTTTCTAATTTAATCTGCTTCCCATGTACAGCAGGTTCTTAGTGAGAACAGAAGGTTGGGTTCTAGCTTTACTGGCAGATACAGTGAGCGTCTGGTTCATAAGAACAAGGTCAAGCAGCAAACACACAGGACAACACAGCTACAGACTGGCAGAGGACTCTCTACTGACCACGATGAGCGCCACCTCACTCGAATGCCACGTAACCACCCTAAGATGACCTCAAGTGACCTACAGAAAGACTGGCGAGCGGTGGCTGGAGTGAAATGCACAGTGAGCATGGTTGTAAAAACAGGCTTCTAGAGGTCATTAGGGATTTTCTACATAAACAGATCTAATATACAATATCTGATGTGGAATTCAGTAGTGTATAGAATAAAACAAACTCAATACAAACTAAGAAACTGTAAAACCAGAGAGGCGGATCATTTTGAGGTGGTCTTTTAAATTTTTCCAACGCTGTGTATTTTAGTGACCTGCTACTGGTTGGCCCCTAGAAGCTTGTGAGAATTGGGCATGCTTATGGGACATGAGGTGTGCCTTGTGTGCACCTACGGAATAGGGACTTAATGGGACTTAATGTGCTTATTCTTTTATTCTGTGTCAGGATGTGGGTTGTCAGTGTTTGAAGGTTCACTGGTAGTGTAATGCCTATGTGTGGTTAGTGGTGAGCCAAAATGTCGAATGTGACCAGATGACCATAATCCAGCTCAGGTCAGTCAGCAGTGGCAGAGCCAGAGCCCCAGTGTGTATAACAGGCAATCACACCAGTATTGATGCTGTGATGGCCCTGCAGGACTCTATATGGTGTGTTTTGTGACATTTCATGGTGCATAGGAGGAACCAAGGAGTGAGTACCCCTCCGCATTTGTACATACTGCGACTGTGTGCACACCCAAGTACCAGGCTTGCTCTGGTGGCTTGCCCGCACAAGCTATGTATGTGGCTATGTAGCTACAGCCAGGCACTGGCCTCTAGAAACTCATGAGGTGTGGCCTTGCTGACTGCCATACCAGGAGGATGATGGCAGGCACACGCCCTCTGGACCAAACGGTTTCGATTATTAGTCTAAAGTGTGTGTATATGTTAATTGTGTTAGTCTGTGTAGGGATGTAGGTTGACAGTGTGCTTTGTGCATGAAGAAGCCTGTGGTTATTGCTGGCTCTCCCTGCAAGTTCAGTACTTTTAGGTGCCTTTCTGCAGATGTAGAATCAGGGCCTCCTCTGTGTCTTACTCTAAGCTGATGCTACAAGATTATAGAATAATTACATAAAGATGTCAGCCACTTTGCCTGTAATGTATTGATTTCTGTTCACACATATCCGCCCTGATAATTGTACTAGGTCTCATCCTCTGGGTTGCTCTGTTAATCCGTCCAGGATATTGACTGGGGCTTGTGTTCACAATTAACCCCGTAGCCAATTCCTTTATAAGAGTGCATGTGTGAAAGTCGCTACACTAGGCCTGTGCTGGCAGAATTTTGCAATGGTGCGTTGCAATCAAGCAGATGTGCAAGGAAACAAAGTGAAAGTGTGTTAGTTAAAGCTTAAGGCTCGTCAAATACCGCTTAAGGCTTGTCAATTACCACACACTGGACTGGCATTAGGGGGTCATTTAGTGACTATTTTGTACATTATGTAAGTTGTGATTGTAGTATTCTACCATCTTTATTTTGGCCCTGGAACTGTATAATGTATGTAGTATAGGGTTGGGCCATATGGCAACAATATACCATGAAACTTAAAGACACACACACACACACACATACATATATATAATTTATTTATAATGGCAGCTAAAAAGCCCTATGGCTAACAAAATAGACTACACAGGACTAACCTTCTCTGAACAGAGGCATTACTTAGTGATATTGCAAATAGTAAACGTATGTATATCCCATTTGTGTCTATCTGGGCACACCTCCATGAAAATGCAGCACTTGGTAGCAATTAGCTGCACTTCTCAGTGACACGGAATGAGAGGCTACTGTATGCAGAGGAAGCAGAAGGGCTATGATTGTGTACAAGACTGACTCCTGATGGGAAGCTAATGGCTGCACCTGCTCGAGGAATTCACATGCTACGCCTGTACCCATCAGGAGGAAAACACTAGCTCTGCATGGCTAGCCTTACAGGTACTTTCTACATAGCTCATAATGGGAAATCTTGGGCTTGGTCTGATTTGCACATCCAGTCTACAATAGCCACTCTTTTGTTTCTGTCCCCTGGGTGATTCTTTTTCAGAGACGTCTCATAGCAGGATAAATGCTAACAGGTTCTGTGTAGCCACTAGGGCTGGTCCACTTGCCAAGGGCATATTCAGAGAGCATTGTGTGCCTGTCCAGCAAAATTACTGGACGTAACAGAGGGAGAATGGAGAAATTCACTGCTGACGTTTTCCACATGACAGTATAGGGTCTGGTAATTGTCATACAGGGGCTCTGTTTACGGCAATAAGACGCATTACAGGAAAACTTGCGGGAAGTGCAAAGCGGGATGCTTGAAAACGAGCATGATGATATTTTCCGAGAGCGCTTCTGTAATACTGTTTGGAGCTGCTTTTTGCCTGGCTTGACAGCTTCCGTCTGTTTCTCCTGCATTAGACTGCGTAAGCCCTGGCTCAGTGTGGATAACGGGCTACGTTCATTTATTTACAGTATCAGCTGCTGACAGGCTGAGAACTGTTTGTTGGCCCTATCTGGCTTGTTAGCCTGCATTGTTCGAGCCTGTGCCTCTGCCTTCCTTTAATTATATCACTGCTCTCGAAGTCGACTCTGCAAATGAAAAGCTCTTAGGGACAAAAAGCAAATTTGGTTTCTACTGTTGCTGATTAGTGGTGCGCGTTTAGATAAGCAGACTCGTATATTTTTAGTGGTGCCACGGCGCACAAAGAACGTGCATAATGATGTGTCCCAGAGAACCTTCAAATTCTGATATTCACTGGGCCTTTATATGGAAAGTTGACTTAGTTTGCCAAAAGCTTTTCTAAACCACAAGTGGTTCTGTTTTGCTAACTGCAGAGTGAATAAAGGCTGGTCCTAGTCATCCATACAGCAGTTTAAACGGACCCTTTGCTTCTATGAGGTGTGCATCACGTCTTTTGGCTGTGACAGTTGATTTGTAATGACTCAACACATTTGAGGCTTGTGCTTAGTGCAGATTTGCTGTACTCATTCTGGGTCTTACTGACTTTAGTGGTAAGTTTGTTTCTCTCTGGCTTGGTTGTCACTGAGGACAGCTTTGCCTCGACTGGCTGGGAGGATAATAGAGATTAATTTCATTACTCTGTGTCAAAGTGCCACCAGGGAGAGAATAGTCGCAGCCCTGGAAGCAAATTACCCCCAACGAGGGAGAAGGTAGCTGAGTGGTGTCCTCACACTCTGCATTCTCTGAGGGAATGCTTGTGTGACGGTTTACAAGCTACAGGGAGGATGCGTTTGTGTGACAATTTACAAAGTGAGGGGGGCATGACATCGCCCACAGTTGGTGCTGCTTACAGTTCAACCTTTCTGTCTTCCACAGAGAAGATGCTGTGCAATTCTGGTTATACAAGACTAAAGTAAGTTAACGCTCCCAGGGCAGCAATGTATCATTATGTCTATAATAGATAAATCTATGGACTATTACGCAACTAATCATTCGGTTATGCCTTCTGCAATTTCCTCTCACAGGCATCATTCGAACAGTATGTGTTGGTGCAATTAAGCAACTGAAACTGCTGACACCAGTGCTCCCTGCAGGGGATGTTTATGTATCTTATCGTTGTCATTGTGAAAATGGAGGTGTTTCAGCCTTTTTCTGTCGAAAGACTGCAACCGTGTCGTCCCAGACTGTCATGGAGTGGCTCAGAATGGTAGTGGGTGATGGCACCATGGTCAGTGCCAAGATGAACAATTTGTTGTCACATGTCACATGTCCAGAAGGCTCACTCCACCTCCACCCCTACCCCAAACCCTGAGAATATTCAAGCAGCATGGGATGGATCCTTTAGGAACCTCTTTAACCCCATAACGAGACATATGGCATGTTGCATTAGCAAATATAGAGGCCTGACAACATAGAGAGACTATATATCTGTATGAGTAGCTTAATAATGTCAGTCTAAATTTATCTTCATGTATTGTTGGTAACCTGTATCTTCCTTCTCAATAGCAGTATGCGATTCCTTTCGGGTGCAACTATTCTTCTAACGATTCATTTGACGATGGTATAAGCGCTTCGTCTGCATTTAAACTAGTTGAACATTAATTGACTTAACTGATTGTTGAAGCCCTATATCAAATACCTACAGGGAGCGTTAAGAGAGCCTGTTAAGAGAGCAGTTCTACCATGATGGCACAGCAACTGAAAGCTATGAGTGACAGTTTTGATGTGCTCAGTGGTTTGGAGGACTCTCCTTCCTCAGGGACATGCCAGTCAGAGAATACAGTCCGATAGTATCCGTGCATGGGTGGCAAGGAGCTAACGCTGGGCCTAAGAGTTGAAGAAGGGCAGGGTGTGGCATGAGGCTGTCAATCAAAAGCTCAGCGAGAAACCCACCGAGAGGAGTGCTGAGTGACAGCACAGCTGGTGTATCTGCCAGTTGCTATGGTGACATGCTGTCCATCACTGGCAAGGGGATGGTGAGGGGAAGTGACAAGCTTGTTCTTGCGGATGGTGACTGGTGTGCGTACGCTTCATCAGATACCCGGGTTAGCGACTACACAGCTGAGCATGCTAAACAGAGAGTCTTGTCATGTTCTTGTCTTGCAGCCAGATTGTAGGGAAGACAATTAAGCAGCCACCCAAACATTTCCGCCACCCATTTCATTAGTCTAAATAGTGATGATTGCAGCCATGGAGCGCGATGATTGCAGTGGGTTTAAGTGTCCGGGCTTTGAGATAATGTTCACTCTTGCGGTTAAGCAATGGTGTTTTGTAATATGCTCTATGGTGGGATCTGCTAGGACAAGATTTTAGGACAGACATACTTCTGACCGCCAAGTCATCAACCTTCGTACTAGGACTCAACCTGAAACTCTTATTACTAATAGTGATAATGACTCATATGACTGTCATATCCTCACTGTACAGGGGAAATCATGTATCTCCAAAATAGTAACTTTACTGCAGAATTGGGAAATGTAATTTTCGAGCATTTCTACTGGTTCATTCATCATGACATTTCCACACAGTGTCAATCAATTAATCAATCAACCTTTTTTTTTACTAGAAATACATTGAGAATGACCTTCATTTTCATCATAGCTGAGCATTTGAAGTGGTTGAAGAAAAAGTTTAAATGGATTTTAATCTGGAAAACTGAATGAAAAAAGTCTTCCTAGAACAAATTGACAATAAACTCAAACAAAATAAATAGTAAAAGAATTAAGAGAAGAATTAAGATTTAATTAATAGGTAAGAAAAATAAAATCAATATAATAAATTAATCAGATTCATAAAATTGAAGCATAAAAGGATAAATGGGTGAAAAAACAACAGTAAAAGTTTATTTCTTTAAAAGTAGTTAAATGAAAAAGAAAATGAGATAAAATAATGTTTTAGAAAATTAAAAACAGGTGGTTGAAAATTAAAGTTTAATCTGATTGGGTGACACCAGTTTTAGTGTTTCCTGTAAATGGTGCACTCTTGCTAAAAGTTGCTAAAGATTTTCCCAGTTCAGTAAAAAACAACCTCTAAAGCACTTAAGCGAGTCTGATAGTTATCATTATTTGTAGAGATCATCGATCATATATATACAGTATAAATAACAGCCACCATATGCAAAAAATAATCTACAAAAATGGAGATGATGGAGACAATGATAATATGAACGATGTATCTAAAGGTATCTAAAGGCTTTTCTAATAAGTGAACTTAGCTACTGCATATATGAGCTATTTGGCTGACGACAGTGGAGAGTGCTTGTGGGGGAGTGGGACCTAACAAAAGCAATAGCTTCAGTTAAGGCAAATAAGGCGATTGTGATTAATCATGATTAACTACACAGCTGATTAACTACTGAGATTAGTCAACAGCCCTAATAATTTTCCTAGCAAAGCACACACAAGGCCCAGCCACACATGGCTCTAGACACTGGGCTGTAGAATAGTGGAACTGTGCAATAGAACCAATCAGAACTAACATCAGTGCCCGATGCTCTGGTGGCTGGATGCAATTGAATCTCCACAGTGGAAGCTGTTACAGCACAGGCTGACTCTATAGTAATGCTGTATGGTTTTGGAGTCAGGTGCAGCAAACACATATGGATGTGTTGTTTGGATGTCCACATACTTTTGGCCATGGAGTACCAGATCATACATCGTGAGTAATGAAATAATGTATCAGTATCTGTTCTGCACACGCACAGACACAATAACTGTGGCTCAGACTTTGATAAATGCAGTTTCTAATCTTATGAAGCCAAAGGTCATACAAGCCAACCACAGGAGGCCTGTAAAGCAATCCACAGCAGTCTGTCTCTCTTTGCGCTTACATATCCTTGTCCTGGTTATCAGCATCATGAAGCCCTCAGTGCTGCTCAAATAGACATGAAAATCCCATTCAGAAGCAACCACTTACACAGCACTCTGCCTAAATGACTCAACAAAAAAGCCCCACTTATTTACCGCCCCATAAAGCAGCAAAAAAATCATATCTTCTGCAGGACATTTCTGGAAACACTGAGCTCGACAGGCTTGTCTGCATCATCCTGTCACCCTCATTCTCCACAGACCGGAGGAAAAATCGCAAGAGGGCAGAGGGGGATATGGAGAGAAAAATTAATAACATTTTTTTAATCAAGTGTTGAGGTTGAGTGGTTTTATGGAGTTGTGCATGGCTGCAGGAGTGCTGATGTAGGAGGGCTAGTGGAGGGTGTGCATGGTGGAGGGTTGAGGTGCTGACAGTCTATCACTCAGCCTCAGCTGCAGCCTCTGCACATTACGGCACATCATTAACGCGTCGGTTTGCATGACAGAGCTACCAGACTGGCCCGTTCCGAGATGGCGGACACATGACTCAGCGCTTTTTGCAGGCATGGCTTTGCAGTTTAATCTCCCCTGCCTCGGACCCTGCGTTCGAGGAAGGCTGTGTAATTTGTATACTGGGCCCCCCATCAGGGCTGTGCGAGTAATACAGCGTGATGGAAACTCTACAAACAGCATTGACTCTATTTTATGCCTTGCTGGACAGGAAACTTGGCAAAAGATGCCACTGTAAATAAAGAGTCACTGCTCTGCTCTGTCCACAAACACACTAAACATCTTGCCAGGGGGGAAAGAGCTGCATCATACATTTGCAAATGTAATTACACTTCAAATATAATTGATAAAAGATAATTGCATTCTTTCAAAGCACTATAATTTGGAAAACTATTTTCAGCAGGGGTAATATGGCCAGTTTTTGCTCATCATCCAAAGTATAGTTGCACGCAGAAGAACATGTAGGATTGCAATGCTATTGGGAGGGCAGGTAAAGGTTACCAGGAACGTTAAATGATGATAAATTTAGACTGATATGATCAATATTTATTGAGCTACACATACAGAAGTAGTTGGGCCGCCATGTTTTCCAACATGACATCACAGATATCTCTTGATGGAGTTGTAGAGTTTACTAATGGTGTCCTGTAATAGTCCCTCCCATGAAGCTTGAATATTCTCACACCTCCAGGGGTGGAGGTGGAGCGACATCTGGACGTGTGACACATGACAACAAGCTGTTCATCTTGGTGCTGACCACGGTGCCTCCGGTTTAGTTCGTCTCCACCAAGACGAATGCGGGACTGAAGATGACCCGCTGTCATTCTGAGTCACTTCATGACAGTCTGGCACAACACCATTGCACTCTTTGGTGACATAGACGTGGTATTAAGGGTAGACATCTGCATGCATGTACTCCTGCGTTGTGCAGTGCAGGAGTCCAATGCTGCTGGCACTAACAGGATGACTCATGGAGGGCATCACTGCTCATTAAATGTCCACAGCTGTGGCTGTTGGGTAAGCTGGATACACTGATAAGGCCCTTCATTGCTCATGTCGCACGCCCAGCCGAGTGTGAAACTTGAATCATTTGCATGTCTCATTACGCCAGACTTACCCTCCGAGTTTAATTCCTGTCCGCTGACTCCTATGTATTGATGATAAGCATATTTTCATGTTAAGAGTGCTATCTAAAAACGTGGCAAAGGCCGCAGAATTTTTGTTGATGTGATAAACATAATGGCCCTGTCCATAAAACAGAGCAACGGTGTGACTGTAACCGTCTTGGATATAGATGTTTTCTTTTGGACAGCAATGAGGTATTTATTTATTTTTCTGCTTATCTGATTCATTTAATCATATTGTTGTTAATGGAGTCCTGGGTAATAGCAGTCTTCATGGACCTCCATTGACCGGGACATGGCAGCCTCTGCAACATGTCAATCACTTTATCTGCCCTTCATCTGCCACATCTGGGCAACATCAGCAGTCGTGATCTGCTGTGACAGCCGCTTTACTCTGGTTATGCTCTTTTACGGTTAGTGGTGGTGAAGGGCTTAAAGGCAAACGGCTATCCCTGCCAGTCACCTCCCTGACTCCCCTCCTACCCTATGAAACTCGAATTTGGTCAGAGTGACATGTACACAGTTTTCCACTTACTTCATATATTGTGTTCTTCAAATTGAAGCCAATGACATGGCTGAAGAAATTTATTTGGGGTGGCATCAATCAGCCAAGCCCTTTAACAATGGGCACAGATACATGTGCCTTGTGGCTCCAGTTCAAAACTAAAAAAGAAACTTTGAGCACCAAACACGTCTTGCCTTATCAGTTACATCAGGATTCAAAAGGAAAAATGTCCCAAGTCTTTTGGTTTATGGACAAAGCAAAGTCAGTCACTACTGTCTGATGGCCAAAGTGCATGTGCTAGGATGTTGAGACTCTGGCCCGGTTTGAGCATGCTCACACGAGGGTGGATTTGCATGCTGAGCGCCAGGCTAAGCTAAAAGAGAGAGACTCACGGGGAAAATGAAGGCGAGAGAGAGAGAGAGAGAGAGAGAGAACTGGAGAGGTTGCGAGAGAAAGCGTGTGCACATAATGGCCCTGGATCATGGAAATGAAATGTGGCTTTCCGTGAGGAGGTGGAAGCTTAAGGGACTGGAATGAGTACAGGTCTAATGCAGAGGAAGACAAGTGATGGGTCTCAAAACCTGCCTCTACCTCCATTTGCCGCACTACACTCTTACATGATGCAGCTCAAAATCAGCTCTCAGCTTTATCATCACCCTGTCTGCACTCACTGTATGAACACACAAGATTAACTTGCCTGAACTTATCAGCGTGACTGCACACTTGGTATCCTGTAGGTTTGGATTATTACATCAATTATTACAGTACATACTGTAACAGATGTGTAAGCCTGCTGCATATAGAAATAAGATGATTTACAGAGGCCTAATCACCATTGCACTGATCTGGCCTTTTAAGGGGTACTGCGTGGGACAAATGCTTTTCGATCTCCCAGGCATGATTTCCACACTTCACTACACTGCCTCAGACTTCCCCTCCACACTCAGTGGAATCCCTGCCGCCATCTTGAAAGACATTCCCTTTCTTAGTGGGGTCGAGTCGCAGTCCCTGGAGCCCTTGATTACACTTGTGAGAGGTAGCCTAAACAGAAGAACATCTAAACATGGAGGTACACAAGTTGTCTGACAGTTATAGTAGAAGCAGACAATATGACAATATTTCATCATAATGATGAATTGTGACACACAGATTATGTGCTGCCATGGTGGAATTTCAGCCATTTTCTCTGTGACAAGGTGATGTCATCTCGTAACAAAAAGTCCTTAATCCCCACCTATTGGCAGTCAGAGTGTCCCAGGGATTAATTTTGGTATTGCAATAAATAATTTGGTTTTCTAAGCATAGTATGAATATCGTCAGTGCTTAAAGAACACAGAGCAGCCGACTGTGTTCATTTGGATTTAGTGCAGTGCAGGGTCTAAAATCACTGTGCTCAGGCTTTTATGTCTTTTTTCGTTTGTGGAGTTTCCCCTAGGACCTCCTGTATTTCATACCTCATGTATCATGTTTTGTGAAAAAGTACTGTGCTATGAATTTTCCATATTATTCTCTCCTTATTCATTGCATGCAAAACTGACCACAACTATCACCGTATTATAGTTGCACTATAGTTAGTTATCCACACTTCTGTGACACAAGAGGTTACCTACTCTGCACATCTTTCACAGCAAGATGCGGTCAATAGATGTGAACTTAACAGCGCCACGCCTTTGCAAGTTCATCAGTTTGCTCTGAAGCATTTAACAGACTATAAGTGAAATGTTATGCATGTATACAGACATTTATAGCAGTTTCCTTCCTGCATGCCAGGTCTTGCACAGCTTGATAATATCCAGTCCCTGCACATTACCCAAAACCATCAGTATGTGGTGGGTCACTTTGTATGCCAGTCAAATAGTCATTCCCAATATTCCCAAAAGTCAAAGTATGTGACAATTAACCATGTTAAGCGATGGAATCAATCCCAGACCCTCTGATGATAGTCTGGCTTTTGAGGCATCTCCGAATGCATTCTGATTTTAAAAAAGGTTCTACCAGCAGCACCAATCTGAGAGAGGAGGTCAGTATACAAAACTGTACAGAACTGCAGGCTGGAGAAGGAAACATATCCCTGTTTGGATTGTATCAATAATGAAGGATGTCCTCTTTATGGAAGGCAAGAAGTTGTATACGGCAAACTGGCAATTACTGGTAGATGCAACATAGTTATCCACACCAAATACATATTCCCAGCTAACAACTGACATGTAAAAGCATTTTATTGTGATGTGTGCCTAGTCCAGGAAACTAAAGCATCAGCAAGAAGCAGCAATGAGCCTAATGGCAGCATGTTCTGTGTGGTGGAGGTGCTGTCCCACCGTGCGCTTGGACAGCTCCCTTGTGCCCCTGCCCGTGTGTTAAATTATCACCTTCTCTGCCACTTTGGCAGGGGCACGGTATGTTGTGGAGTGGCTACAGACAGAGCTTGGTGCTTCTTCAGAGCCATACGGCCTGCCAAAGCTCACAGGAGGCCAAGACAGTAACACAGGAGGCCAAAACAGTAGCAGAGAAACAGGTCTTGCAGAAAAAAAGCAGCTTCAGTGGTCTTTTATTTACCTTCAGATCAGTTATTTATATAACTTTCTCAATCATGGCAGATATTCTATCCAACGTCTAGATTCTAAATTCTTAATTGATATCACTTTTTTAAATTAGAATTTGAGCCTTGTGTTAAAAACCATCGTTGTTACAGTAATTGTTTACTTTACATCAACAAAATGTGATGTAAATGGCATTAAATTTGTTACTATGAAATTATTTATTTCTGTTTTTTGGTATCAGTGAATGACAATAACAACTCCAGACTCACAGAGTCAGTCTGCTCAGTCTGCCTTTGATGGCCAAGTCTACGTCTTTCACATTTCCCCGGGCGCCACAGATCAGACTGGCCATCTCCCAGCCCCAAGATCTCAGCTCAAAGCCTTGAGTGTTCGTGTGTTGTCGCCCAGCTGTCAGGTGGCTCAACTTTCTTTTTTTTTTCACTGCTGTGTTCCTTACAAAACAGCTCAGTGGACGTGAAACCCAGCGTGGGTTATTGGCGACTCAGACTGCCTCACTAATATGTCAAACAAACAAACAAACAAACAAACAAACAAGAATAACATTGTGACACATTATGATAGATGATTACACTTAGAGAGAAATCCTCCTCTGTAGTTGGCCATTTCTGTCAATCAAGGTTTATGATAAATATATATATATTTTTTCTGAGACCTTTTCATGAATTCGTTTCTACACTCACCGTCAAAGGAATAGATGCCCAAATAGTTGCACCCAGAAGGAATCAAGAACACATGCAAATGATTCAGGTTTCAGGCTCGGCCCTGACGCAAGCATAGATGGAACTGTATCCGACTGACCTAACAGCCAAGACTGCAGACATTCAGAGAACAGTGATGCTCTCTGAGTCATCCTGTTAGTGCCCGCACTATTAGCAGGCGGCTGCACAATGCAGGACTACATGCATGCAGACCATTGCTACGACTGCTCTTAACACAACGTCAGCTTCGCCAAAGACTGCAGTGGTGTTGTGCCAGACTCTCATGGAGTGACAGTCCCGTTTTTGTCTTGGTGGAGTCAACCAACGAATCCGTGTGTGAAGGCGCCGAATGAATGGTTTGTTGTCACAGGTTACACGTCCAGAAGGCCTGATGTACTGCACAATCTGCAGGAACTGTGTGAGAATATTCAAACTCCAAGGAATGGAGATTAAACTATTAGAAGACACCATTAGGAACCTGTACAACTCTATGTTGCATAGAGACACTACTTCTGTGTGTGTAGCTTAATAACTATTGCCCATATTATAATTTATTGTTTCTGGCGCAACTATTTCTTTAACGATGAGAACATATCGGAATCATTGCCCGTGGTATCTGATATTAGTATACAGATGCCCCAAACAGAGATCAGGCTGAAAAACACTGATGTATTCCTTTAAATGCAGTCTGTCACTGTGCACTCGCTTTTGAACCCAGAGGGCCTTTTGAATGCCAGCAATGTCCTGCCACGGTCAATACTTAGACATTTGATTAAGAGGGGACCGCCACCCCCAGGAGTCCTCCTTCTTCCTTGCGTTCAATCACTGTGCCCTTTCTCTTTCGTTAATCCGGCCCAACCTGCCTCCAAAGCACACCTCCACGTTCCATCCACTGTGGTCTCCTCTTATATATGCACAAACCGGCTGGCCCAAGTTAATGGGAGCAGACTAAGAGGGCGGTGGTGGGGGACAAGACAGTGAAGTAATTATGTCTTATGTTTTGTGAGGCAAATTAAAGGGACAGCGTGCCTCCTGGCTCTCCTCCGCTGAGTGACTGTGTTCCAGACGGGTACCGACAGATACGCCCTGGTGGCCAGGACGATTCGACACTGAGCTAATGGACAAGTGCCACTGATAAATGCACAGTGAAGAGTGCAGGGCAGGAGTGGGTAGAGTAGCCTGAAACCATACCATGTAAAAGTTCTATCACTTCAATAAAACAATCACTCAAGAGAAAGTAATAGCTTTTGCCAAATACAACTCGAGTAGGAGTAAAGCATATCAGATTGGAAAACTCCACAAGCTCGGGGTTCCCTACAGATTTACAGTGAAACCTTGTAATACATTCAGCAACTATCTGCATAGAACTGAATCTTGTTAAGCTCGGAAGTGAGGGGGTCTGAGCAATAGCAAAGTAGTCCAGGTTCTGCCAGATAACAGAAAAGGAACTGGAGTAGTTTAGCCCAAAAACACTGATAACAATAATAACCATCAAAGGGCCTTGTGCAAAATCTGTCATGTTAACTGCTGGTTACGAGCTTCCATTCACTTTTTATCTATTTTCATCAAAATTTCATCAAATAACAAAAGTCATTAGAATTTATCTCCTCAAAGAAATACTCCCACTTAAGCTTATCCAAGAACCTCTAACGTTACCTTAAGGGTACTTTACTATAGTAGTGGTAGATGCAATGTCATCTGCAAAGGGCTAATATGCCTGCAGGTTTTTAAACCAAGCAAGCACACCTGATTCCACCTGTTGCCTGAAAACCTGTTGGTCTGCGCTTTTTGGGCATCTATATTGTACAGTTGGAGTTTTCTTATAACCTGTTTACTGGTATGATACAAACAAGCGCAGCTAAGATTAGCCTAGTAACTGAATGGGAGTGCTGGGAAAGTTTCAGTCATGTCAATTAAAGACAACAGCAAATCTACTGTTAGCCTTTGACCAGCATGCCACGCTTCTGTTTCCGCTTGCACCATCTTTATCATCAAGATGACGCAGTCTCAACGTCTGGTCCTCGCATCAAGCTGAGAACCAGTCGCTTAACAGCTGCTGCTAAGAGACTGTAAGTCACCTAATTCTAGCAGTGTCTGCCGGTTATGAGTAAATGGGATGCACATTTAAAATAAATGACTTGAGAAATTTAAATGGAAAATGATATTTAGCTTCATTGTCATGTGCCAGACCCCGAGAATTTACAACAGTGGTTAAATATGGCTCTCAGATCCCAGAATTATGGAACTCTGGAGGAAACACAGGAAAAATACAAATTAATTTGAGCGTTTCGCAATTTGTGCTCACAATTAATTTCATTAGTTCACACGTTTTCCTTTAATCATGCTCATGCTTTATTTTTGCACATACTCACGTTGTATACAAGCAGACACACTGAAAGTGCCTGACGGGTTTTAATGTATTTAGATGGATGTGATAATGCACAATGAAACTCATTCACTAAACTGCACTTTCTAATTATTATATGTGACAGACATTAAGCGACAGCACAGTCGGTTATCACTGATCCTGCTCACGTTAGAGCTGCAGTGTTAGGTATCGTCCCACAATTACCCAGACATTTCTTCTAGACTGGCAAGAACTGAGGAGGGAGGTGGAGATATGTTGGCAGTATGTTGCCTCCTATTGTTTACACTATAAAATCAACAGGTTGCATCATCTTACAGATTGCCCCTTAAAACAGAGCTATGATTTAATAAGTACAAACCTATGATTCATATTCTTAACATATAATAAAAGCAACAAGAGCATCGAGACCTCACATTAGTAGAAGAGACTGGATAGCAGAAATAGACATGCTGTTGTGCTTGCCTTAAAGGGCTAAGATCAATTGCTAGTCATGTTAGCATATGTGGCTAAAGCTTTTCCTTTAAATACAAAGGGGAATTTTAAGAAGTCACTTTGAAAAAAAAAACATCTTCATTTCTCCATAAAGCTAAAAAGAAATATTGTCCTTTGGAAATACTCACACTTGCTTAATTATATGGAACTGAATGATCAAAGCTGCTACCAACCACGTCTTGAGTGGAGCAATGAAGCCAATGGCTAACGAGTCAGCGGAAGAGCCTCTCTCACTGGTGGTCGGAACTAAGAGGAATATACAGCGCGCATCTGATGAGAAGTGGAAACAGCTTTATCGCTGTCTGTGAACCTCAATATGCACATACAGCGTATCTGTAGTGTTTTCTCACTGTTTGTCCAACCTAAGCACATGAAGACGCGATCTCGTAAACTACATGACATCTGTCTGCCTGTGGAACCCGCTCAATGGCAAAGTGCATTCCTCGGCTTGCAGTAGAGGAAAAATACTCTCTCAAAGATTTGTGTCAGAAGTTTGACGGTGCCTTTTCTTGTGCCTGAGGAAAAGTAGGACAGAAATTGGAAGAGTGGAGAACGGTGACTTACTGACTCCACTCCCCATTCATTCTCACTCTCGCTCTCTCTCCCTCTCTCTAATCCACCTGAATCCAAGCCCTCTCTCTGAGAAGATAAAGAAAGTGCTCCCAGCAACCAACGCAACAGCAAAGAATCAGCAAAGGCACTCATACTTTGTGACTTCGTGCGCAGTCTTCACTGCAGCAGAACGTCTCAGGGTTTTCAGTAGAATGAACATTGTTGCAAAAGTTGAGAACACTGACGGTGGTAATATGCTTTGGCTACTACACTACATCCGTTTCCTCAGTTCCATAGACTTACGTCACGTTTTGATAGATGGGACTGTTTTCAAACGGTAATACTTTTTGCTTCTCCAGCATAGCCAGGCATCTTTTCTTTCGGGTTCCATTTAAATCCTTCCCTTTTAGTTCCCAATTCCTTTTCTGTGGTTTATTTCCGTTCTGTTCTGTCAGCTTAGCTCCAGGACAACTTTGCTATTACTCACACCTCTTCCACTTTTAAGCAAAGGTTTTTTAAACCAAAAGGATTACAAAAAAATAAGACTAGCACCTAATGAGCCTCCGTCCCAGTTCTGATAGATGCACAAAGAAGTTCCACTGCAGGGTTACATGAGGAACGTAGTGCTGAAGTCCTGCTCAAGCTGGTTTTCGCTGCTTTGCCGACTCTTACTAGCCTGTTTACACTTGCTCCGTGCATCTGGGTTGATCAAATAGTTATTCGATAGATAGGCCATGTGCAATCACAATCAAGATGCTTTAGAGATGGATTGCTATCACTTAAACCACTGCAGGAGGTGCTGAGATGTATTAGAGAAGCAACTGAGCCAAGTAGATCAATTTAATCAATTTCTTCAACTTGAAAGTCTTGTCATCTTTATAAATAATGGGATTGTACATGACTGTACACTCTTAACGTACTTTTCACCTGCCCAGCAAGCATGCCCATGTGTGTCCAGGATGGAGCCTCAGTCAGCTGGATTGGTTTGAGGTGTTTGCCGCCACCATGAGGCATTAAGATGTGGTACTGCATGTTCCCATGCTTTTGGAACAAATTGGGGCCTCTCTGTAGGAGCCCACACTAAGCCCTCGTAACAGGTTTAAAGTGGGCTGCCACCATGAGGCCCCAACACGTCAGTGAGAGCACTCTCAGACGTTTTTCATCCATCTAGGAGTTGTAAGTCTAAAGCTGTGTGGTCATATTTTGACTTTTGTATGTGTTCTTTTAAGATGGTCAGTCTCTCTGCAGAAAGAAAATCGCTGCAAAAGGGGGCGATATTTTAAGCCCCCTTCTGGACCACCTCCTTCTAATATATAGCCAGGGTGTTCCAACCAGTTGTGACCTTGCTGAAGTGTCGTACTAAAGCTTAAGGTTCAATTGGTTGCTAGCTTAAATATCAAAAATGTTTACCAGTGATAAAACTATGAATTTGACGTCTTATTTTAATTTAAGGTGGAACGGGAACATTCAAACAAGAAGAGGCAGAAAACCAAGTTTGGTTGTTTAGTTGTGTTGTGTTTGGTTGGAAGACCATAACCAAGACTTCCAAGTACTACCCTGACCCCCTAATTCCCCAGACTTAAACCCAATTAAGTATCTGTGGGACCACCTTGATCATTGTGTTTGCTCTATGGATCCTCTCCCATGCACTCTCCAGCAGCTGTCACTCAGCATGGCAGCTCACCAGGACCTTAGTGAGTCACACCCAGCCTGCCTAGCTGCTGTCCGTGTTGCACCCGGTGGTTAGTCTGGATATTAGCTGTAGCGGTCATAATAATGTGACTTGACTGTGTAATCATTCCACTTAGCTGGCAATAAACCACTCATGAGCTCTAAAAACAACATCAGATAAACCTGTAATTACTGCGTATAAACCCTCTGCAGAGATGCTGGTATGGTGGGACAGGCGGCACTTTTTAAGATGCTCTTCAGCCATTTGCTTATTTAATGGCCTGAGGTCTTTACGACTGACTGTTCTGACCCAGCTGCCACTGGAGCTTTGGCCATGTGCCGGCCACAGCTGTGAAGAGGAGGGCACACGGTCTTCCTTCTTGGTCAGTACATTCACTTCACTATGCATCGTGCCTCAACTTCTTTTCACTATGTGCCTCAGCCCTCTCGCACAAATCACTTAACTGGGGACACCAAGCACAAAGCGCAAAGAGCGCAGTTTCACCTGTCACGTCATAACAGCAGCAAGAGACTTGGCATGAGCCCAGGCGATTTAGCACCAGACAATCTGGTGTGAAAGCCACAGGATTGCTCTTCCGGCCTGTAATTGCAGCTCCATGACATCTGCAACTGCTCTGCTGCGTCTTGCCGAGTCATACGAAGTTCTATATTCTGCGGGCCCTTCATTTTCTCACTGTGTTCCCCGGGCCCGGTTTACATTGCAAATGTAACATCCAGGCATCTGTTATGTACACAAATGTATATGATCTTTATGTTATATATTTAGTAAATAATGAGAAATTGGAGATTCTGTTGTTAAAACCAACTCGGACTCTATATGGCAGTGAACACTGTTGTGAATCTATCTAGTGATGGCTAGCATTAATTAGTGGCTTTAGTCTTAGTTTTAGTTTAGATATATTACTAATGATATGTTACAAATGAGCACTTTTTAAATGAGGTGAGAACAGCTAACCAGAACACATATACATATCGTATTTACATATATCACAGTGAGACGACATCCATGTCTTCTATGGCCATATGGTGAGCAGTTAGATCCCACTGTTTAGAAGTAAATGTGTCTTAAAGTTTAAAAATCAGGATGGAGCATTAAGAATTACTGAAGAAAAAAAAAAACAATTGAAAAAACAAAACAGCTTAAGTAAAGAAAGTATACCTTTAATGAATGAAAAGAACACTGCAACAGTTCAAAGCTGTGTTTGCCAGTTATGTACTGCCTAGCATTTTTGAACTATGGTCACATTATGGTAAAAATGTAAAAATGTTAATAAATTATGATTGTGTTTTTAAACTCTGACCAATTTGCTAGAATTATCCAAATAATATGTAAAATGGTCATTTGAAAATGAACTGCAATAGAAAAATGCTACACAGAAGTAGACTTAATTTAAGTATATGTAGTATACTTCCTTGTAGTCATAATTAATGTGCTAAAAGTGTGCTTTTTATGTTTGAACTATGTGCCTGGTATAACTATAATATATGTATATCATTATAATATGATCGTTAGTGCTTTTAAAATATACTTAAATAGAACTAATTGTACTTAACTATTTTGAGACGTCACAAAGATTGACTTAGAAATATTTAAGTACATATTAAAGTGCCTTTCTAGTATATATATATATATATGTGTGTGTGTATATATACATATATATAGTATACACATATTAAGTACACTGCTTAGAACTGCAAGGACAACTGCAAGAACTATTGCTTTAAATGTACTTGCTGATATTAAAGTACATTAAATAAGCAGTATATTTATATTTAATATGAAATATACTTAATGTTTTGCTGGGGATTTATACAATACAGCCTTATTTGTGGTTTGTTCTACAGTAGCTAAGGGCAGTATTTGGGTATGAAGAGACTGGTCCTAATTAAGGGCACTTAGAGCCTTTAACACACAATACACAGTAGAACGGAGCAACATAGCACAGAACTATATCCATTCAAAACAAAAGTTGGGAACTGTTTAGAAGTTTGTTCTCTTCTAGAAGTCACAGCTCATTTGTTAAGAGGGTGTGAGCGTTCAGAAACAAACTGTGTGTATTTTGCAGTGTCTCTGCCCTCTCTGAAGAGAAACAGAGATGACCTTGGGCATTACAGACTGTCCTTCGGCCGCGTGTGCCAGGGAGATAAGGTTTGCCGCCGCCGATGCTCACCCCTTTCTCCAAACACCGGTCACAAGCTCTGACAGTGCGGCGCTTAGACGCAAAGGCCATTTACATCCCAGCCAGGGAGAGAGGGAGAAGAGGATGATGAAGCTGTAAGGCTTCTCACAGAGCAGCTGCTGGTGGAGGCCAAACTGACGGCTCTTGCTGAACGACTTTGTTCAGTCCCTCACCAGGGAAGCGGCTCTTATCTTAGACTCACTACTGTAGTTCGGTGGCTTTGACAACTTGTGTCTGGGCATGCAGTAATATTTATAATGTTGTGCTGCTTTAGTTTATCTGTTTATAGGGGAAAGAGGGCTGGAAATGTATGTATCCTCTAGAATTCATCCGGGAGATGCTATGTAGGTCAAAGGCCCAACACCGCTTGGGTGGTTGGCCTATATAGTGCAGTTATAATTTGTTTTACTCCTTCTCTGCAGCTTAACAAGTCCTCCTTATACACTCATCATCCAGAAGGAAGTGTCTATATGAAATGCTATTGGGAAGGAAGATAAAGGTTACCAGGAACAATAAATGATGATAAAGTTAGACTGATATGGGTAATATTTATTAAGCTACATATACAGAGTGTCTCTCAGTGTGGTGTTGGGCTGCCATGTTTGCTAACGCAACATGCCAGACGCCTCAGCATTGAGTTGTAGAGGTTCCTAATGGTGTCCTGTGGTAATCCATCTCATGCAGCTTTAATATTCTCATGCAGGTCATGTGGTAGGAGTGAAGGTGGAGCAACACCAGGCCTTCTGGATGTGTGAATCGTTGGATGTCTCCACCAAGACAAAAGTGGGACTCATCACTGAAAATGATTCGCTGTCATTCGGAGTCCCTCCATGACAGACCGCTGCAGTCTTTGATGATGCTGACAGGCTGTTCAGGGCAGTCCTTGCATAGCCTGTGTGCATGTAGTCATGTGTTGTGCAGCCGTCTGCCAGTGGTGCTGAGTCACAGAGGACATCACTGCTTGCTGAATGTCTGCAGAATGGCTGTTGGATCAGTCAGGTACAGCAATAAGACCCAACCCTGCTCACATCACATGCGTAGCCGAGTATGAAACTTGAATCACTCGCATGTCTCATGATGTCAAACCTACCCACCAGGTTTCATTCCTGTAGGTTGATTTCTTCTGGGTGCAAATATTCTTTTGACAATGAGAGTAATAAAGCAAAACTACTTATCTCCAACTTGGCATCGTCATAGTAACAGGAAAAAACGTTCCTTACTTTAATGTACAATAATTCAATTATATTCAGAGAATTAGTGCACCATTTCTATTTGTTCTATTCATCACACAATGTAAAGAGCAGGTGGTGTTTCTAAATCATTAACAAACAAAAAACTTACAAGCCTGGATGACATATTCATCTCAATTCCAACTGTGCAAATGCACATCTCCTTAAAGGAACCAGGTCTGTAATCTACCATATACCACTGTCCTGTGGAGCTGCCTTTTATTCTACCCCATCTCTCATTGTCCCGAGAAGATCCATCATAGGCCCAAAATAATCAGATGATAATCCCTCAAGCCTTTATCTGCTACACCATTCTGCAGCATGGGCCCATTCAATATTAACTCAAGTCTCAGTGGCCTAAATCAAGCGCTCATAATCTCTAATCCACCATCAGCTTCCTGCCAACTACAGTGGGCAAACAATGGTGTGGTCTGTAATGCAGAGCAAAGGGGAGATGTTCTCTATGACCGAGGCTGTTGTGATACAAGCACTCAATGCTGGACTGTTGATCCTGCTGATACGCTTAAAGGGCACATATGCTGTGTGGACAGAAACATGCTCACACAGATACCTGACCTTTCAACATGCACTGTGGATCATATGCTGCCCGAAGCAGAATTCAGGACTGAAGCGAAGATCTTTGTCCTTGTTCATGGTTACCAGGGATAACAGTCTGCACTGAACTGACTGGAAGTGCTGTATGCTTGTCTGTTTGGATACTCCTCATAGATAAATGCAGATGGTGAACTTGCAAAGTTCCATTAGGGTGACCCTATATCCTCTATTTGGGACCTAAAAGCATATCTAGATGGGATTACTAAATTGCCTAAGATTAAAAATTTGGGTTTGATTTAATCTCGACCTTCGCTTTCGACAGTCTGCCTTGCGCTGTCCTCCAGTGTACTCTTTTTTTTTAAATGTGCTCAGCCTACTTCTAAGTCAGTGTTTCTCAACCCTGATCCTAGAGGCACCCCGCCCTTCACATTTTGGTGCATCCCAACACACCTGATTCCCAACACACTTTATTCAGCTTCTCAGCTCATTCGCAACTCTGAAAGGGCTTGTTAATGAGCTGAGAGGCTGAATCAGGCCTCAACCCCAGACCTGCTTGGGACCCTGCTCTCCACAGTTTAGTGGACTCCCTAGTGCTTCCAGGACCAGGGTCAAGAAACACAGTGCAGGTAAAAAATGCCAGTTCATGCGAACGAAGTAGACCAAGCTGTTATTTGATGAATAAAGTTATAAAATCTATCATAGTTTCAAAAAGACACAATATTGCCATAAAGTTTCTGCAGAATAGTCTGATTAGCTGAGAATTTTCCCAATAAATTAGTTGATGAGAACCACCTGAATGAACCTTCGCGAAAACGTTAATCAAACCTCAAAAACTCAAAAGTGGTTTATGGTGTCTTTCTTAAAATGAAGACTAGACAAGTCATTTAAAAGGGCAACATGTAAATCTGTCAGCAAGCATTTTAAATGGGTTCTGCAGTCCAAAGATGCTGTAAGTTGATTAGCTGATGTACGTATATATTTGAAAGTATTTTATAGACTATAAGTTATGAAGCAGCCCATATGAATTTTTTTATTACTGTGTCAATGTTTGTTATATGCATGGCTGGCTATATACAGTAGCCAAAGCCTTCTTCTGTGCTGGTCGTTTCCCAGCTAGTAAACAGCAGTTTGGCGTTGTTGTCTTTACTAGGCTAGGCTACAACTCCAATACTCGCTGTTTTGATAACCCAGCTGTACACAAACAGTGTATGGAATGCTAAAATTCCCAACCCAGCTAGTAGCTGTAGTAAATTATTTAAGACTCAGAACAGAATGAACAAAGTCAGCATCCGCATTAAAGGTCATCTGAGCTCTAAGCTGTCTCCACCTTTCAAAAGCATCCTCAAGATTTACACATGTATTTCTATTGTTTTTCTGTCTGTGTTTTTCATGTTTTGTCTCTGGTCATGGAGCTTTTCAGAAGGATATGAAAGTCAGGTAGAACCCAGTGCTATATCTGTCAATCCAGTTAGTTTGCTTACTTCCATGGCTGCAGCATGCTGTGTTCACTTGTCAATTTAATTTCTAGCAACCCAGGGTGTCGAAAAAGTGTACTGTGAAATTGTTAGTGGGTGGGATCACAGTCCAAAACACAAACAGACTATTATCTCCTGAATGGAAACTTCAAAGGTAGACCATACAAGTTGTAGCATTGTTGCAGTAGAAGCCAAAATTAAAAGTTTAATCAAAATTAAAAATGACATATTGTTCCATTAATGCAAGTCCTTAAACTGGTCCTTAAGCCCCCACCCGAACCAGTTCACATTTTAGCTGTAACCTACAATGCATAAGGGTGGAGCAAAAATGTGGGATGTCGCCTGAGGACCTGTTTAAAGACCTGCATTAATGGGAGGCGAAAAGATGGCACATTATGGGTTCTCTTTCTCCTTCTCTGCCGCTGTTTTATTTGGGTTAAGTAGATACTACATTCTGGTCTTATGCTAATCATGAATCTATTTGGAACAGTAAACAGCCCTGCCTTCTAGTCCTATCAAAAAACACAATTAAAATGCATCTCAGGTCACATAACATGTTTGCATGCCGTTCTCCTCATGCTGTATCACAGCTTACCTATACTATCTAAAGAAGGATCTGAAGAGGGCCGGGCTGACCTATTTCCCCTCAGTAGAGACTATGATGAGCAGATGGTGAGGGATGTGAAAAAGTGCATGTTGGGGTAGTGTTCTCCCCCCCTTCTATCCTGCTATGGATCACACACAGTAGTCTGAGAAAAGCTTGTCCCTGGGCTGAACTTGGAACGACAAGGGGCCAAAGCCTTGCTGTAAATCAATAGGCCTTTTACTTTACGCCTCCTTATCTGTGGTTGTTACCTGTCCTCTGCTTCCACCTCCTATTAGGTGCTAAAAGAACAGTTCCACAAAAGCACGGCACTCTGTCTGACCTTCAGCTGTCAGCAGTGAAGAAAACTGACATACTGGTCTCCCAGGAGACCACCTACATCTATGCTAAGCTAAACAGCCTCGGCGTACTCTACATACAAATTGCTGTTACTTGATCCGGGAGAACGAGGACACAACATTTCATCCCTGCTGAAACTAAATCTTGCGCTGGAATTGGAGATGTTACAGAACAGAGAAGGAACATTCCGAATTTGAACGTATATCAATGTAAGGAATTTCAGATCAGGTCTATTACTTAAGGTTACATTGCTTAAGGTCTTTTTATGTTAGTGAAGATCAGGGGCATACCAAGCAAGGTGTCCAGGATGGCGCTACCTATGCCTTGACCACTCTGGAGGCCACCCCCAACCTAATTCTTTTTTTTGTGACTGTCTGAATAGAATACATTCATTCACACATCTGGGAGAAATTAGTCAAGTAAGTTTAGGAGAATAGCAACTTGGTTGTAAAGATATCTCCATGGCCTCCTGCACCAGAGCTGTCATTCTTAATCGGTTAAATTTATGGGTGGGCTAAATCCATGAATCCAATGAATCCGTGTGTCCAGAAACCCTGTGGACAGGGAACATGGACTATAGAAACAAAACGGAGCATCGTTCAAACACATCAGTAGAAAACCAGTGGCTTGCTAGTCTTCCAAAACTTGAAGCAGGAGGCAGAAATTACTCTTACTTCTGTTTCTCATTTGGGACAATGAAGCTTAATATTCATCAGCTTCTTACTGGAATTTGTGGAAAATGGTGCAGCCGTTACATTCTGGTGCCTGTAAAATATACCGCAACTGCACCTTTGAAAGTTGAGGGGAAAATCCTTTGAATGCATAACGTCGCTGTCCAAAGAACAACATGCATCTCCATTTTTGTTGATTTTTACTTTTATGCTTCATTTGATCACATGAGCTGATATTTACACTGTGTGGAAATTTCATGAAGAATGGACCAACAGAAATAGCCCAAAACTGTTTGGAAAGACGTCTGGTTCCATTGACTCCCATTCAAATCAAATGAGGTTTTTGGTCTCTCCTGTAAAGTTGCCATTTTGGAGATACCTGTTTTTCTTTGGACAGCGATGATAAGTAATAAAAGGTGATGCTGGATAACTATAGGTATTGTATTTTAGTGTCCCGCTACTGCCTCATTCGACCATGGTCTTGCGTGAGGCGTGGATATGCAGTACAGTGAGCTCAGAGCATCGCTCGTAGCACCATGGCAGCAGTAAAAACAACTTAGAACGTAAATATTTGGGACTGTAAGCTTAAAGACGTGTAGATGTGCTGCTGATGCTGTTATGTGCTGGGCTTGTGCAGTGTTGGTGCCCTGCTTTGGGTTGAAGTGTGCAGCTTTTGATAACTTGCCTGTCATTTTAGTCCTTCAGTTGCACCGGGTGCCAGCCTCCACTGCCCCCGTGTTCAATAACAGTGCATTTGTCTTAAGTACTAAGTTCATAACAGTATTTATCTAATACTATGTAGCTCCAAGATGAATGGTCACATGTCACATGTCCAAAAAGAATGGTGTCACTTCAGGCCTACCGCAAAATCAGCAGGAACCGAATGAGAATATTCAAGCTGCATGGGATGGATTGTCGCAGGACACCATTAGGAACCTCTGGCCCTGATATCTGATACATGTAGACTGGAACCTATTCTGGATGTTTCTTTAAATGGAGTTCATTCTACAGTATGGTGTAGACAGTTAGGCGCTCCTGTTCATGTGGAAATCATACACCATTAATATTCATACCGCACATACATGCATTGATTGTGCGGAGTGCTTCTCGTGGAAGTGCTATGCTCCCGCTCTAAAGGTTGCTGAATTTTAATCAGCATTAATGTCAGATTAAGTGTAGTGGGTGAGGTGGGTGCTCGGCACAAGCGTTAAACCTTTCAGCAGTGGGGCTGGTCGGCGAGGAGCGGTTTTGATCTAATGACAGTAAACAGAAGAGCATTACCAAACGCAGCGGTGTGAAATTCTATGTGGCAGCCAGTCAAAGCAGCGTAAGCCACCTCCTCTTCTTGAAAGTCTAAATTAGTTTGGGATTTGCCAGCCAGTGGACACCCAGACTCTGCAATGTGACTAACCAGATTACTGCCGCACTTTTGGGTGGAGGAAGAAGCCCAGTGAAGAAAAGAAAGTGTGTTTAGAGGCACTGAGCATTAGCTCCTAATGGAACTGAGAAAGTGTCCACTATTAGTTAAGGAAGTGAGTTCTTCTTGCTGAATGTCTAAGGTCAGAGATTATCCATGTTCTTGGTTTGTCATGCTGTTTGGGCTGTCACCAAGGCTTAATTTGTGCTGGGACAAGCAGGATTTGGATTTGGCACCTTCTGGACTGAATCCAGCACCTATTTTAGTGGCTCCTCATGACCTCTTTGACATATTATAAGAACACTACTCTGCTCCGGTTCATGCCCATGTAGAGCATGTGCTTGGTTCTGGTTCACCGAGGGTTTGTGAACTGTTCCTCCATTAGCAATAATGTTTGACCTCGGAGTGCTTCAAACGCACTGCCCCAAGCTCTGGCCGTTTATATGCACATTTATAATAGTGGTGTTCTATTTTGTGCTGCCTTGTCTAGGCACCCTTTTGTCTTCTGTTGCGACATGTATGTATTTTTACAGTTTTTAAATATGCCATTAAATTGTATGTACATTTCAGTGTTATGTAGAATTAGTTTTAGAAATGAGTTATGCAGTCTGCTCTGGCTCCATTGACTGTGTATTGTGCTGGTGTGAGTGGATCAGTGCTGCTGGAGTTTAAAACACCTCCGTGTCACAGCAGGACTGACCAGAAAACTAACTAACCAGCCAACAGCATCCTGTGGGAAGTGTCCTGTGACCACTGATGATGGATCAGTGGTCCAACACAAAGTGCGCAGTCACAGATGAGTTACTGTCTCTGACTTAGCTCATGATCCACCACTTACATACAGGGGTTGGACAATGAAACTGAAGCACCTGGTTTTAGACCACAATCATTTATTAGTATGGTGTAGGGCCTCCTTTTGCGGCCAATACAGCGTCAGTTCGTCTTGGGAATGACATATACAAGTCCTGCACAGTGGTCAGAGGGATTTTAAGCCATTCTTCTTGCAGGATAGTGGCCAGGTCACTACGTGGTGGAGGTTCGTCCTTCTTGGTGGTATGCTGACATTACCCTGGATACCGTGGCTCTTGATACATCACAAAGACTTGCTGTCTTGGTCACAGATGCGCCAGCAAGACGTGCACCAACAGTTTGTCCTCTTTTGAACTCTGGTATGTCACCCATAATGTTGTGTGCATTGCAGTATTTTGAGCAGAACTGTGCTCTTACCTGCTAACTGAACCTTCACACTCTGCTCTTACTGGTGCAATGTGCAATTAATGAAGATTGGCCACCAGGCTGGTCCAATTTAGCCATAAGACCTCCCACACTAAAATGACAGGTGTTTCAGTTTCATTGTCCAACCCCTGTACTACCTGCTTGGGGGCGTGTGATAAAGGGGTTCTAGGCAGTCTTCCTGGAAAGAACAGAGGGTTGACCCACAACATAAAACCTATATAACTGAAAATAAAATAATGGGCTTTAAATAACTTGGTACTTATAAATGCAAAAAAAAAACAATCTATATTTACGTTCGAAAAGACCATATATACCCCTTCATATGCCTCCTGGTTTTTTGATCCACAGCCACTGTGGGTTCAACAGAGACCCTTCCCCAGGGAGATTCTCTTGGTTTGTAAAGAAACATAAGTGTACTGCCATATTTGAGTAAGCTAGACACCAACACTGCACAAATACCCGACTAAACAGCCCCACAGCCCAGCACATAATAGCATGAGCAGCAAGTTTAAGTGAGCTACTGTCTTTAAGAACACTGCTGAATTGTATAGCAATATGTTCAGATGTCTGGAGATTACAGTAATAAGGAATAAAGTAATAAAGAAATAATGGCCAGTTTAATTATGAGAACTATTCATATCTCAGTACACATGTATTTGTTTACAAAGGGATCTTGACTGCAACATGGTGCACAGGCAGACAAATCTCCTCAGATGGAGAACAACAGTCAACAGGCATCTATGTATGTATATCTATGCCCTGAACCCCTTTGCCATCCAAACCTTAACATCATGCAATGTGTTTGTGATTACTGGATCATTGCACCAGACAAACGAACAGCTTCTAAGACTGAACTGAGGTGGAGAAAAATAGCCCTGCAGATTTCTTCGAAAAGCTGAAAATAGGTTCTCTGAGAAGAACAGAAGCTGTAATACAGGTACTGGGTGGACACATTACATGCACTAAAAAGTTCAGATGGTAGTTTATATGGAAGTTGAGATTCTGTGTAATTTCCTGCTACATACATGTTTCTGCTTTACTTCTTGACACAGAAATGAGTACCTTGTACTTAATGACCATTTAAGAACTGGAAATGAAAATCAAAGGCATGAAAAGACGTATGTACCTCAAGCACACTTATGCTGATGCGTTCTTCATAGGCTGTCTATATAACCATTTGATGCATTGTGTGTAATATGCCATTATATGTAATAGCTTCTGCTGTCAAGAGTTCACCATTGCATGCCAAACAGTAATGAAATAGCTTCATGTCTGATTAATGAGTTGTGTAAAAGTCCAGGCAGATCGCGACAGCCTGAGAGCATCTCATGTTCGTTTGTGCTGAACTTGGCATGAGCAGTACTGTTTGTACATCTTCTGTCTCCAGTGCCTTAAGAGGAGCACCAATGTTAGGATGCTGAGCCAACACATGGCACACCTCCAATCTCCATCTATTACTCATGCAGTTTCAAGCAACACCGCACACTCACAGACACACACACACACACCCCAGACATTTCCAAACCATGATCATCCCAGGGACCTAACATCTGTCACTCTGAGTGGATGATGGCTGGATGTATCGACTGCAATGCTGGAGATTCCTAGTGCCTATAATGCCACTGCTATATCCGAAATATGTCAGTGCACTCTGAAAGCCCAACAAATGCCAGTAGTTTGGAGAAGTTGTGGGGCAGGGGTGGGGTAGTGGAGTAAGGATTTGGTTACTGTATCCCCATAGAACATGAGAGAAAGAGATGTTGTATGTGTCATTTAGATGGGAACAGACCCTCATCTATACATCATCATTAATAACAACCATGTCCATATGACAATGTTATTGTGATATATATATGATCTGTGGCTTATTGCGCCACATGACCGCAGTATCCCTCCTCCTCACAAACATGTTTGCGTATGGGTGCCAGAGAGTACTCCTCCTCCTATGTCAAAGAAGAAAAATTTATAAATTCTGATATTCTAGACTTTTCTTTGGAGAGTCATTGGGCATCCTGAATAAGTGACATTCCTTGTTTTTAATGCTAATATTCAGGCCCAGTGTTGAAAACACATTGCCTATTACAAAATCCTCAAAAAACAGTCAATACCCGGCTGTAGTAATGCAGTAATCCTGGCATTATAGAACTGTTAAATGTCCAGGAATCAGGTTTATGACTATTCATAAGAATGTTCTCCCTTCATCGCATTAGTCTAGAATATTCTCCGCCCACCCCTCCAAGCACAGTGTTCTAGAATGTTCTCCCTATTCCTAATAGTTCACTAACCAGTTGTCATTGTACAGCAGTGTAAAGTCAACTGTTAGTATCATAATGCTAGTGTTTAATAGAGAATGTTGGGTCAGCTTGCCCTCTACGTCTTTGGGAATAGAGATAAAGTGCTGTGTAAAAGTCACGGACCACTCTTCTTTTGTCCAATTCCTGCTCAAAAAAACACAAATAATTATTTTCAAAAAATCAATTCTTAATCAGCAGATTAAAGGCCATAAAGAAGCTGGTAGACACCCAAATCCTTCAGATAAGCAGCACTCAAAGTACAAAAAATTAAGCTCCACTCTGGCTTCAGATTCTGTCCATCCTACCTCTGTGAGAGGACAACTTAACTCTATGGGTTTGAAAGGATGCTTAGCTTTCAAGAAGCTTTTACTGACAAAAGGAAATAAAAAGAAGAAAATCTGTAAATCAAACTAAGAAGCTGTTGGTTGTTCTCAGATTTCCAGACCTGAACCTCACTGACAGTGTGATTGGTGGAGCGGGTATAAAAAGCAACCAAATTCAAAGTCTATGCATGTTTTTTCAGATTTTCTACAAAGGCACATGTGCAAGTTTACGTCTAAATTCCTGCTCCTTTTTATTATTTCTTAGTTATTGGTTTCTTAGTGGCTGTAATTTGCTAAAACAAATAACAGACATCCCCAAAGAAGACCTGACTCTACTGCAGTTCATATACAAATCCAGGCGAGATCACAGTGCATGGCAGCAGAGCAGCCAAGGCCATAACCTACAGTGTACCATGCTAATAAAGTGGCCGCCGAGTGTCGGTTTAGTTGATTAGAGTCCCGGGCAATGCAGGAGAGTAAATTATTCATCCGGTTGTAGCCTGTGTGATGCATACACCCGGCTAGCAGGGCTTTTCTACAGAACACAGATAAATGCAGAGCTGTAAGCTGGTGCTTTTTAAATGTGGAGTGCAGAGAGACATACTGTGCTTTCTATAGACTGCACGCTGAAGAAAGTCTGTGAGTCATTGCTATAGATGCAGCCCGTGGAGAAACGAGTGAGGTTCTGGTTTTCTGGCTCATGCTCTGAGGACAGTCTATGGGACGGAAAGCTATTCTCGTGACTGAGGGAAACGGCTCACAGAAAAAGAGATTATCCATATGCATAAATATAGAGCAGCGCCGAGCGGATTAGCGGAAGCGATTACGGTCGAAAAACTAGCGCTGATTCACGGAGCCACTCAGGCTTTCCAGCTCGCACGTGTTTCAGTCGTCACTACGCGATAGCAGCCGGTGCGCATGCGCCCCTAATGATTTCATCCCGATGGCACGTTATTCATTTAACACTGAATAATTATTCAGCCTGTTTGTTTGCATGACAAACTCGTTCCCCCGAGCGAACATCCGAGCTTTTCCGAGCATGCGGAAACAATGCAGAATGCAGAACTTCATCAGAAACATCAAGGTTAGGGTTTTTGTTCCTCCTCTGGAAATCTGATTGCTGAAGCTCGTTTAGCATAAAATCCATAATGGATGTGCTCAAGGGCGAAGTAGGACACGGTGAGTGATTGTGCACAGCTCTGATACGGTTTCAGCGACGCAATGAAGGCTGCAAAGACATATCAGGACTGGGTCGTGCATCGATTATGTCTGCAACAGCGTCTCTGAAAAGGGCTGAAACGGCTCACCGGTCATTTGCTGATGTAATACGCGTTGAATGGGTAATGCCTGCACCTGGAGAAATACATCAGCTCAAGCTCAGTTAAAGGCATCCGATTGATTCTTGCCCTCCTGAGAGATCACCCACTAGGTTACTAAAAGAAAGCAGTGAAATCAGCAGACCATGAAGGAGCATAATTTCTTAACTTGCTGAATTATCCAGGGTGACCAAGGGGTCTCTAAAAAGCCAATTAAAATTTCTTCTTCATAAAAAAGGACGTTTAGAGGTTTTCTCAAAAAAAATATGCTATTAGAGAAATAATTATCTCCAGTATCTAAATCCAATCTGCTGGGTTTGTCTCTTTCAGCACTTTCATTTTAGGGAAGGACGTCCAGCTCTTCATCATGTGTGTGTGTATATATATATATATGTGTATATACTGTGATATATGGGTTTGACAATGAAAAAGACAGTCAAGTCCCTTTGTGATGTGGCCAATCAAGAGCCCACGGTATCCAGGGGCACAGTGTCAGCATACCAGCAGTAGAAGGACTTGGCTGGCGCATCAACCTCCACCAGCATCACGTAGGACGAACCTCCCCTGGCCACTATCCTGCCAGAAGAATGGCTTAAAATCCCTCTGACCACTGTGCAGGACTTGTATATGTCATTACCAAGACGAACTGATGCTGTATTGGTCGCAAAAGGAGGCCCTACACCATACTAATAAATGACTGTGGTCTAAAACCAGGTGTTTCAGTTTCATTGTCCCACCCCTGTATATATATACACACACACACACACACACACACACACACAAATGTGTGTCAAGTGTGTGGCAGTGGTATAAAGTGTGCCGCTACTGGACTCTAGATGGACGAGTCTTGGTTTGGTGGTTAGAGTTAGAATCAGAGTGGAGACCTTCTTGTCCAAAATCCTTCTTGTCCAAAATCAGTGTCTGACCTTACAAATTTACTTCTGATAGAATGGTCAAGAATTCCCATAAACACATTCCTAAACCTTGTGGAAAGCCTTCCCACAAGAGCTGAACCGGCAAAGGATGGGCTGACATCATATCAAACCCTGTGGATGAAGAATGAGATGTTACTCAAGTTCATATGAGTGAATAAATATTCTATATATATAGTGTTATGTGTCTGTAGGATGATGTCAATGCGTTGCCCCCACTCCCACAGCTGAGTAATCTGGCTAATCCAGAAGAGTCTCTATGGTAGCCTGTGGTAACGAAGCCTTGGCCTACTGTGCTTAGGGGATGGAGGTGACAAAGCCTTGCCCTTTAGTAGTGCCCTTCCTCCTCATTATTCTGCTGCTCTCTTTCAAACCCATGGGAACAACATGTGTTATGTCACAATCCCTTAAGAATACCACACACTGATCAAGAGGCGTTGTGCACCATCACGTAGCATATAAGACCAAGTGGAGGAAGCACTGTAGTGAGCCAATGTGCTTTCTTGATGCAAGCTCAAATGAGTCATATGAGTTTGGTGGAGTAAAACTATACATCATTTTCACAGAATCTGTTGTGACGGCAGCCCCCCTATGGATGTGATCACAGGTCCTCCAGTATTTTGAGGAGGAATCTTTGAATGCTGATGTCATTATGTGTTATTAATTATTCAAATTAAAATTTAGAGCCATTTACTATTTGTGCTTGGTCACTGAGGAATTTGTCCAACCCATCCATGCGGTGAAACACCCACATACACACACGCACTAGTAGGCAGTGAGCACATTTGCTTGGACGGTGAGCGGTGGGTGCCTTGCTCAAGGGTTAAAAAATAAATAAAACCCAGCACCCTCAGGTCACAAGGCTGGTTCTCAACAACGTCCAGTGTAACACTTTTACGTCTGTTAGCTCAGCTCATCTGAAGAGGCAGCATCTGTTTATCATCCAACACAAAAACCTCCCCAGGTTTCTTGGCTGTTCTCAAATAACAGAACATGCCTCTCTGCGTGGTGCTATATGTTCAGGCAACACTGATGCTAAAGAGGTAAGCTTGTATACTGTTTGTTATTATATTTTTTTATTATGTAGCCTTCTTTGCTGCCAACCAGATATCCATTATAACTACTCAGATATCACAATCGAAATGCACAACTGTTAAGCAAAAGACTTCGAGACCGATGTGTGCAGAATTAAAATACCAGGAACGGTTTATTTACAACCAGGTAATCTCAGCAAGCACCAGTTAACAGCGAAACAACGGGAAAAGCTAAATCAGAGTCAGGGACAGGCGGAGGTCAGAAACAGGTAGTACAAGCAGCGAGGGCAAACAGGTTTACAGGGGAAGACCGAAGAGGAAAACCAAAGAGAGAAAGCAAAGATTCAAACCGGCGAGTCAGAGCACGAGCAAAAAGGGTTAGGCGAAAGAGTAGTAGAGGAACGAAGGGAGTAGGAAACCAGATTAAGCCGATACGAGGAAAGAACGCTCAGGATTGCTAAACAACATTTGGCAACGCTTCGCAGGGAACCCGTGTGAAACACAGCCATAAATACAGGCAGTAATTAGATACAGCTGGAGTTAAAACTTGGGCGATCTCGAGCGAATCACGGAGTCCGAACGGGGGCGCATAGACATGACGTCATCGAGCGTGGCCCTCTGGGAAGTGGAGTCCCGAAGAGCGGAGAAGCCGGGAAGACGCGTAGGTGTGACAACAACCCTGGTCCACAAGGCAATAACAATGTATCACACACATTAAGTGCGTGAAAATGAGCTTCTGCCATAAAACATGACCCCTAGTCAAAACTCCAAATCTCTCTCTTTTCACGTGACGCAAAGAAAGCTAAACTGGGTCAGTCCTGCTTGTGCTTTTATGCACACACATAAAAAGCAAAGCACAATCATGGACAGGGGATAAATATGGGGGTTGAGAAATGCAGATACCTAAGAGACAGCCGAAGGACATTTGCTACAAACTTGTAAACTGTAAAGAGAGTAACCCTGCCTGTGTTCTACAAGCAGCTCCTCTGTTTCTGTGGTAAACTTCGTGTATGCTCTTCAGCTTTTTTCTTGTGTTATGTTAGAAAATATGGAAAGGGCTCTGATCACCCTAGACCTCAATTGGAAGGCAAATGAAGAGATTGATTTGTTTATTCTCACATACTACTACATCATCCACAACGCTGCTGATCAAGTTTCCAGACAGGTCTAGACTGTAAGAATTTGACAGACGGGGCAAAGTCGAAGACCAGCGTCCACAGACTCTTCTCTGTCCTGGCTCCCAGATGGTGGAATGAACTCCTAGCTTAAGGTGCGTTTTAGACTCTAACCTCATTGTACTGGAAACATTTAACAATGGAACACTAAGCACGGTTGTAGGTCACTCTGGATAAGAGCGTCTGCTACATGCCATAAATGTAAATGTAAACTTAGCTATTACTTGTTCTACTACTTTAAGGAGTACTGCACCATCTACTGACGGCATTCAAAGTATTTAGATCTGCCTTTCATTTAGTTATACTTCATATATTATTACTCATTTTATGACCATACTATCACAGCAGCTACAAGTACAATGTAATAGCAAATCATCTTGCTGAATTACACAACTCTGAATTTCAAAATACAATTGAACTCTTTACTCCTTTGCTGGCTCTGCTTTGTGGAACGTTTGATAGTGATAGTCACTGTATTTTAATGTCAATTAATCATTTAAATTATTGGCAATATGTCAGACATAACTGAACACTGTAGTGACACAACATGTTACATTGCACAATTAATTGTGAATCTATATTTGCAAATGGAAAACGAGGCAACTTTCCATCCCTATGGGTTTCATCTGCTATGGATTTTCTTGGTCTCATTCATTTCTAATATAACACGGTGCTCAAAGGCATATTGCACAGCACTGGGAAGTCACTGACCGCTGCTGTTCATCCATGCAGAATTCAAAGCTGTGAGCACCTTCAAAAAAAAACCAACCAAACAATGGCTTATAATTTGTGCCTCTGTGGCAGCTTTTATTCATCAGCTCTCCCTGTCACTTGTGACGTCTGAAGGTACACAGATAAATATGCTTCCACAGACCAGGCAGGAGCGGTTAAACGCTGACATGATGTCCTTGAGGATATTTTCTGTTCATATTTAAATTACACCACAGCCAACAGAACTGACAATCGACAGAAGGAGTGTTCTATTCACCTTACTAAATTCAGTAGCAATGAGCCAGAACTGCTGAACCTGGCAATCTGTACGAACAATGCAAAAAAAAGCAGGGCTTGCAATGTGACCTTGCTTTCTTCTGTCACGTTTCCTGCCACAGGGCCTACGTGGTGAGTTCTTGGCTTAATTTAATCTGAAGATACACGGGAGCACAACAGAGTTCAGAGACGGTTGAGTCAGCACACACTCCAGGGATGAGTGAATAAGAACAGGGCAAGGCATGAGCCCTCGAGTTATGACTGAAACAGTTGCACTTCCTAATATGCTGCAGAAATGCTGAACGATTCCAAGTATACATGATACACTAGGTAAATAACAGTAGATTAGCTGATAGTCAAACATGCAAAGTCTACAATCATAGTTCATTAGCAATGCCCTACTGTTAATGACACTGTGGATCATCTGTAGTAGAGCAAACTGAAAACCCAGCCGCTTGCATGCTGTTACTAGGCTAGAATCCATCACTGTGGATACAGTGTTCTACTATCACAACATTTACTGAACTGCAGTCTGTTGTGCTGGTTTATATACAGGTGTAATCATCTGGACCATTTCTACTGGCCCATTATGCTCCACACAATGTAAAGGTCAACTCTTATATTCTCATGCTGGAGCTGCAGGGCTTTCATATGACAGCAATTATATACTGTATATATGTGCCATTGTTCATGTTAGTACAACTGAGAACACTATAGTAATACTCCACAGACTCCATGTAGCTCCTCTCTGTTCTCCACAACTGTCATAATTACATTTTCAACTTCCAGTTTGGCATAACGGACATGCAGATTACCCTGGAGGTTAGCATGAGTACACAAACCATAGACAACAGCTCTGACATTTTCATGGACACATCGCTCATCAAGGTAAGCTTGTTCTCTATGCCTTTTTTCTCTATGTGGGTGTGGGATCAAAGTGCGTCGTTGATCCTTCGTCACGAGCCGCTTCCGGCTGCCGCTCCATCAGTCTGATCACCCAGCAGCCGACTGACGGATTACAGCCCCTGCGGGGGCGCCGGGCAAGCAGTCAAACCAAGAGGGATTCTGGCTAATCTGAAATGCCCCACATGCATGTGTGTAATGAGGTGCATCGATCCAGGACTGCAAGCTTTGCGTGGCTGTTAAGCTGCATTTTCCCCCATCTCTCCTGTTAATTATGCTTGATTGTATTTCCCATCAATCATTCCCAAACAAGGAAGCAGAGAAGGGGGTTTAAATGCTTGTGGGGTCTGCTATTCTTTCATCTGCATGGTGCTTCAGTACGAGTATGTTTGGGGAAGCGGGGCAGCTGAATACAGAAGCGCAGTCAGTAACTGACTTTACTGAATTGAAGAGCACGGTGATTAGCAGTGATTAGGGTATTCAGCATATATAACTGGCTCTGTTGTTATTGGTCTGGAGATGTGCAATTTTGCCATGATTGTTTCATGAAGGCACAATAGGACGATCAGGCCTGGATTTTAAAATTATCTATTATTCTTGACAAACAAAAAATGACGATGCGTGTTTTGAGTTCTTGTATTGACATTTCTTTCAGTTATAATTATTAAATAATTTGAATGCATCTAGATTTCCTTCCTTTGTCATTTTCCAATAAAATATCTGCAAGTCTTGTAAAAGCTATCCACGGTTTGTTTTTGTTCAGGGCCCAGTTTCATAATAGCCTAGTGTTAAGATTATCTTCACCAGGAGAGAAAGAGAGAGAGAGAGTGAGTGACTAGCTTGATGCTAGCTTTGTTTTTTAAGGCTCATGTTTGTGTTAAGATGCTTTTGGGAATGCGACATCAGTTAATGTTTCCTAAAACAGATACAAATTTTGTAAAACACACAATACAAAAAGTAATATGTTATAAAAGAAATATTTAAAAAGCACAATATTTTAACATAAAAAGAAAACAGGCTGTTCCTCAGTATCTTCAGAATTATTTTACATTCAAGATGTTCACAGATGTACTACTAGATAAGGGTTTAACTTTTGGTTTATGATTTGGTTCCTCCTTGTTGTAAATGTAAAATAAGTTAGGATATATTTATGCATGTGGCAGACACTCTGCAGAATCAGTTGCCAGCAAGTCTTGACAGCTTGTAAGAGTTAAAATATGGAATTAATAAATACAGCAAAGGAAGAACCTGTGTATTATAGAATGTTTAAAGATGTTGAGTATTATTACTGATAATTTGGTTTTTTGAATGATTGTATCGACCCTTTCATTGTGATTATGTATTACGGTGCCATGCTTGACATGTTACATCTGCAAAGAGAACTGGCTGGGCCTGAAAGGACTAATCTACCTTCAAACCGCTGGCTAAGAAATATTAAACAGTATAAAATGTTTAGGGAGATAAAACTTATTGAGTTACTGTACACCAACACCCTTTATCCAGTACATTAACACATTATACTTCCTGAGCTACTGTACACCAACACACTACTTACAGTACACTAACACATTACACTTACTGAGATACTGTACACAACACACTACTTACAGTACACTAACACATTACACTTACTGAGTTACGGTACACCAACACACTACTTACAGTACACTAACTTATTACACTTACTGTGTTACTGTACACCAACACACTACTTACAGTACACTAACACCTTACACTTACTGGGTTACTGTACACCACCACACTACTTACAGTACACTAACACCTTACACTTACTGGGTTACTGTACACCATCACACTACTTACAGTACACTAACACATTACACTTACTGAGTTACTGTACACCAACACACTACTTACAGTACACTAACACATTACACTTACTGAGTTACTGTACACCAACACACTACTTACAGTACACTACCACATTACACTTACTGAGACGGTAACATCTCAACACACTTACTTACAGTTACTTACTGAGTTACTGTACACCAACACACTACTTACTGTACACTAACACATTACACTTACTGAGTTACTGTACCCCAACACACTACTTACAGTACACTAACTTATTACACTTACTGAGTTACTGTACCCCAACACACTACTTACAGTACACTAACTTATTACACTTACTGAGTTACTGTACACCAACACACTACTTACAGTACACTAACATCTTACACTTACTGGGGTACTGTACACCAACACACTACTTACAGTACACTAACATCTTACACTTACTGGGGTACTGTACACCACTGGTGTACTCCTTCGCCTTGTTTAGATTATATTTTTCGGTTTCTGTTGGTTGTAGTTTTTCCCCCTCCCTTGTAGACAAAGCAACCAAGGTCACTTGTGCTGTATTAACAAGGATTTCATTCATTTATTATAAAAGCCTCATGTGTTCAGTCACAAAAAGAAACTGTGAATACTGACAACCAATACAGAGCACGTCTCCACTAATAGCTTGGCATTCTCACCCTGAACTCTTTTACTCGCTTTGTGACGGACGGGTGGGAATACGCAAAGAGGCAGTTTAAATATTTCACATAACGACGTGCTAATGTATGTAGTAACCTTTGTAACTCTGTTTTCTCCCATGCCTTCTCTCTGGCTGAGGAACAAGAGAGGAAGTGATAAAAGCTTGAAAGCAAGATCTCGCAAGCTCATTTAGGACTGACACTGAGATGTCCCTGATGATTGTCATGAATCGGCCTTTGGAAAGGTTGAGGATATCAGGCGAAAGACGTAACATGGCAAAAAGGAAAAGGTCTCATGGCTCTTTCAGGGGAAATATCATGATCAGAAATGTCAAAATGCCAAATGTTTGCTGGAAGATTTCTCCATCACCCCCCTTGCCTCATTCCCACTATCTGACTCATGCCCGCTATCCTGGCGAGTGCACTGATGTCAGGCTCAGATGTTTGCTAAGGCCATTTTCTGTTTTCATTAGCTATTAAGACAAGGAGTGATTGTTGGACTGTGGAAAAGGACTAATTAACAGTTATTGGAGAGTCTGTAGCCAGGAAGAAGAAGAAACGAGTGAATAGTGAATTCACTGCAGTCTTGGTAGATGCATAAATTGCTATATCATACCTTCACAGCTGCTGATTATACCAAAGACAATTAATTACATTCAACATCTAAGTCTGGGGTATAGAGACTACATAGCAGCCTGAAATGTTGCCCTTACAGATGGGTGTACTCAATTACAATGCTGAGTGATAGAAAAGCCCAAAGACAATAACAACAATGAACAATGACTGGGGCTTTACTTTGTGAAGATACAGGTGCTGGTTTGTGGTCTAAATGCTGGGAAACATGATCCTCAGTTAAGTTAGGGATGTTTCCTACTTTCTTTTAGGGTGACGATTTTGTAAGCTTCAAGCAGCAGTTTGGATTTATTCACACGAGTGATCACAAACAGCTATGGCCAGCCAGAATACTCCAACTCCAACCTACATTTTCCTGTGGCTATATACATACATACAGGGGTTGGACAATGAAACTGAAACACCTGGTTTTAGACCACAATCATTTATTAGTATGGTGTAGGGCCTCCTTTTGCGGCCAATACAGCGTCAGTTCGTCTTGGGAATGACATATACTGCGTCCTGCACAGTGGTCAGAGGGATGTTAAGCCATTCTTCTTGCAGGATAGTGGCCAGGTCACTACGTGATGCTGGTGGAGGTTCGTCCTTCTTGGTGGTATGCTGACATTACCCTGGATACCGTGGCTCTTGATACATCACAAAGACTTGCTGTCTTGGTCACAGATGCGCCAGCAAGACGTGCACCAACAGTTTGTCCTCTTTTGAACTCTGGTATGTCGCCCATAATGTTGTGTGCATTGCAGTATTTTGAGCAGAACTGTGCTCTTACCTGCTAACTGAACCTTCACACTCTGCTCTTACTGGTGCAATGTGCAATTAATGAAGATTGGCCACCAGGCTGGTCCAATTTAGCCATGAGACCTCCCACACTAAAATGACAGGTGTTTCAGTTTCATTGTCCAACCCCTGTACATACAAAATAATGAACTGATAATGTTGAAAGGTTAACTGCTGCATACGGCCCTTCCAAAGTTGAACCCTTAGTGGACATGACTGTAATTTAGCTATAACATATGTTTTGTTATTCCTCAAATTTAGACTGATGTTTAATCAAATCTACCCTCATGGGTTTCTTAATGACATAGAGGTATATACTATGTGCCAGAATTTAAAAAAGGAATGGAGTTATCAAACAAACTCCCAGAGAATATAGAATTAACCTCTTTCCTTTAACAACACTTCACTTGCTTTCAGTAGAAAACACAATAGGAGCCTCAGGTAATTCTAATATACTCTGAAGCTTAATTTAATTGAACTGCAATATGCAATATATCTAACTAAACTACTAAAATACAAACCTTTGTACTTTATGTCTATTATTAAGCAAATTAAGTAACATCCACAGTGCAAACTAGAAAAAGTCATTGTTACCTAAAAGACCTTTCAATGCTACTTTTGTTTTTAAACGAGTGTTTAAAATGTTTCAGAACCTCAACACCATGTATATGCACATTCTTTTCTACCTAGGACCACATGTCCAAGCCGAAAGCCTTGGTAATATGTTGATATTGTAGTCCCACATTGTGAGGAAGTAAATTCTTTTGCATTGACAGACATCAAGTTTAAAGAATGATCAATATCATTTCTATGACAGCTAGCCACAGACCATCAGTGTGCGATAGGCACGCCATTGACTGGCCAGTTCCCGTGACAGCTCACTGAACTGAAAATTTATTGCTTGAATTTTAATGCCCGGTTAATCCTTTTTGCAGCTTCCCTGAAGATTAATAATGGATGGATTTTGATGAGGTATGTTCTAGTAAAGTTTATAGATCGCTTCTTAATAACAGCCTATAAAAGTTCCTTTAGATCACGTCTCTCAGGACATCCACCTGCGGTGGGTATTTACTTTCCATTTAGAGCCCCACTGTCTGATGTTTGTTTAGTCCAGAAGGTATACAGAAACTTGATTCTTCTTCTGATGTCCCATTGTTTATGTTGCTATTGCCTCAGCTAAGAGGCTTTAGATATTGCTGGCATCCATTCGTCTTTATCATATTTAGTAGTTTAAACGTTACAGAGGAACTCTGAAGGGAAATTGCAGGTAAACGGTATCAGCAGAAAGGAATGACACTTGATGGGTAGGTGTAACATTCTGACACATGCGAGTGACTCAAGTTTCACGCTTGGCTGCACATTTAATGTAGGCAAGGATGGGCCTTATCGCTGTACCTGTCAGACCCAACAGCCAGAATTGCAGACATTCAGCGAGCAGTGGTGTCTTGAGTAAGACGGCTGCCCCTAACACCATGTAAACGTCGCCAAAGACCGCTAGGGTGTCATGCCAGACTGTCTTGGAGAGACTCAGAATGGAAGCGGGTCATCATCAGTTAAGTCCCACTGTTACTTCTTGGTGGAGATAATCAACAAATCAGTGTGTGGCGGCACCGTAGTCAGCACCAAGATGAATAGTTGACTCAGAAGGCCAGATGTCACTCTTCCCCGACCCCTACCGCACAGTTTGCCGGAAGTGTGTGCGAATATTTAAGATGCGTAGGAGGGATTATCAGAGTACATCAATAGGAACCTCTACAACTCCATGTCAAAACCTTTGGCATGTTGTGTTAGCAAATATGGTGGCCTGACACCATACTAAGAGATATCACTTCTGAATGTGTAGCTCAATAAATATCACATATATCAGTCTACATTTATCATCGTTCATCGTTCCTGGTAACCTTTATCTTCCTTCCCATCTTTCTAGGTGCAACTATTTGTTTGATAATGACTGTATTTGCATTGTAGAAATAGCAACCTACAGTTTCTCTACAATGCAGTTTCACACCCCACCACTTTGAATGATGTTATTTACATCTCAGTGCAATAGCAGTCAAATAACAATAACAGAAAATTACATTACAGAGACAAGACAAAATGATCTTCTAGTCCTGCTTGCTTCCCTTGGGGATGCATTTCCCTTGCTTGGCACCAAATATAGAAGCCGCAGATACATTTTATAAAGCCAAAAATGGATGGCAAATCCAGGCTAAGAGAAAACTGAATCCTAAGTAGTGTTTATAATCCCCAATAGTCCCCACAGTGGCAGTATCCACTTGCCAACTGTTTGCAAACTTCTAAATGTCGTAAATACATTTTTAATTTGAAGTCTAAAGAGGTTGACTGAGTTCGACAGGCCAGGCACCCATGCATATCTTCTTGCTCTCATCTTTCGGGTAGAGTGTTCTCTAGCCTAGACGTAAGTAGTGGAATAAGCCCTGCCGTAATAACTTCCATCAATTGGAAGATGGCATGAACTGCAAAAGGAAGAGATTTTGGACTATAGAGTGGTAAAACTATTTAAACATGTCACCAGTATGCAAGTTGATGATCTACTCTTTGAGTTCAGTGTGCTGCTCCTTCATAGTCAGCAAACAGTCCTGTCTGTGATCAGCATGCTGAGATGTAAAGGATTTGGCTTCCAGGGGAATAATTAGTCCAGTCTGACACCTTTAGGCATTGCCTCTGATTATTCCCTGTCATGTTCATTGACAGCTCATTTTGTGTGGCTTCTTTTGATGTTACAAAATCCCTAAGCTGCCGTATTTACAGAGCGAGGCCTCCTCCCTATGAAACAAAGAGGAGAGAAAACAGAGAGAAATCCCCACAGCATCAAGTGGGTTCAAATGAATATGCACCAGCGCTGTCCACAGCAGCAAACAAAAGATGCAGGCTTCTGCGCACGCAGATAGCTCGTATTCGCAGCTGTTGCTTTGATGTTTGGCTGTAATAGAAAAAGCAGCTTCATTTGCGACTTTATCGCTGTCACGGCTACTTCCAGGAGTTTTGACTGACAGGTACAAATGAGTTCTGTGTACATCTCGCAGGCTTTGTAGCTTGGCTGATGCCACCCGAGAGTTTGCTACAGATTATGTATTATGGAATCGCGAAGAGCAAAAAAAAAAAAACCCTGCCATCGAGCGATTTCACGCTCTTCATAAAAGTCAAGCCTGAGCCTGTCATCCAGGAACAGAGTTTGTAAGTGACCAGGCTTGGTGTGACAGAACGTTGCCTGTTCCATAAGATCCGTAGACCCTTTCTGCGAAATGGTTCAGGTGTTCTCATACCGCTCTGCCAATCATTGAGCGGATATGAGCTGCAATATCCGACAGAGCTCTGGGCCTGTCTGTATTTCTCCCTTTCTGTTCTTCCCCCTCTCCGGTTGTAACGCGAAGTGAATTCTCAGCTTGATGTCTTTTTTCCAGCAGCTTTCGGAACCTCTTGCCCTCCTTAGCCCCAACGATTGATTTTGCACTCAGCGATGTGAGATCCTCATAGGTGCCTGTTTTTGTTTATTTGGCCTTTCTCGCTATTTCTGTTTTTTTCCCCGCTCCGTCCCACCGTCACATGACAGCTCATCCATCACGGCAGTTTGGTCTGCTTGGATGAGGAACGGCATGCCAGCACGCCCGGTAATAAGGACATTAAACATCTCAGTCTGACGCTATCCTGACTGAGAGAGTGACCTTCCAGTCTGAGGAGGGCAGTGTCCATCTCCACAGTCCAGCCTAGCACTCTCAGATCAAACACCCTGCCTACTGAGCGCCCTCCAGACAGATTCTGATGCACAGCTCTAAATGAGTCATAAGCTTCTGATTGGCACAATTTGTTAATGATCTGCACTTTAACAGGTATGATTTCATAGAAGAACCTCTTTTAGTTCCATAAAGATCCAAAACCCAATGTTGTTCTTATATTGTACATCTGTATTCACTCGTGGTCTGAAACACCCTGTTAGAGCTCCTGTGCCTTTAAGCCCCACCTCTCAATTAGCCCAATGCACTCAGCCACTCTCTTCTGAGCAGTCGTGACCCAGCATGGCCTGCAGTAGTTGCTTTGCCCTATGGTAGATGGGCAATAGTTACGGGATGATGACACCTTGTAACAGAGAAAAGGCCTGGAATTGAGGGGTTTCAGGCACCTGAGAACAGTAGTTTCTGTGGGAGAGTGTTTCTCCCCCTCTGGCTTTATAGCAGAACATTTAGAAGCATAAAAGGCTGCTACACATTAAAGGAAATAGAAAAAAATGCAAAAGCATAATAGGTCCTCTTCAAAGTCTTCAGCACTATGGTTCCTATCACCACCACTGTGAACAAGTCTGACGCGGTTTCTGTAGAATGGGGTGAGAGAGTTGGAGTGAGAGTGAGAGAGCTGGATTAAAACTGAGAGAACGACAGTATAAGTGAGAGCTGCAGCATGTAGGAGAGCTGGAGTAAGAGTGAGAGAACTATTAATCAATCAGTATTTATTTATATAGTGCTCCTTACAACTAATGTCAACAGTAAGAGTCAGTGCTCGAATGAGAGAGCTGGAGCAAGAGTGAGGGAACTACAGTAAGGCGGAGTGCTCAAGTGAGAGCTGGAGTAAGAGTGAGGGAACTACAGTAAGAGGGAGTGTTCAAGTGAGAGCTGGAGTAAGAGTGAGGGAACTACAGTAAGACGGAGTGCTCAAGTGAGAGCTGGAGTAAGAGTGAGGGAACTACAGTAAAAGGGAGTGTTCAAGTGAGAGTGAGAGCTGGAGTAAGAGTAAGAGCTGGAGTAAGAGTGAGGGAACTACAGTAAGAGGGAGTGCTCAAGTGAGAGTGAGAGCTGGAGTAAGAGTGAGGGAACTACAGTAAGAGGGAGTGTGAAAGTGAGAGCTGGAGTAAGAGTGAGAGCTGGAGTAAGAGTAAGAGCTGGAGTAAGAGTAAGAGTAAGGGAACTACAGTAAGAGGGAGTGCTCAAGTGAGAGTGAGAGCTGGAGTAAGAGTGAGGGAACTACAGTAAGAGGGAGTGTGAAAGTGAGAGCTGGAGTAAGAGTGAGAGCTGGAGTAAGAGTGAGAGCTGGAGTAAGAGTGAGGGAACTACAGTAAGAGGGAGTGCTCAAGTGAGAGTGAGAGCTGGAGTAAGAGTGAGAGCTGGAGTAAGAGTGAGAGCTGGAGTAAGAGTGAGGGAACTACAGTAAGAGGGAGTGCTCAAGTGAGAGCTGGAGTAAGAGTGAGGGAACTACAGTAAGAGGGAGTGTGAAAGTGAGAGCTGGAGTAAGAGTGAGAGCTGGAGTAAGAGTAAGAGCTGGAGTAAGAGTAAGAGTGAGGGAACTACAGTAAGAGGGAGTGCTCAAGTGAGAGTGAGAGCTGAAGTAAGAGTGAGAGCTGGAGTAAGAGTAAGAGCTGGAGTAAGAGTGAGGGAACTACAGTAAGAGGGAGTGTGAAAGTGAGAGCTGGAGTAAGAGTGAGGGAACTACAGTAAGAGGGAGTGTGAAAGTGAGAGCTGGAGTAAGAGTGAGAGCTGGAGTAAGAGTAAGAGCTGGAGTAAGAGTAAGAGTGAGGGAACTACAGTAAGAGGGAGTGCTCAAGTGAGAGTGAGAGCTGGAGTAAGAGTGAGAGCTGGAGTAAGAGTGAGAGCTGGAGTAAGAGTAAGAGCTGGAGTAAGAGTGAGGGAACTACAGTAAGAGGGAGTGCTCAAGTGAGAGTGAGAGCTGGAGTAAGAGTGAGGGAACTACAGTAAGAGTGAATGCTGCAGTGAGCATAAGAGAGCTGGAGTAGGAGTGAAAGAACTACATTTAGAAAGAGTGCTAGAATGAGAGAGCTGGAGTAAGACAGAGAGCTACAACAAGAGTGAGAGAGATGGGTAAGATGAAGAGAGTTGAAGTAAGACAGAGTGAGAGAGTAAGAGTGAGAGAGCTGCTGGGGGGTTAAAGAACAGCGTCTCTCTCCTGTCACCTGACAGAGGCTGATCTTCGCTGCCTGCTGGAGTGTAACTGTCTGACAGTTTGAGGGCAGTGCTGCATCCTGCTCCCTCTGTGCCTGCGTTAGCCCTGGCGTTGTGCAGCTCACAACCTCAAACTCACCCTGACAAGCCAGTACTCTTCAAGCCAGACCCTCGGAGTAGATTTGCATACCACCTCTGTCACAGGAATACCATGTAATTTTCTTCTTCTACTTTTTTTTTTTTTTTTTAAAGCACAAGCGGTCCATCCCACGTTGTAAACACTTCATATGAAACTGAACTGATGGAAATTTTCAGAAACAAATATTTTAAACTTTATGTTGCAGCAACAGATGTTACGCTAACACCATGTACTCATGGGGATGGGACATGGGGGGCATGGAGGACTGACCTATGTACCATGCACTGTGACCTAGTCATTAATATGTTAATAGACATAAAGTCTAAACTGAATATGTAATTCAGAGGGAATGAAGACCACATGTAGAGGTCAGCATAGCAGGACTGACATTTGTCAGTGGATAGCATGAATATCACCAAGGTTGCATTCAAGCTAGCTAACAGGCATCTTTCTAGCTTCATTCCTTCTCACTTTTGCTTCTCACTCTCAGTGTAGTGTGCTGCACAGAGGAATATGCATTACAGCGTAAGCGGTTTAAAAAGTATATAATGATCAAATTTGGTTAACAGATGACACTGGATAGATAGAGTTTTGTAGATCAACCTTAAAACCACTATGAATTACATAACTACACTTCCAAACATAAAGGCTCCTCATTGGTTCTTTGCTTGGATGTTCATTTCCAAGAGCCTTTTATTGATATAGACTGTGAACATTCCACCTACATTCTTTAAAAGGTTCTTCACACTGTAACGGTCACTATAAGTGCCAGCCTTGAGCGCATGCGCGCTGTATGTCGTGAGCGAGAGAGGGGGTACAAGGCTAACGGTTATATAAGTACTGCACGCGGAATGGTTACGGGGGTTTTTGTAACCTGTATGTTCTGCTGCAGTGTTATCTGGGATTGTAACCACGAGGTGTGGGTGCTCCTCTGCCCAATAAATGGTCCAGTACTCCAAACAGCTGTGTCTCGCCTGGATTTCTTTATGGAGGTCGGAGGAAGCAGCTAACCCCCTGTTGCATCTCCCTCCCCGGGAGCCTTCAGCCAACTACTGAGTGCGTTACAACACTTACATATCTCAGTGAGTCAAGGTCCTTCTCCTTTTTTCCTTCTTATACCTAAATGTCTTCTCAATCTACTCAAGGTTAGCTCCAACCTGCTGGCCTGGTCTCATGTGAAGCCAAGCTGCTACTAATGTAATGCCATTGAGCAGCTCAACATGTCTGGAGGAGCACACTAACTCCCAATCCTTTCATGTCAGCTTAAAGATGCCCATGTTTCTTAGCACTGCCTTGAGTGATGGTCACATAGGGAGGACCATCCCACCCACCCACACAGATGGCTTGGGATATTACTGCAGGTCTTCCATTCATCTTCTATTCATCCATTAAAAACGGTTTTAGTGAACCACACATACAGTAGTTCTAGTATGGTATTGTTTGAAGGCCATTTGAGATCTGTACTATGAAACTAATGAGTAAGTCATGAGGAACTGAAATAGGATCCTAGTTGGAGAATGGTTCTGGTCTCACTGTCCCTTCATATATGAACTAAAACCTGTCCAAAGCCCAGAGCAAGTCCAGTGGTCATATTACAGCACTCAATTGTCCAGCACCGCTTCACTTGTGCACACGTTTCTTAAGCTAAGGAAACTCTCTAAGCTTCTAAGGAAACAGGGCACCTGTACTGGTCGCTACACCCAGCAAGATCCATAGACTTTGCAAAATCATTATGTGTGACTAAAGACTCGTCTAGTCTTCTCAGAGTCAAGTGTAAGGTTAAGATGAATACCTACTGTATGCAACTGAATTTTAAGCTCCATTAACCAAAAAAAAATGCACTTTTGACAACCCTAAACCTACATCTAGTCCTAAACCTGGCCTGACTCTGATACCATGTTTTTCCATTGTGGAAAGTTACATGAGGAGAAAAAGCTTATTGAGACTGGATTGTCCAGTGTTTACAGAGAAAGCTCGGTTCTGTTTCGGATCCACAGCTGCCAGTAAAGGGTTTTTAACGCTGCAGTACCTATGCTGGATAAGTTGGATACAATGTGAAACATGGGCTTCTCTGCATCACAGAGTTTTAATCCACCAAAACTTTTAATAGCAGCAGGAGTGCTTATGTTAAATGATTTTGCAGAGTATAAATTGGGTTAGTAAGGCATATTTGGCATCAGGACTTGGGACTGGTGTCCTATTTAGCAGGAACAACAAATTGCCATGGCTATATCTTGGACCCACTACATCCACAGGGGGCTCGCTGGCAATTGATCTCAAGCTCTTTACCTACTTTTTGGTCTGTCTTGAATCACGTGGTTTGGAAATATGATTCATGATCCGATGAGAATGAGCGTCTGGGCATCACTTTAAGGAGCAGTCTAAAGATAATCTCTAAACGGTTTTTGAAAGTGGGGTTTTGTGAAATGTATAAGGATGTCCCGTAAACATTACTCTACAGATATCCTCAGGAGAACAACACACCACTAATGTGCTATTATGGCCACTTTACTGGAATGTGTAATAAACAGAATGCATGTGATTGTATAACTCGTCTGGGACTATTTAGTATATCATCGCTGTCCAATGGAAAACCTGCATCTCTATTTTTGTCAGTTTTTACTTTAATGCATTTTTGATCACACGAGTTGCCATTTACATCGTGTAAAAATTTCATGATGAATGAACCAACAGAAATGTATGAATGACCGTTTCCTCCAATGAAAGAAAAAAAGATCATACAGTATCTTATAATTATGACGTACTATCTTATAATTATGGCTTTCTCATAGTTATGACTTACTATCTCTAAGTTTGACTTAGCATCTTATTACTATGACTTACTATCTCATAATTATGAGTTACTATCTTACATTTATGACTTACTATCTCTAATTTTGACTTAGCATCTCATTACTATGACTTACTTTCTCATAATTATGAGTTACTATCTCACATTTATGACTTACTATCTCTAATTTTGACTTAGCATCTCATTACTATGACTTACTTTCTCATAATTATGACTTACTATCTCATAGTTATGACTTACTATCTCTAATTTTGACTTAGCATCTTATTACTATGACTTACTATCTCATAATTGAGTTACTATCTCACATTTATGACTTACTATCTCTAATTTTGACTTAGCATCTCATTACTATGACTTACTTTCTCATAATTATGAGTTACTATCTCACATTTATGACTTACTATCTCTAATTTTGACTTAGCATCTCATTACTATGACTTACTTTCTCATAATTATGACTTACTATCTCATAGTTATGACTTACTATCTCTAATTTTGACTTAGCATCTTATTACTATGACTTACTATCTCATAATTATGAGTTACTATCTCACATTTATGACTTACTATCTCTAATTTTGACTTAGCATCTCATTACTATGACTTACTTTCTCATAATTATGACTTACTATCTCATAATTATGACTTACTATCTCAATTTTATTTAGCATCTTATTACTATGACTTACTATCTCATAATTATGAGTTACTATCTCACATTTATGACTTACTATCTCATAATTATGAGTTACTATCTCACATTTATGACTTACTATCTCTAATTTTGACTTAGCATCTCATTACTATGACTTACTTTCTCATAGTTATGACTTACTATCCCTAATATTGACTTAGCATCTCATTACTATGACATACTATCTCATAATTATGGCTTGCTATCTCATAATAATGACTTACTATATGACCTTTTATTTTTTTAAGTTGCAGAAATGGGCCTCCTTAGAAATGCCCCCAAAACTGCTTGGAATAAAGTCTGGTTCTATTCACTTACATTCAAATTAAATTAGGTTTTTCTCTGTCCTGTAAAGTTACCATTCTGGAGATACTTGTCTTTCTTTGGACAGTGACGAAGGCACCCGTCTTGCTAAAGTTGTATATATGTACAGTATTTGCTGCAATGTCAACATCATGAACCACTTTGCAGAACAAAATGGCTTTTTCTAACAACAGCATCAGTGAAGATACATATAAAGGCAGTCCTGTTACTTACGCAAAGAGTGCCACTCATCTTGCCGGATGGTCTTGGTGATGTTATAGGACAGATTCTTGGGTATCGTAGCTGAGGAATAGTGGTACTTGATGTAGGAGCATCTTGCAATCGCACCTAGAACCGAAAAGAGATCAACCAGCTATGAGACCACATGGTAAGCACATTTAAGCATGAGTAGAATATTTACAGTAATAACTTCACTCCATCATAATAAAGAACCATGTGGCCATAACCGTGCATATTAAGATTCTACTGCATGTTTCAGTCTTCTGTAGAGCTGAACAGGGAACTGATGCTCAGCGCTGGCAGACTCACAGAATGCCTCTCTGTAGGTGCCGGTTCACTCCAGTGAATTTGATGTGAAGCCATTTAATTAGCATCTGCTTTAC
>JAMWET010006015.1:250000-326692 GCA_024036415.1 Prochilodus magdalenae
GGCCAGTGTAGTGTTAGGAGTCTTGCCCAAGGACTCCTATTGGTGTAGCACAGCTTAGTCACCCAGACCGGGATTCGAACCCCAGTCTCCCATGTGTGGTGGTGGCTACTTGGGTTATCCGCTGAGCTACACCACCAAATAAATGAAGTTCCATGTTGCCTTTATTGTTGGATGCACTGCCATAATTTCAGACTGCTATGGAAACATTTCCTATTCAGGCTTTTCACTATAATAACAAAAACTAGATAAATCAAGTATATCATATATCATATGCACTCGTTTGACTGTGGCATGTACATTAAAATGATCACGCTCATGTTATTCACGTATCAAAGTAACTGTAAAGACAGCACTATGACATCATGTTAACAATGGAGAATAATTATCTGATCTGTGATCAGCCCAGAAATCGTATATGGGTACATGGCTAAGCAAACAGCATGCTGGAAAGTTAGCAGTGCCTCTTTCTTAGTCTTTACTCCAGTGCTCGCCTTCCTCTGCGTGCAGCAGTACAGAGTGGGTTTCTTTTAACCTTTCTTCTGAAGGGTGGATTTGATGTGCGCTTCCTCCTTATCACAAGGACATTTTCACCTGCTTTCCAAAGGATTCATCATCGGCATTTTCCACAGCTGATGCAACCGCTTCAACTGAATACGAAAATAAACCATCCATTTGCCACGCTCTCCTCATATTGGTTTCTAAAATATACCTCAGAGACACAATTTCAGAATTAATTATCCTTGAATTTTGTGGATTTAGATTTCCCTGAAATCCTGCATGCGTGGTGGCCTCTTTATTAGCTTCCCCAACATCAGTGTGGACAAAACCCAGCTACAGTTGAGCCTGTAGTCTGAAATATTGGCAGTGGTGTAATATGGCAGCATGCCAGATGGTGTCAGATTGCGAAGTATGTTGGCTAGTGGAAGTCAATAGGTAAAAGGTTACAATAGCAGTTTTGAAAGCTGATTTGGGTTCGGCTGTGATCGATTGATGCCGCCCGGCGTTCTCGTTACATGTAACCCTGATCAATGTGTGACAGAGCCTTTGCCTGCTCTAAGTTAATGCCTAAATGAAAGCTGGAGCTGTGTTGAGAATTAGCACCAACAGCAAAATCTATGTCAAAATCCAGCTGTATCTAAAACGTCTTCTTTTTTCCTTAAACGGTTGGAAAATATCCAATTTCTCACGATAAATAATTCCACCCAGGGAGGTAGATTTATTTGCAACAAATTTCTCCACATCTGAGACTTGCATAACAAATTCTTCATCCAGTATTATACAGTTATTTGTCTTGGACCTCAGAGATACCTCACCTCAGATCTGAATACAAACACAGCAGAGTTCCTGTTTGCAGGAATTTCCATTTTCAACAAAGTAATAAGACACACGATAGTGAGAGCAGCACAGTGTTGCAGTTTCCTCCCCTGGCATCAAAATGAATAGAGGAGAGCACACTGTACGTGGAGAGTACTCGGAGAGTACTTGTTCAGTTCAGCTCTAACCTCACAGCCAGGTTCACACACCTAAATACCCCATTTATGGCTTTACACATGGGATAGCCATTGTGAACTGGAAGAACGACTGCATCTGAAACTACCTGAAGTATCTTATCCATAGAATGTGCTGACCAGAAACATCTTACGAGTTCCTGAAAGACTGCAGTGAAGCTGATTATTTGTGTCTAACAGACTGTGTTCATCAGACATGGCCTGGTGAGTGTGGCCTTCAAAACCTGCACTCAGAAATCCTAACCTTCGGTGTTAGAAGAAGCGGTATAGTGGTGTAACTCCATTACAGAAAACACAACAACATCAGCCTGCGATACAATACAGCAAGTTATCTTCTAAACACGCGCCATTCAGGTCCTGTTGTAAGCCACGGTCTTCTCCTGACAGAAACTGGTCGAAGCCTGACACGTCTTCTCATTTAAATATTTATAGGGGTGCCTTGGCTTACCTTTGCATTTTAAAACAATCAAGCTGAAAACATGGTTATCAGGAGCACAGCGTTCTTCTCTTCTTCAAATATTTACACCAGCACACCCAATTATGCATACATCCCTAAAGCCTTTTTGTCAAAGTCACCGGAGGTTAGACTGACAATAAATGTGTTTCTTCACACCAGTCCCAAATTGTTTAGGGGAGGGGATTAATGGGAGCTATGATATCCCCTATTTGTTTCTCCAGGTTTGATCCTCACAGAGGCCAGGGATTGTGCAGCTCAGAACTATAAGCCAGGTTTCCATCAGACAGAGCTGATAGAACTCAGTATCACAATATTCTCCAGATATATATCCTTGTAGGTGTAGATACCTTATAGCAGGTGGTATTTAAGTGAGCTTTAATAAAGTTAATGACTCCATCTTTCTTTTATTCGTTGTTTTGATTAGACTGTTTAATTAAGTTTGGTTTCCCCTAAAATGACATCAAAGAGAATCTAATTCAGCTTTAGAAATGTTGACCAGGTAGAAATCAATCAATTTCTATAAGGAACACGTTTTTATGTTCATGTATGTTTATATTTACTATCTACCAATAGACAATGTAGTAGTCCTAGAATGTTTGTGAACCCTACAGCATCCTGCAAATGCTTGATATGTGACCTATAATGAGATCTACATCTAAGCCAATGGATATTGATAAACCCATTTACACATTCCTTTGTTCGTTCGTGTGTTTGTTCGTTCTTTCGTTCGTTCATTCATCATCTAAGCCAGTTATCCTTCTGGGTTGCAAGGTTGGCCTGGACAGGCCACCAGTGCATCCCAGTGCATTGACTCAGATAGCACAAAATACAGTATAAGTACATTAAAATAAAAATATAAATAAACAAGAACATCTGTGCAGTTTTCATCATGCATTTCTGAGCACGTTGCATATCTTCAAAGATAGGAGCCCTGGTAAAGACCTGTCAATGCTCATCAGGTGAAAGTGGTTACAAAGCCATTTATGAAGAGGTTGAACTTGTCAGGCAGTTACAAATGAAGAAAACTCAACACCACTGCTACAAAAAACCCCAAAACACTGGATAAAAACTGAACACTGCATTCCAGCATAAGTACCATATCTGAGAAGTAAAACATGGTGGTGGCAGTATCAGACTTTGGACTTCCCACTGAATCAGAAGCTTGACATCAACTGATGGTGATGAAGACTATACATCAATACTGAAGGCTCGGATTGATGCTCTCTTTTATGTATCTTTATATTTTAATGTATTTATATTTTGTGTTTTTCGTGTCAGTGGGCTCGGATGGATTGGTGGCCTGTTGAGGGTTTCTTGCCTTCTGCTCATTGAGTGCTGGGATAGGCTTTAGAACTTAATCCAACAGAAATGTCATGGTTGTACCTGAAGTTCATGGAGTTCATGCTGTAAAGCTCAGTAAGATGACTGAGCTGAATCAGTTCTGTATGGAAGAAAGGGACGGAAATCTTCCAAGTCTGTGTGCGGAACTGATCAACAGTTTTAGGAAATGTGTAGATGAAGTAATTGCTGCTCACATTAGCTCATAACTGAAAGCAGATCTCGTTCTCGAATGAATGAATGAATGAATTAAACTTTTTTGTGTTGTTTTATTTAAGTTTGTATTTAATTCTTTTTATTTTATTGCTACAACTTACATGAAGATCTAGTCATATTTGAGGTCATATTGACACAGACATTCTGAGAGCTCCTAAAGGTTACCAGACATCCTAGCACCGGAGTTTACTGGGCAACACTAAGCGTAATATAAACTGATCATTAACATCTTGTGGAGCTGTTACTGATACAGATACTGATAACAGATAACTGTTCATAATTCACAAAGTTTACAATTTAACATGAGGTGCAGTGACTGTCAGTGAGCTTTATGTTAATTTAGCGGCTAATCTCAGCTACTTCATACGATCTGGATTATACAGGACACTAAAATTATGAGTATTCAAATGCTTCATTAGATGAGTGCTAATAGAAATCTTCAGTGTGTTTCCCATTTGTTATATCTCAAACATCTGTTGCAAACTGCAATTCTGTTGTCCATGAAATACATCCAGACTAGAGGTGCCAATGTGTGCTTCAGCAAAATGGGGTGCCAATGTTCAGGATTGTAATTATTGGACATAATTCCAATGTAATTATTAAACAATAGCATTTTCTATCTATTCATCTGTGAATATAAATATCACGCCTACAACAAGCATCATTACCTGTGGGGCTTCTCAATTAAAACTCTGGATGCAGATTCAACTTCTGTGTCTACAAACTGACCCGCTAAATATCCCTGTAATGACTGACGCGTTAGCCTAATACCAGCATATAAAAATTCTGACATGGAGGTTCAAGGAAAGGCTCTTAGGTCACCTCAGATTAAATACCTTTCGACGTTAAAAAGGAGGGAGTTCTTAGAGTACAAACACGCGCATCCTCTGGGTATGATTTATTCTGACCTTTCTGTGGGTAAACCTGTGGTATTATTGCCTTGTTGCTTCCGCCAGTTGTACCGTGCATACACAAAACTGAGGTGTTCATTCATTTGGATGATGTAGGGTGTTTGCAGTGCAGAGATACAGTGGAGGAAGCAGGAGTTATCGAAGTTTGCAGTTGCTGTGATGCTTTTCATACATCTCCCAATCAATCAAAGCACTCCCACTGCCTACTACGGTGCACAGGAGCCGGCCGGATGGGCATGCTGAGTTCAGCGTTATTTGTTACTGTTTGTGCTGTAGATCTCTTACCCAGCTAGAGGAATGTAGATGGTTGGGCTACATTTGGAGATGAATGGCGCACCTGTACAAAGTTGAGGACTGATGAAAGTTTAAGAGTTATTACTTGCTATAAGAATTAAATGTATTTACACAGTTACCATACTTAATTACCTGCACAGACACTTATATAAGAGATTGGATTTACTTTCTATTTGTATTGTGTAGTAGTAGAATCAGTGTCTGCATTTTATATTATTATTAATAATAATAATAATAATATTTTCACAAAGGGGTATGTAATAAAAATTCACAGTCCTTTGAGAAATAATGGACATCAAATTTGTTAGTTATTAGAGGTGTTTATGTATTATTCTCTCTGAAAGCTTCATCACACAGTAATTAACAAAATTATATTTATATTAAATTTATATTACAAAATATACAACAATATATATTTTTAAAAAGTTCATCTTGTAGTCAAATACAAGGTAGCCTGTCAGCCTTCAGATTTAAACATCTTTTAAAAATAATTAATGTTTCAATTATTAATTATTAATTAATAATTGTATAGTTACTGTTGACTAAGATCTTTTAATAACCTCATAATTAACTGCCACAATACTTGTTTACAGTGGCTACATAACATTAACAGTGCTAACAACAGTCATTTTCCATTCTGTTAATGTTCAGAGCGGTGTATTCAAGTAAACTATTAAGTAACCGGAACTTCTTAGTACCTCCAGCATCATTCAGCAGAGAACTACAACGTTTTAGACTTCTTCTTTTATAGATAGGCCTTTTTTAACAGCTCACACATTAGAGTTGCTGCTGGTAGAATAAAATATCAATTTCTCTTGACCTATTCATCATGGAATTTTGATATAACATAAAGGACAACTGGATCATCAGACCAAAATTAGTCACCTGTAATTAAAATGGATCTAGTAGCGTGTAATACCTCCACGAGCCGTGACTGGATTTCGCATGGACTGGACACGTTCTGGATGAAGTCCACATTAACTGCACAGTACCACCTCTTCTCAATCCACGAATCCCATCACACACCTAACATATTTATAGCCCCATCATCCCTGTGTAGCGCCACCTGCAGGAGCTTGAAGCTACTACCATATACATGCAATTTTTAGTTGCTGTCTGAAAGAAGTTTCTCTGAAATCATAACTTTAGTTGTATTGTAAGTCAGTGTCACCAGACTTCTTCCCAAATCATGAAGTATATTTTTGATCAATTCATCAACAAAATGGAGATATGAGGCTTTGTTCCAACAACAGCAATATATATGCATATACAATATACTGCATATGTGTGTGTGTGTCAGTACATGTGTCCTTATACTTTATTACAACCTCTGTCATAATGTAATTGCTTAATCAAGGTCACATGGCCAGCTTCAGCTGTTTCTGAGTTAAGGTCCTATCTGATAGACTGCCACTGCTTCTGACCCGTGCTTCATGGCCTAATTATGAGCATGCCTCGTAGTGGTAGGTGTCCTTGTAATGAAGATGATAAAGATAGAGGAAGACTTCTGGAGTGCATGAGTCAAGACTGTGCTTAGAGCCACTTTATTCTGTCACCAACGCCCATATGGGCATCGTACATCACTGTCATTGCCTAGCATAAAGCACAAGCTGTTACTGCCAAAGCCTTGAGGAAGAACTGGTTGATGAATCCGTGGCTTTGTTTCATGTTCTGAGCATTGCTGGGGCACTTGGTTTCCAATGCACGTAAATATTAATGTCAATTGTCGTTTGTGTGTCTGCACACGCCGCCATGCTAATGTTTCCATAACAGACAGTTTAAAAATTACATGGTGCACATTGCATGGGCACAAAATACATATCTGACTGCATTATTTATTCAAATAATATTTCATGACAGAAAGACAGTATCCAGTATATTTCAGAGATCCTTTTCGTTCCTCATATTAGATGATATTGATCAGACACAACAGACAACCATTCCTTGCTTCGCCTCCCACTCTTTTGGAATAATATTACTCTAGGTTAATGCACATCATTCCAAGACAGGTGCCAGCATCAGCAATCCGGGCCAGCAGCAGTAATTCTTTTAGCAGCATTGGGAGCTCACATAATGTAAAGTATCTGTCAGCATTGTGTCCAAATGCAGGCATACGTACAGTCCTTGGTGACTGACTGAAAAGTACTCTCCTGTCCCTATTTCATTTTCTAGTCCGCTATATCTCTGGCAGAGATAGGCACACGTAGCTGGCAGATGGACGCTACGACGCAGCTCATGCCCTGGCCTCATTATATGGTGACCTAGTTCGTCCCCACCCCCAGCCACAGCCCGGGCCAGGCGGGATTAATGGATTGTGATGTAGGGAGGGATGCTACAACATCCATGAACGCTTTGGCCCAGCTGGTGCGTCTATCTGTCTATTTTATTAAAGTCTATAGAAGTCACCCCAGAAAGCTCAGACAGTCAGAGAAGAGGAGGTAAAGGATGGAGTGTCTTCCTCAAAATAAACTAGCATGCGCCGCTAACAGTAGCATGCATATTGTTTGATATGAATATCCTACTAAATTTTGCATGCATAGGCTCCGGATAGATTCAGAATGCTGCTTTGGGAGCAATTGTTGTCGAGAGCGAGCACACTAACAAGGTACACTCTTAAAAATAAGGGTGGTAAAAGGGGGTCTTTGGAGCGATGCTATAGATCTGCCTTTCTGTGGATGGTTCTTTAAATTACCCTCACACAAAAAGATTCTATGCCTATTACAGCAGTTTCAATTTGTCTTCATAGGTACATCCTCAGTAAAGTGGTTCTCCAGTGGTTCTTTAGTGGTTCTTTTGGTGGTACATTCTTAAACCAAAAAGGTGTCAGAAAGTGTTCTTTACATGGTCTTACAGAGAACCCACTTTTGATCCCTAAAGAACCTTTCCATGATGAAAGGTTTTTCAGTGGGTGGTTCAGTGGGTTGGAGGCAAATGCTTTTGGCAAATGTGATATGTGAGGAACCTTTCTAAAAAGTTTAAAAACTCCATTTAATTCAACAATTCAGTCAGTATAGTATTCTAACATGACGTGAAGGTTCTGTAAACCTCACAAATTACATTCAACTAGGGTTCTTTATAGTATCAAATGTGCTTCTTTAATGACAGCACTCAAAGAACGCCTTGCTAGGTATGCGTATATAACCCTGGCAACCTCAATAACCATTCAAATTCTTCTTGAATGCTTCTCTGCATGGCTTAATGGGTGTCCATGTAGGACACGTGCTGTATATCACTGCTGCCAGAACAAAATATTGTACCTCCAAAACAATTACTTTACAGGAGTAAAGTAAACAATCAAGTAAAAATATGCTTTATTTTAAGATTTTAATCCCTTGTTGATCCCACTGTGGGTAAATTTAGTCTCCGCATTTAACCCATCCATGAAGTGAGACACTCACAAACACACTCACTAGTGAACACACACACTAGGGGGCAGTGAGCACACTTACCCGGAGCGGTGGGCAGCTCTATCCACAGCGCCCAGGGAGCAGTTGGGGTTAGGTGCCTTACTCAAGGGCACCTCAGTCGTTACTGTCAGTTCAGGGAATCAAACCGGCAACCCTCCGGTCACAAGGCTTGGTAAGTCAACCGAACGGAAAAAAGGCCAAGAGACAAGGTTTGGTTCCAAACTAGCATGTGATATGATTCTCTAAAGATAACTCTTTTAGAAAAGTGTAATGCTAGAAAGGTTCCTCTATTGTCACAGCATGTTTTTTGTCTTTACCAAACCAATTTCTAGTTTATTTAGAGAACCATATCCCCTCTATGTGCTGTTTTGTCAAGGTTCTCTGACAACAGTGAAACCTTTTAAAAAGTGGTTCCACATAGCACTATTAAGGTTTCACTATTACCACAGAACCTTTTATCTCTATACCGAAACTATACAGAAGCAGAACATATTTCAGAAAATACTGGAATGTTAAGGTTAACTCTTGTAGCTTGGCATTTGAGGAACACCATTGCCTTGCCTTTGACTGGATGCTTGACTGGGACACTTGTCAAGCTCCCCCTTTTGACCTCCCATCCCTCGATATATTTAGAAAACCAGCATCATGTGGACAACTCGAGAGTGTTCTATATTTACCCCACATTGCAAATCCACGTCTTTTTGCATTTGACAGGTAATGCCTTTGGGACAGACGTTCAAGTATTGCTTGCCCTGCTTGCATCCTTTAACAGCTTTCCCTCATAAGTCATTCATTTAGAAATAAACTTGAAAATGCATTACTTGGTGTTCAAATATAGCAGAGGAGTCTGGAGAAAATAAGGTGCTGTAAATGATTACAGCCAGCTTAGTCAATGACAGACGGACCCACAGAGAATCCTTGACCTTGACTGAGGGTCCTCCTTCATGCAGACCAATCACGGCAAGAACATTAACATTATGTCAGTACTATATATTACTTTACAACCACTTGGGAATGTGACATCTTACCCTTCCATAGACTCTCAAGTAATTGAGATGAATCAAATTGAGTAGCTGCTATGAAGTGACTGTTTTCGGTTCATATTCATATAGAGGAAATTTTGTTGACCAAGTACTTTACTTGGAATGTAAGACTTACCTTACACTTGGCCATAAAGTGGGGGCTCTACTTAACATCTTTTAAAACGTTTTAGCATGCTATGAACATATAATTTCAGTTAAGTTAAACCTTCAGCCTTCTAACCATGGGTCTTCTTATCTTCATTGCTACAAAGACTCTGTGCAGCCTTAAGTTATGATTCATCAGGGAAAGCTGGCCCATTATACTCAACCCAGGGTACACACAACCCCACCAAGGACTTTGAAGAGAAGTCCACATACAACATTAGAAAAGATGCTGGCATGAGGTCTTTATCTTCTCATGCTTGCATTGGCCTCATGCAGGGAGGAGTTTTGGAGGAGCATACTCGGAGCCAATTAAAAAAAGGTATCAATTAAAAAGCTATTCCACTTGCTCATCAAAACCATGGGTGGCCATCAAGCCTCATCCGTCATCTGCGGCGATCCGGAACATCGTTCACTGCGATCTAATGCCGGAACTCGGGTTTCATAAATATTCTTCAATTTACCTTCAATTTAAAAACAACATTTCAGCCCTTTGTGGTGCCGGGGGGTCGTGCACTAGTCAAGCATTCTGCTTGTTTCCATCAGTCAGCAGTTCCACACTGAGAGAGGATGAGATGATTATAGCCACATCATCATTATCTGTAGTGAGCTGCCCATAGAACTACAGCAAGCCATTACTGGCCGATGCTATCTGACCACTGGGGGAGAGATGGCTAATTAAAGGTCGGAAAGCGTCTGCCAGCAGACTGTCCTTCAGTTAGAAAGGCAAAAACAGCACACTGCTGTTTCACTGACACTCAGCAAATGGAAAATGTTAGTTTGACCTACAATACCATTGGTAGGTCCTGTAGTTGTGGTTGAGGGGAGCTTATCATTAGGACAATGCTCGCAGGTCATTAAGGTATACCATCATATACTGAGAGAAAGCAAGCAGGCTTTATACATCAATACTGAATACACTTTCACACTGATATATACAGTACCAGTCAAAAGTTTAGACACACCCAACTAAATGTATGGTTTGTTATAGAGACTCTACAGGCTTCCGCTTAACAGGTCCAGGTGATCAGATGTCCGAAACCATACATATACTGATATACCGCATATACTCTTGATGTAACACAGTATTATGTATCTGCCGTATCGCCATCTCTAATATATACAGAATTTTAGTTGTGCAAAAACCTTTATCTCTTTTATTTGCTTATAAAATATAATATCTCTTTCAATGATTATAATAAAAAGGTGGTACATCAGCCTCCACTGCAGTAATTCCATGAGTGTGTTTATCATTTTATTCTAAAGTAAAGCATTAAGCTAAAAACAAGGAAAACCTTCTATGACTAGGTATGTCTAAAACTTTGTCTTGTACTGTACAGGAACCAGTAGCTACCAGACCAAAAGGCTGTTTCCTTACATTAAGAATAAAGTTGATGAATAGACCAGAATTATTTAATTGGTAGAAGAATATTGTGCATCTCAATACAGTGGCTATAACATACCTGTAAATGTTAGAGTTCTAAGCCTAATTTTGAATAAGTATTAAAATGTAATTATGCAGCTATTAATATGTAATAACATGGTGAGTTACACAATAGATCACATTATATTTCACACTCATCATCTAAAGAATAGCTGCACAAATAATTGCACCCAGAAGGAATCACCTGTAAGGAATGAAAGTTGGTGGGTGGGTTTGACATATCATTCAAGTGTCACATTCGGCCATGCATGTGGCGTGAGCAAGGACAGGCCTTATTACTGTACCTGTCTGACCTAACAGCCACTATCATGGACATTCAGCGAGCAGTGATGCCCTACATGAGTCATCCTATTAGTGCCAGCACCATTGGTAGACGACTGTGCGGCGCCGGACTACACTAGACGGTTGTGATGACTGCCCTTAACACCACGTCAACGCCCCCCTCACAATTATCTGATTCATCTGTTTGGGGAAGGGGTCCGAAGCACCACCACCAAATCTTTCTACACTTTGTGTGTAAGCTTTAAATTAAACATACGAAAACAGAAAAAGCGTAACTCCTCTCTGGTAAGCTTCCAAGAGCTCATTCAAAGAAGAAGGTGAAAGAAGTCACTAAGGGGAGAAGAAGTCATTGTTACTCTCTGTTGAGTCTATGGTTTTAGAGCAGATATGGTCTACGATCACCGCATTTGCCATTGTTAGCACATAGTCAGATCTCCCAGGCTGCAAATTAGGTGATAATGACCCAGATTCACCCGTCTCAACAATTACATTATCATATTATCCATAGTAATGAGGCGCTGTCAGGAATTCGTAAATATTCACTCAAACGAGCGAGGAGAAAGTGCACGGCCTTATGTTGCTGACAAAAGAGAAAATGAAGGAAGAATAGAAGTAATTGGGCCATTCATTTCTGGGACCTACATGGCATCCCAGATTTGGTTAGGTTTTCTGTCCTTGTGGAAACTTTGCTCCCTTAGAGCGGTTTTTCGTCTGCATTCTGCTTAAGCTTTTAATGCAGAAAGTGACTAATCTGTTCCAACGCTGTGATTTAAAGGTTTCTTTTTTCTACCAAACTGGCAGACTGGCAGTCTTATCAAAAGTTGGGATGATACAGAGCCTCAGTAAACTCTTTATAGCTTTGTTATTTAAGAGATGGGTTTAGACGGTGGTACAGATTGATGCCGCGCGTGTCAGCCCTGGGATGATATAGTGCCCCAGCATTTCAGCCGAGCCTCTTTTGAAAATCCCTGGAAAGAGCGCAATTGATTAAGCGTATATTGTTTGACTGGGAGCAGCCTCACATTTGCAGCCGGGTAGATAAAGAAGGATCACAAGAAGTCGAATTCTATAAGCTTTCATCCCAGCAGGTCATAATATACTCAAAAACTGCAGGACCAGCTGTCCATCCAAATGAATTGAGCATGCCCAGGGGGACTGATTTCCTACTTTTTGGAGAGAAAATGTCAAACCTTGCCTTCAGGTAGAGGCAACCTTTTATGTTCCGAGTCTCCAACTCCAACTAAAGAAACTGCATTGTATAGTTTTGGCTGGCCCAAAGTTTTTCTGTGTGGTTTACGGCAGCGTATCAGAGGACTCAAATGGAGCCTATTTGCTGCCTGGGACTTCTTGCCTATGTCTAGATCTTCAAGGATATTCCCAAAGTTAGTGATGATGCCTTTGTTACATGCTTATGAATGTGCTTTAAAGTGAATGGCTACTTCCCTTTTATTCCCTGGTGGCGCAAAAACATTAACCATGAAAAGAACAGTTGCACCCAGAAGGAGGTGTTGAATTGCAGTGCTAATGCAAAGGAAGATAAAGTCTACCAGGAACAATAAATGATGATACATTTAGGCTGATATGGGCAAAATTTATTAAGCTACACATACAGAAGTAGCGTCTCCCAGTATGAGGTTGGCTCAACATATTAGACACATTCCAGTCATCTCACTATGGAGCTGCAGAGGTCCCTAATGGTGTCACACAATTCCTGCAGCTTTTGCGGTAGGGGTGGTGGTAGAGAGACACCAGGCCTTCTGAAAGTGTGACCCTAGTGCCTCTACACACAGATTCATGGTTGTCTTCACCAAGACAATAGTGGGACTCGTCACTGAAGATGACCCACTGTCTTTGAGTCACTCCATGACAAACCAGCACGAACACCATTGCAGTGTCGTTGACGTCGCGTTAAGGACAGACGTCATAACGGTCTGCATGCATGTAATCTGTGTTGTGCAGCCGTCTGCCAATGGTACTGGCACTAACAGGATGACTCATGGAGGACATCACGGCTTGCTGAATGTCTACATTAGTGGCTGTGCTGTCAGTTGGGCTATAGAAACAAAGCCTGTCCTTGCTCACGTCACACGCGGAGCCAAGCAAGACTTACATCATTAGCATGTCTCAGGATGTCAAATTTACCCACCAAGTTTCAATCCTGTCGACTGATTCCTTCTGGGTGCAACTATTCTTTTGAGGGTAAATGTATATCCACATGTCAAAGCTGCCATAGAGTCAGATAGTTTACGTATGCTGGGGGAGTCTTCCAGGCACCATCCAAGGAGAATGATAAAGCGATGGAGTCGGTGAACAATTTGCACCGGGATAGAAATCGTTCAAAGATGTATACATGCACTTGTACCACCGCAGGGAGGGAGCGGCGCATGTGAGATGGAATCCTGATGGGTGAAACCCTGTCAGAACGCAGACAAACTACAGCCCCTCAGGATCAGGACGGCCACACTTGGCCCACATGCCACAAATATAATCCGTGATACTTGGGCAACTGTCATAAGAAGGGTGTAGAAAATTTAATATAGTGCTGACACGGAACAGTCAACACACGTTGAGTCAGATAAAAGTGTGGCAAGCCTAAGTCACGGAGCGAGATGAAAATCCGTGCCAGGAAGACGTGGTTTCTCATAAGCCTGAGGCTTCCCTTCGCTATGTTATCTGCTCACTCTGGGTGCTGGGGAAAAAGAAAGAGAGAAAACCCTCCTCTATTTCGCTAGTCATTTTGTAGAAATTGCTGCTGTGCTGAATCTCCCAGCAGCCCCCTCTCCGCTTCAGGCCATTGCTGCCTTCCCCTGGTTCGGGGAAGGCGTTGGCGAGAATTGTGAGTGCTTGTAGCTGAAGAAAGAGCGATGCACGGATCAGGCTGATCACTCGCCATTAGAGAGATTTAGGAGAGGGGGAGCCATGGGCAAAATGTGGGCAACACTGCTGTCACGAAACACACTTTTGATTTTACGCCTCTGACTGATCTTCTGCCTTAAACTGACGCTTGACACAGACAGAGGGAGCGGTTGTTTATTAGACTGTGAGGTCTGAGGGTCCAGAACAGGATTCAGTGAGAGACCCTGTACCTACAGGTATCCATTCCACCTGCTTTGCTAATTAAGATCGCTTCTTTGTTCAGGAGGAGAGCTCATTAGTGAGGCAGGTGGTATTGTGCAGGGCTGGAGCAAATATCACCACAGTCCTTAAAGGATCAAGTTGAGTACTCTTCTGCAGGAGAGTAAGTGAAGTGAATCAGCAGGCAAATTAATCTGAAAAGAGAATCTCTGATGAATGCCTTGCTTCTTAGTCTGGATGGAGAGCCATTCTGCTCCAGGACACAATAACTGTTAATGAACTGGGCTTCTCAATGCATACATGTACCCTGTATCAGCCTAATCAGCTTTTGGAATTAAATTCCATTACCAAATCAAACATGTGAGTAAACTGTGGTGGGTATGTAGTTGGGATAAGTTTTCCACATGGATCAAATCTTGGAGAAGTTCCATCTAAAATGAGTTCCACAAGCGAAAGTGTTGATTGACAGTCTAGACAGAGTATATTGATTGACAGTCTAGCGTGGCACTGAAGTTTAATTTTAGCCAGTCAAATTAATTTGCTGGATTTGGTGGATGCCATCCCTGGTACAGTTCTGAAGAGAATGCCCTGTAGACTGGGATTTTAGCCACTGCTGGTAGACCCGTATGATCATACGCTTCCATACACCTGCAAATGCAGCTGGTCTTTGGCACAAGCAAATACAATAACTACTTTTAGCCAATCACCATAGCCATTTTCCACACATGGGCCGAGACTTTCACTGCACTGTACCACCTCTTCTCAATCTATGAATGGTATCTGCAGGAGCCTGAAGTTACTACCACGTTACTACCACCTCAAACCCACAATATTTTAATATTCCTTATATATAGCTTGTGTAAGATATATCAGCTACAGGTAAGACTTTTCCTACTTCAAGTTGTTGACTCACTAACATTAAAGCATGTACGAATGGGATTTCATGTGGGAGTACTGACTATTGGCTACAGATCCCCAAGCTAATAACAATGTATTGAGAAACCACATTTTCCCAAGACTATGTAATGAAAATGATTAGATCAAATGTAATGAACGGTATAAGGTCGCTGTCTAATGAGAAACAATTGTCTCTCTTTTTTTTGTCTATTTTCACTTGTATGCATCATTTGAACACAGCTGCTGCTGTTTACACTTTGTTAAAATTTCATGATGAATCGACCAACATTATAGACCCAAAATCACTTGAAAACGTCTGGTTCCATTGAATAACATTGTAATTAAATGAGGTTTTTGCCCTCTCCTGTATAGCTGCCATTTTGGAAACACTGTGACAGAACTGCCTAAAGCAGTAGTCAACTCTCACAAAAGAAGTGTGGATGTGGCCATTAAAAAAACAGGGACAGAGTAACTGCAGATTTTATTAGGCTAATACACATGGAAGGGCAAAACCCATAACCATCCCAGTAAGCAAAATTGGGAAAAAGGGAAAAAATAGTAAAATTCAAAATGAAAAAGTCAAAAGAAAAAAAAGTAAATCAAAAACAAAAAAAAAAGCACTCAATTTAATTATCCAAAAAATAATTGATCATTAACTCACAGTCTATATTAGTTCTGCTATTGCCTCTAGTCCATGAATACAATATACAGAGGTCTAATTACTCAGCAGAATCTACCAGGGACAGCATGTCAACCCTGAGAACAACTAGAAAAGACACACATTTATAGCAAGGTGACCAGCACCATTACCACAAAACAGGGGGAATACACGTATCACAAACACACTAAATTACATTTAGACAAACAAAAATGACATTGGCCAATATCACAATTAGATGAAAGAATTTTCCACTTACCATTAACCATTAAACATGTTAAATAAATCAAAAACAAATTCATTTCAATAAGACAGCTGTTCAGTAATGGTTTAATGGCCCCTATGGCAAAATTCAAATGGCTCCTTCCATCTTCCTCCTAGAAACCAAATAAACTTCCATTTTACCTAGTGGGACTCCTTTTGCCGCCAGACCTATAGACCAGACAACACTCCCAAACAAACAGGTAAAGCATTTCAAGAAAGAAGAGAAAAAAGGGCTGGGCCCGTGCACTGACTCAGTAGAATTAGCTTTATGTATTGAGTCTTAGTGTTTAAGGGGGATTTTCACCATCTGCGGTCTGCCTGGCAACTGTCACAAACACTTGTTTGCTTTAAATAGTGACGATATATAATGTTTGACCATGTTGTGAGCCCAACATATTGCATATCAAATAGTATGTACATTGAGTAACCACTTCCATCTCTGTCATCTGAATCAAATTCTCTAATTGGTTATAAACAATACCACACCTTCCCACATAGATCCAAATAATCCTTTACCTACCGGTTTCCACATGGATTCAAAAGTGTCAGGTAAATATTCCAATTGCCTCTGTTTACTGTGAGGAAAGCACTAAACTCTGAACATGAACCAAACTGGCCATCGTGTTTGAAGTATTAGATTGCCCAAACTGAACCCTGTTCCCAGTGCTGTTCTTTCCACTGCATCATTCTACACTGCATAGCAATATTCTCTGATGGCCTATTAAGATGTAGGTCAATTTGTTTGTGTGACCCACGCATGAGTGGATTGGGAGGTTAGGAAAGAGAGTGGCGCCGTGTCAAGCTCTGTCAGACTGTGCTGTCATGGCACAGCCCGTTTGCCCCGTGGCTCTGCAGTCAGAGGCATGTGCGCTAATGTATGCCAAACAATGTGGGCCATCTCTGCCACAGCATGCCACACACACACGCTCCAGCATCTCTGCGCCATCATGCAGAAATGCCATCACGCTCGGACACCACTCCAGGGCTCAAATAAAGAGAGGGGGTTGGAAAACAGGGAAAGGGATGTGGCAGGCATGTAGCATTGCTTCCTGAAGGTGTTGTATTACGAGAAGGTTGCTGTCTGTATCCTGGCTTCTGAAAGGAAGGGCCCAGTGGAAGAGAAGAGAAGGGAATGATACCTATTACTAGAGATGCTCAGATCATGTTGTTATGGTAGATTTTTTTTATTTGTTTACAGTAAAATTGATATTGATATTTGATATCTAAACTGGATGCTCTTTTTTACATTGCAATCTTGACTATTTAACAATCATTTATGCATCGAAAGTAAAAGGTAACTGGCTGTTTAATTATTTTTAATTATGAACACTTATGCTACATTATTTTGGTATAGGTGTAGCTGCAGCATTCAAATGCATTTTATTTATGTCATGAAGCTGCAACACATGAGCTAGATTTTCAGTTAGGGAACATAATTATGCCAAATTTTAATTACTGTTATATTTCCTCTTATTGCATTTAGTTTATAAACCATGCCTTGACTTATTACTATATATTTTTATGTTCTGAAAACATATCATTGATGTATTGCTGTAAAACCAAGCATCTCCAAAATGGTAACTTCACAGGAGAGGCCAAAAACCTCAAAGACATTTTTCCAAGCAATTTTGGGCCATTTATCATGAAACAGCTGGCATTGTGTTGCATAAATGATGCATAAAATGTAAAAATCTATGTTTCCTTGAAATGCATTTAGCTGATGCTCTTATCCAGAGCGACTTACAAGGTTATTGGTTTTACAGGTAGGCCAATGCAGTGTTATGAGTCTTGCCCAAGGACTCTTATTGGTGTAACTTAGCATGTGCTACCTAGACTGGGATTCAAACCCCCGTCTCCCACATGGGGTGGTGGCTCTCTGGTGAGTAGTGGTGTTAACTGCTGAGCCACACCAACCACTACATATGGTGGCATGCTGTGCCGTGTTTATGTAGTTAATTTAGGTTTGTTCAGACAAGGGCTTTGATTTTAAAGAGTCTTCATTACAGGTGAGGGGGTTAGGTGGTTTTTTACTTTTTACTAAGGAGTGGGTTATTTCTAGATCTAGCTAAGTAAGCAAAGCTGTGTTTTCTGCAGCATCATTTCAATATTTTGGAACGATTTGAATCATTTCCCAAATACCCATCAATGCAGTGTACAAAGAAAGTTTATGGCATATATTTTGCATTTTTTGCAGCATCATTTGAATATTTTGGAACGATTTGAATCATTTCCCAAATACCCATCAATGCAGTGTACAATGAAAGTTCATGTGAGGTACACAACTGAACTTTAAGGACAGAGTTGTATCTTTGCAGGCACACTTACAATGCTTGTACCGAGGCAGTACTCTTTATTTGTAGAGTGTACCAATTACATTGCAGAGAATAGGACCCAACCCATATAAACATTCCATCACCAATATCAGCCCCAAAGCAGCACATCCCACTGTAAACCTTTCACTGAACGTTTATCGTTTTCATGGTAAACTCTGCCTATTTCCACTCTATTTTTGCCCAATCAGTGCTATTTTACGTGTTGTAAATGCCTGTCATGTATTTTATATGATCTGTTCACATCATCAGCTTCCCAGCTCTTTGTTACCTTTAGTAGTCTTAATTTAAATACCCTATATTAATAGTGTAATTGTCCTTTAGTTCACAAAAGTAATAATCTGTGTTCTGTATTTTTGATACTTGAACGTGTTGCATTCAGACACTGTATGTGTAACATACTTGGTGAAATAAAGAGATTCTGATTCTGATTCTGATCACCTGATTACTGCTTGTTTTTAACTATTCCGTTGTCTATTAAAGCTATGTAAGATTTGTTGAGTTCAGTGAAAAGTATTGTTTCTGCTTTTCAGTTTATCTCTCTTGTATTTTCTTTTTGGCTTTCTTTATAACTTTTTCTCTGGATCTTGCTGAGGTTGCTGGTGTTACCCCCTTTACATGCAATGGCCGTGTTACATATGGTGGCATGCTATGCCGTGTTGATGTAGTTCATTTAAGTTTGTTCAGACACGGGCTTTGATTTTGAAGAGCCTCCATTACAGGTGAGGGGGTGAAAACTTCTAGAGTTTCTGCTTTTCAGCTGTTGTAGTCGACCCTGTTTATCTCATGTTGTTTATTAATTAATTTATTTATTTATTGCATTTATTTAATTAATTTATTTATTTTTTTGCAGCACCATTTCAATATTTTGGAACCATTTGAATAATTTCCTACATACCCATCACTACACAAAGTTTGTTTTTGCATTATCGCTAAAGCTTTGAATGCACTTCAGTGTTTTTGTTATTTTAATGTTTTAATTGTTATTTTAATGTTATTTTAATGTTATTTTAAATATTTTGCTATGATAAAGGTTCTTTGATATTAAAATCCCTGAAATGAGTGATCATTGCAAGCGAGCAATATCAGCGCTTTATCAGTCCATAAATCAGGGAAACCTTAATATCGGATGATAAATGACTTGTGTCCATGGCAAAGGACACGCATCTACTCTACATCTCTAACTCAAGTGCACTTAATTTAGTCCGGCGCCTGGTTGTGGTGGATGAACTGCACAAATACGCGCACACACTCCACCTTACACCAGGTCTAATTGAGACCTGTCGACCCACAAAGGGAGTCTTAATTGATTGATCGGGTTGCAAATTTCCATGGCAAGGGACTTGAGCAAGCCGTTCGATCAATCCCCATGCGGAAGGTTTGATGTGGCAGGGCGCTTGAAGCCCTGGCTTGTTTCTCAGGGACCTGTCCATCATGCTTCTAATTTACAGACATGAGGCTGCACTAGCTCCCTCTGATATTCCACCAAACTCATGTTCTGCTGAGAAATGCTCTCAGATCAAGTTTCCCCTCGCTTACGATGCTGCAAAGCCAGGGCTGTTTAGGAAGCTGTTTTCCACATGGAAACTCTCAGAGCTTCTCCTCCGCCTGCTCGAGCTCCAAGCAGATAACTCCCTCTATATTTATCTCCTCATTTCTCTGCATCTCAGCTATTCTCCGTCGTTTAGCCGCTCAGGCTGGCCGTTCAGCTGATGCGAACAGAAGGTTGCTTTCTCTCTCCGTCTCCTCCTGGCACGCCTCATGCTGGATTTTAATGATATACTATCTCTGTGCTTTCCTGGAGCACACCTCATCATTAAATAAGTGCAGCCAAGTATCTGAATTACCATCTGCAATGATGCCTCTTTAGGAATTATGCAGCTTTCTCTTTTCCCCTTAAGAGGAGGAAGGACTAAACAGCCTTCCTTCATTTCTACGAGTGGCAGAAGATGATGTTTAGCACCATAATGCCAAACAGCCACCTTAAAAATAGCTGTTTTATAAATGCCCACAAATTACTTGTCATTTCAGGCCCAGCGAGTGTTCAGCGCTGGCAGGGCCAGGGACATGAGTTTATTTGTAAACTGCTAGCTGTTACCCCAGGTGCCATCGGAGGAGCCAGGGTGTCCACTCATGTTTATTAAACCTGATATAAGTTAATTAACATCTGTCCATTGAATTCACCTATCCACAATGTGACAGGGACTTCTTGTAGGCTCTGTAGCTTAGGAGAAACAGAAAAGGGAAATCTCTTTCTTTAAATACTTCATGGCCTGTGGTTTGAAGCCAGCACCAAGGCCATGCATTAATAAAGCTATTTCAGACCAGGCCAACTCTGACCACCTGAGTTTTAAAACTCTCTAAAAATACAGGTCTTTGCACTAATGGTGGTATTTTTCCCACTTCCCGGATCCCCACTGGTGCTTAAAATATGTGTTTGAATCTATTGGGACTTACATTACCCCAAGTCTTTTTGGCTTTAGTACTGTTTGGATATCATTTCTCAAATATTTGTCAGGCTCAAGTCTGGGTTTACAGTCGGCTCTCTCATAGCCTGTCTCCAGTCTTTAACAGACTTTGGCTTTCATTTTCCACCTACTTTACTCCTCTCAAATTTTACAAACATAGGCCATTGTAAACTGGCATGCAGGAGTCATCTGGTCATCTTCAGTGATGTGTCTTGGTGGAGACAACCAATGAATCTGTGTGTGGAGGTACCATGGTCAGCGTCAAGGTTACGCGTTCAGAATGGGGTTGTGTCACTTAACCTCCACCCACGCCACTCCAGGAACTGTGTGAGAATATTCAAGCTGGAACAGGACACCATTAGAAACCTCTACGATGCCATGCTGAGACGTCTAGCATGTTGCATCAGCTACTTCTCAAAAAATACTGCGCATATCACATAGCACATATTTCATCATTTATTGTTCCTGGTAACTTTTATCTTCCTTCAGAAGAGCATTGCAATCTGACAATACCTTCTATTCTCTTGACACAGACTCTAGAACTATGAAGACTCATGGAACCATTTGCATGCTGCAGTGACTCCTGGTAAAATCGTTTTTTGGACTGATGAAGAATGTGTTGTATAAGGTTCTATACAGAATGCTTTTCTATTGCTACAAACCTGACATTGTCACACAAGCTTTTTCAAAAAAATCATTCTGTATACAGTCTTTGTATTTACAAAAGAACCCCTGAAGAACCAGATTCTATAAGAATGTAGGTAACTCACTCATATCTGTCATTACTGAGCATGAACCTGGGTCCTAAAAGGGTCTGCATGCACACATCCAGCGAAATAGCAACACATGAACAAACCATGTGTCATGAACAACAAACAAACTAAGCAGCAGGCTAAGCCCTCATCACAATGATCATTTGCTCTGAGCAGCTCTTAGCTAGAGCAGGACGAAGGCAAAAAAAGGTACAGTGCTTGTCAGATATTTCCAAATAAGATTGCACAACTACAGATCAGATAAGCATCCAATCACGGATAACATATGAAAGTCTGTGTTCCTGCTATCAGACTTAAGTAGCACAATTTAGTTCTGGGAGAGATCTGATTTATTCACAGCTGTGTGGACAGAAATCTGATCTTTTCATATCAGGTCTGAGCAACTTCCATACAAATCATCTTTGTGATGTAGGCTTGTACTGCTGAATGGCTTGTTAGTTGTTCATAACACATATGGTTAATGTGGATGACATTACTGATTAGGATGTACACATGCGGGTCATTATTGACAGATTGGAGATACATTTATGACAGATTGGAGTCACCTACCTACACAAACCTTCCATCAAACATCTATCTATAGGTATTTCTATATAGTATGAAAGAAATACACTCTGATTTATAATTCACCTTGACTTCAAATTCGGTCATTGTCACTATTCTATGAGGTAACTAGTATTAGGAATATGGACTTGAATGCCATCTCAAGTCAGAGGTAATTAATTATTAACAGATTCAAAAAGCACATAGATTGACTATATTCAGGACTAAAATTCACCAAAATAAAACACCACAAAGCAGAAAGGTTGTAAATATACTCATTGCCAAAAAAAGAAGTTGCATTAATAGTTGCACGAAGACAGAATCAGCCAACAGGAATTAAACTTTAGGTAAATTTAATGTCATGAGACTTGACTGACCCAACAGCCATTCAGCAAGCAGTGATGCCCTCAGTGAGTCATGGTGTTAGTGCCAGAACCATAGGCAGATGGCTGCGCAAAGCAGGACTACATGCAAGCAGACCATTACAACGACTGCCCTTAACACCGGGTCTGCCATGTTGCTTTAGCAAACTTGGCTGCCCTACGCCATACTGGGAGACACTACTTCTGTATGGGTAGCTCAATAAATATTGGCCGTATCAGTCTAAATCACTTTGATGTTGAGTGTATATGTTTCTTTTACTACATAGAAGAACAAAATCTTGTCTGTTCTTTGTGAAAAAAGAGTAGCTGTTCTGGGTGACATCAAATTTGCCATCATAAATGTCACTTCTCAAGATTCTTTCCTTCATTTCATTCCACTTGTTCCTGTAATTCTTCTTCTTTCCCAACTTCCTCATACTGCAAGCATGTGCTGCCCTTAAAAATGAAGTGACACCTGAATCAGAGTAGAGTGTTTGAGATAAGAGTAATGGGATCAGGGGTAAGAGTAGCGAATCTCAGTTAGTGAAATTTTTATGCGCTGGAAAATGAAACAGCTGAGGAGAAAATCAAAACCTGTGATCTGGGATGGCAGATTTTTTATTAAATGTATTTTCTCTTTGACTCGGTGCCCTGAGTGCAGTGGGAGGACTAACGCAAACTCGTTTTTCCCTCCTTCTTGCTGATCTGTCCTCTTGCTCTGCACCTGGCTCAGGTGTTGGTATTCTGACGCTGACCGAAAGCCCCTGGTAATTACACGTGCTGTGATATGTTTGTCTTTTGCCACTTTGGCCCCGGCATTTCCTTGCTTTTGCGTCCCGGGCCTTCTGGCGGGGAGGCGTGGGACGGAATAGCAAACAGGCCGGGAAGCGGCCGTAAATACAGACACTTGGTGGGCGGGCGCCGTGGCGGGTGCCATCTTTGACTGCAGTCTGGTGAGAGAGCCTCTTTTACTTTGCATCACCTCACAGATGGGTGAGGTTACTACAGAACTGTCAGTCCATTTGTAAAGCAGAATTACATTCACAATCAGCATCTCATTAACGAGAACCGCCGGCACCCTTCACTGCAAATGAATGCTCGCCATAAAGGACACTTACATTGCCCCCTAAGGGCCAAGTTGCAAAGATCCCGAGGTCCACTTATGATGCACATGTATGCTTGTGTGGGTTTATATAATTGTCCATTTTCCAACCCGTCTTTATCACCTCCACTTAAACAGGCTGTTTTTACACTCACCATTGTAAAATTACCCAGAAGAACTCACGAATGAAACTTGGTGTATAGGTTTGACACTGTGAGACATGCTAATGATTCAAGTTTCGCACTCGGCCACGCTTGTGACGTAGGCAAGGATGAGCCTTGCTACTGTACCTGAATGACTATGTAAGGTGATTTCCATTCTGACTCGTGCTTTTGTTTTGGTAGCACATTTTGTAATTCTCTGAATCCCTCAGAGAAGAGTTCGAAAGCGATTTGAGCAGTTGGAAGAGTCAGAGAGGGGTCATATTGCTGGGTTCTGCAGGATTGCGGGATTGTCTTATCAAAGTATCTTGTGCCATTCTGGTCCTGCGGATATTACCATAGCACAATACCACTCTTGGTGGCAGTGGATAGAAGAAGGCATGCACCAGTGACATGAAGGATCTGGGAGACCTACTGGACCCATAGAGAGAGAACGGATGAATTGTCCAACATGCGCAGAGTGACCCAGCAGTAATGACCAGTGATGCCTTTAATGAGTCATCCTGTTAGTGCCAGCACCACTGACAGACAGCTGTATGACTACATGCACACAGACGGTTATGAAGAATGCGCTTAACTCCACATCAACGTCGCCAAAGACTGCAATGATGTCGTGCCAGTGTGACACATGAAAAAAAGGAACTGAAAAAAAAAAGAAACAAAAATGTTCTTTTCTACTTTAATATTGTTGTTACAGAGTTTCTTTCTATACATAATCTATTACTGGGTTTTCTATTGGTTATGCCTATGTGATCGATGGGCGATTGGTTCTGACTGAGCGAGGGGACCGGTATAGCGCGCTGGGCTTGCATCACTCAAAGTAATGCAGCTGTGAGCAGTACTCAGCGCTGTGTTTGCGTCTGCAGTTATTCTTTATCCTTCCCTCTCTCAGGGGCGTAACACCAGTCTGTCATGGAGGGACTCTGGTAGCGGGTCATCTTCATGGATGAGTACTGCTTTTGTCTTGGTGGAGACGACCAACCAATGTGTAGAGGCACTGTGATTGGAGCCAATATAAACCAGAAGGCCTGGTGTCACTCCTTTATCTTCCCTCCCAATAGCACCACAGTCCCGGACTTCCAAAGATTCTTTTGATGATGAGTATTTTAGAGTTCTGTTGTTATTGGCGGTCCTACATTGTAACACTTTCAAGAAGTCACCAATACAGCACAGCAGCAAATGCGAGCTTATGAGGCGGAGCTAAACTGCTGTTGGCTGAATGGACAAACGTGTTAATTGACATGAATTCCAAATGAGGTGTTTATGTAACTTCATTTCCTAGGTGTGGACTGGACTGGGAAAATAATGGTAAATTTAGAAACCTTCCCACAAACTGCAGTCTAACTGCAATCTTTACTGTCTAACGTTTGCTTCTTCAGGTTGCACTGGAACTACAAAGCTGATGTAGCTAACAAATCATGAAGGCGTGTACAAATAGCACTGTCCAAGCACACAGACATAAATAAGCCTATATCGTTAGCACACTAGCCTCAAAACATACTGTGTGGCTGAGTAATCTTAAAGAGATTTGCTTATGTGGTTTCTAACTCTGTATGACATACTGTTATCTATAAAATATTACAAAGGCACATGTCATAGCAATAAAACAGCAGCAGGAGCATCTCATCATCTCAGTGGCTGGATTTTGTCCGTGCTTCTGTCTTTCGCTATGCTAGTGGACTTGCTGGGCAGTCCTACAGGCCTTATCCAGCACTTATGCAAACTCAAATCAGCCCTGTTCATTTATAGAAAGCGGAATTACTACTGCAACTCTGCCACTTTGTTCTATTCAGATACAGTAATTGCACAAGGATGCTACAAAAGCTATTGGCATCCAGTGTAGTGCTGTCACTCACATTTTCCTTTCATGAAAACGCCCCACAATTCAACCACATTCCTCTCCATTTGACTTTGATATGACACATTATTCTGGTATTGTAGTGCTGTAGTATGTAAATCAGCATCTGTTGACTGAAGCGTCTGCTACGTTTATTTATCATTTATTGCCCACTTTCCTGAGATTTTTCCTTCTGTGCGCTGCCTTTGTTTGATATGCAAGTCAGTTGTTTTTTTAGTTGTGTCAATTCAGCTTTTGGTCTGAAGTCTAAACTCCATATTTCACACAGAGGATCTCCTGCCAAATCGCAAGTCAATCACTACAGTGCGAAAACAGAAAATGCTATGTACATTAATGTTCATTAGTGACTTGGGTACATGTGCCAAAACAAATATAAAACCTCATGTTAGACTGTTTTGAGATCTCCTGGTCTCCTTACTGAAAATACAGGATCTGCATTAAAAAAACATGAAATGCTGAATCTGTTGGATTCACAATTCAGGACAAACCACCTGAAATAAGCGCACGACTACACTATATTGCCAAAAGTGTTCAACTGCCTTCAAGTGCATATGAACTTGAGTGACATTCCATTCATAATCCTTAGGATTTGATATGATATCTGCCTCCAACTAAAACAGCTTCAACTCTTCTGGAAAGCCTTTCCACAAGGTTTAGGAATGTGTTTATGGGAATTTTTTACCATTCTTCCAGACGTGCATTGGTGAGGTCAGACACTGGTGTTGCACAAGAAAGCCTAGCTCGCAGTCTCCACTCTAATTCATCCCAAAGGTGTCCTATTGGGTTGAGGTCAGGACACTGTGCAGGTCAGTTAAGTTCTTCGACACCAAACTTGCTCATCCATGTCTTTATGGTAATTGCTTTGTGCAGGGGTGTGCAGTCATGTTGGAACAGGAAGGGGGCATCCTCAAACAGTTCCCACAAAGTTGAGAGCATGAAATTGTCCAAATTCTCTTGGTCTGCTGAAGTATTAGGAGCTAAGGGGCCAAACCCAACTTCTGAAAAACAAACCCACACCATATAAGCTTACCAGACAAAAATGTATCATCTGTGACTGAAGCATACCCAGTAGCATTAATAACAGCTGTCATTTGATTTGCCATGGATTGTAAAAGTCACATCAAAGAATTGCGCAATTGCCCAGATTTGGTGGATGCCTTCCTTGCCACAATTCTGAAGGGAATTTCCTGTTGACTGGGATTTTTGACCAGTATAACTGTACACTTCCATAGACCTGCAGATTCAGCTACTTCCTTCACACTATGGTCTTTGGAACGCCCAAATACAATCAGTTTTTTTTAGCCATCATTAACATCTGCTTTGGAGCCATTTACCACACATGGAATGAGACCTTTAGTGCACTTCTTAATCTATGAAGCCCGTCACACACTCAGCCGGTATGTATAGCCCCATTATCCTTGTGCAACGCCATCTGCAAGAGCCCCAAGTTACTACCACCTTACATATCCAGGATGAGTTTTTGGCTGTTGAGTTTTTGACACACTGAAATACAATCATAACGGGGATAAAAGTGAAAACAATGCACAAAGGATTGCAGTTAAACAAAGACATGCAGAAAACATACCAAACTGAAACCAAGTAACAGTAGAACAATACGCATGGATTTGCATTTAAAGAATGAAATGCTGAATGGGGGTCAGAGTTTACTACAAACCTCCTTCGGTTTGTATGCAATCTACTGTGTTTCACAGTGTAGTGTTTTAAACCTGCTACAAACTGAGCACAGCTTTAATTCAGATTTAAGCTTAGGCCACTAGTTGCTGTCTGCTGATCTCAATCCTCTGACAGCTCAGCTGATTGCCTGATATGCATATGGTTGGCTAAATTTGCCAGGACATTTATTTAAGCTGTCCATGCTTGACGTTCCTCTGCAAGCCATTTACAGCTTGCCTCTACCCCACCTCCTCCTCACCGTGTCTGACCTCATCAGTGTGATTGTTTGTTGCCAATATGTGCCCAGGCGGCGAGGTTATTCGGCTGCTCTGTATGAGGCGCAGGTTTTCCATGTATGCGCGTGGAAGGGCAGGGAGGTCCCAGAACAGAGCCATACCCGGAAAAAAAAGAACGTTTGCAAATGGAAATAAAATGTTTTCTTTGCCGTAGTGATCCTGACTGAGATAAATGCGAGTGTGGTACTAATGCCATAATGAAATATGATCACTGTCTAATTGTAGCCCCATATTGAATTTAAAGCTGAGAAACTGATCAGATATAATCACTTGTAGCTGCAACACAGATAAACTGTCCTTTTGCAATGGACTTAAAGAGGAAATTAACATCTGATTTGTCAAGATATGATCAGTGCTTTAACAGATGACTCCATCCTTTATTAAATGCTGAGTAGCTTTTGGAAAATATGAGACATCATTTACTAATAGTGACGCAAGTACCTTCATTGTCAACAGACAGTTACCTAAGTAGTTGCATCCATATTGAATCAGATGACAGAAATGAAACTTGGTGGGTAGGTTTGACATTGTTAGACGTGCAGATGATTCAAGTTTCACACTTGCTCTGCATGTGACGTAAGCAAGAATGGGAATTATTGGTATACCTAATTGCAGACATTCAGCAGGCAGCGATGCCCTCCATGCGTCATCATGTTAGTGTCAGCACAGTTGGAAAACAGTACATGCACACAGACCGTTCTGACGACTGCCCTTAGCACCACATCAATGTCAACAACGACTGCAGACTGACAGACTATCATGGAGTGACTCAGAATGGCAGTGGTAATGAGTCGTACATTTGTCTTGGTGGAGGCGATCAACGAATCCATATGTGGAGACCACGTGGTCAGCACCAGGTTTTTAAGCTGGATGGGATGGATTATTACATGACACCAATCCACTTCCAACCTATAGCGACCTCCACAACTCCATGCTGAGACGTCTTGCATGGTGTGCTAGCAAACATGGTAGCCCAGTGCCATACTGGGAGACACTAATTCTTTATTCAACTCAATTCTTCCAACTATTTATTTGATGATAAGATGTCTTTGGAGCTGTTCCAGACTGGATTTCTGGACATTTTGAGGGGGGGGGTCTTCTCCACTGACTGTAAGGCTCTGTCCCATTTTCTCTAAAAGTCACTGAGCACTGAAAAGCATCAATCTCAAGTATTTACTTCTTCTTTAATCTTTTGCAGAGACATTTTGCTTTTCTAACTTTGGTGGAATGCTGTGATTGGGCATAATTTGCTTATTTCATTTTTCATACTGCAGTGTCTTGACTGAAATGCTATAATGGGTATTGCATTTGGTTTTGGCAGGTTCAAGGCAACAAACAGAGGAATGCAATAAAGCATAGAGCTGGCTGCATCTCAAAGTTTGCAATCTCTTTTGACAAATTCAGCATTTTGTTATTTAAATTTGAATCCTCCTGTATTGTTGTCCAGTGAAGAGGTCATATTGCTTAAAACTATGTAACTAAAGCTTTGACTTTCATTTTGGCACATGAAGATGGCACCAATCCAGTATCAGGTATCACTATTTAGCCTATATCAATAGAAATATGGTACTGGAAATAAGAGAGAAATGAGTCCACCGAATCCAAGAACAAATCCAATATTGTAACAAATCAGACCTAAAATATTGTATTTCCTACTGTGGGTTAGTAGAGAGTTTGAGCAGTTTGAGCATGACATAGTACTAGGATCATTTTATAAGGAGGTGCTTTAATAAAATGGCCCGTTCTAAAGCTTAAATATTGGACCAATACACAAGATTTTAACATCGGGATCAGATAACAAATAGTCGTTTCATGCCAGCTCCACTTTAAACCTACAAATTAGCAGCAACTGCCTGTCTACATTATGTTTATAGGCCAGCTATAGCTTTTGGTATTCTGTAGCACACTCTGGTCTCTCAGATGGCCCTGTGTTCCACATTAATACAAGCCTGCACCTGCTGCTAGGTGCAGGAATTCAATTACAGCGCTGCTGTGGTGATACGTTAGACCAGTCGAGACTCTCTCCATCTCATCACACCGGACTCAACTTAATGAACCCTGGGCCTGGAGACATCGTGCGTTTAAAGATGGAGGAAGCCTTAAAATACTTGCTCATAAGCTTACTACACTAAACAGGTCCGCTATATGCCTCTAGACTGATACAAGCTGCTCTGCTCTGTGTGCTCCTGCGAGGCAGCGATTGGATCAGGGTGTGAGTTCTGTTTGCAATGTTGTCGTAACGTGAAGTGTAACTGATCAGACTGTCTGGTAACTGGGAGTACGACTAGAACTTGCAGCTTTGTAGCCACCGCTCAGGTTTCAGTCCCTCTCTGCATGTATTCTAGTGTAGAAGATTTATATAAACTGGCTCATGCACCTCAAATAAAAGTGCTGATGCTGTAACAATAACAAATGAGCCCATAATGTATGTATCAAATACCCATATAATAGTATTGTGGGATCCTGCTACTGGTTTGTTCACTTATGGTCACTTCTGAGATGTGACCATGCAGAACAGTTAGGCATGGAGCCTGATGGAGGTGCTGGACTCGTAGTAAGAGAATTCTTAAGCTGTTACTTCTGATTTTAATGCTGTATGTGTGGTATGTGTTGCTTGGGCTATTTTTGTTGTGGGGCAGTAGTACAGTATGGTGGAAGTAGTGCACTGCATGCCAACTTGGCTTTGTCAGACGTGTTGGCAACAGCAATCAATAAAAGAGCATTCATTTAAAGCACAATGTTTCCTGCGTCATCTCGGTCTATACCAATGTCACGGTACAGATCAAAGCCAAACAATGTCTGTCCTCAGTCAGGAGGCTTGTACAATATGTGAACATGTATTTGACATCTGTTCGTATCAGATTTACAGTGACGTTCTTAACAAAGCTTCCTGACAGCCTAAAACCTGTTTAGGCTACATGAGGTATTTGTAGTCTATGATGCATCTAGGACTTTTCAACCAAAGGTCCTTGCAACTAAAACCTCGGTGCTATCCAGGCACCAGCTTTTATTGGAACCAAGGAACACCAAAGGATACGTCATCAAACTTTTCTGGTTCTGAACCTGGTTATTTTTGATGAAAATGCGCCAAACAGTTCAAAATTATTTGTGTGAACTGGAATAGAAACCACTGCACACTGTTTAAAAGACCTAACAGTGACCTTTGCATATTACAGTTTTTCAGTTACTGAAGGTTTGCCTCTCTTTAGTAATGTTTTTATTATGCATTGTTCTGAATTTGCTTGGCATCCCAAGTATTCAAAGGGCTTTCTGTTGCGGCAAAAACAGAATAAAGGATACGCCAGGATATGTACACATGCAAACGCACTTTTCATCATTAGTGGGTTTGTTTTGTATTTACTAATGAGTGCATGTCCTAGACCACAAAGGCTGCACAATTTGCAAAATGACACTTGCCAACATAAACCATGACCTCAGAAGCTCCTTTAATTTCCATTTCCTTCTCATTCCTTTATAAGGGCAAGTTGGTAACCTGGAGATCCTGGTGAATGTGACCGCTGGTTAGCCATGCCAATTACACAGATCCCCTGCCTGGGGGACAGGAACTGAGAGGAAATCAATGGCGCCGCCTTGATCAAGGAGCCGCTTCAAAAAATTTCACCACCTTTCAGTTCCTTCCTTCACCGGCCCGCAGATAATTGTGTCCCCTCTGGACTTCCTTAGGCAGAGACGGCCAATCTGTGGTCTGTAATGGTGTTTGTAATGTGTCATTAGCAGAGTGGGGACCTTGTCGAGCTTGAAAAGTTGGAAAGCTGATTGATCAAACGTCACAGCATCGAGCTGCAGTCTGCACGTAGCAGAAATGCTGGATCTATCTAACCCATATTCATTCTCTTAAAAGGCGGCTGTAAATATCAGCTAGATTAGATGGGCGAATGTAATCTCTGATTGCTGATAATTACAGGCCTGGTATTAGCATGAGTTCGGTTTCTTACACAACAGTTCAGGGAGAGCAAAGGAATTGCTGCCTGCCTCTGAGCAAAGCTACTTTTCCAGGGGGGTTTTTTTGGTGCACTTTGACGGAAGCAAAAACATGCAATCAGACGTAATTAGCTGAGCGGTGGGCAGTTGTCATGTGGACGGTGCTATACCTTGGACAATGCTGGCCTGGAACCTCTGAGTCATCACAGAATGGACGTAAACTCATCCAGTTGAAAGCAGTTGGAGGCTAATTAAGGCGCATGGCCTCAGTCTGCCATTTTGATCTCTGCTTTGATTTCCCAGTGAGTGGGTATAAAGTTAAATGGAGAGAGTTCACATTTGTGTAAAAGCTTTGGACCAGAAGGTCACATTGCTTTATGATTTGCTCCAAATTCTCTAGTCTTTTGTGAGTGCTTATGTGGCTGCTGTAGCATTCTAGAGCAAACTCCAACATGCACCTAGTCTCACACATCACATCATCACGCAGTCACAAATCGTTACTGTCCAATTTTCACTGTGTGAAAATTTCATGATTAATGGGCCAAAAGAAATTGCCTAAAATCACTGGTTCAGAAGTCTGGCTCCATCGAGGTCCAATGCCCCAAAGTATGGTTCCATTGACATCTATTCATATGAAATGAGGGTTTTGTCCTCTCCTATAAAGTTGTCATTTTGGAGATACTTGTTTTCTTTGGACAGTGATGATGTGCAGCATGGCCAACCAGTGACTGTAGTTTTTGCATGGTGTGTAGGGTAGGCAATTTTTACAATGGTGTTCAAATCAAAACAAGCCCTTGCAATAAACTGCTATTTATCATAAAATATTCAAAGATTCTTGAGAAACTTCACTTGAACCTTTCCAATCATTGTATCTTGCTCTGAAAAGCTCAGCCACATTATACAGAGCAGGAATCAGGGCTATATGGTTTGTCTAATTGCAGTTTTTCTGACCAATATCTTTACTGAAAATTAAATTGCTATTGGTTTCTATAAATTCAGCTCCAAGTAAATTTTGCTGCCAAGAAGACCAACATATCCACTTTTTCTTGAGGTTTGCACACTGAACATAGTGCACCAGACTGCCAGCTGGTTGTGCTTGTGGCTGCTAGTTGGTTGTGGTTGTCACAGCTCATGACGTTTGGTTGCTTCCAGTCTAACTTATCTACAGGATATCCACAAGCTCATTGTAATCACATTCAACTTCCCAGCGTAAACCTCAGGATAATAACACAGGGTATCATCATAATCATATATATTGAAAAGAAAAAAAATTCCAGTTTAAATATGAAAACAATGAGTCATTCAGGACTAGTGGGCAACTCCAATTAGGCTGATTCTAGATTTAGGAGCCTAGATATAGAAGACTAGATTTATTGCTCCATTCCTCTGTAGTAAATAAGTAAACTTCATTTATAAAGCACTCTTTAAACAACCTGCGTTGACCAAAGTGCTGAAGGCGCTATCCCACTTCGGACACCAGTGTTCCGTTGCTCTAGAGTAAGATGTGGAAAACATTGCATATGTGGGCAAAAGATACAGGTGGCAAAGAACAACACCCAGGCTGTGGGAATTAACTAACAACAAGTACATAAACAACAAAGATTAAAGTTTGTGGTTTCATGCACAGCACTTTTTTCACCAATTCCAGGCCTATTAAAAACCAGGCCTTATTTTTCAATAACTGCATTGACCACAAAATTCTCAGGTTATAGAAGTGTATGGTATATTTCTAATGAGTTAAACTCACTTTTTTAGCCTTATGTTTTGATGTAGTTGAAAGGTTCCTCATGCATGCTCAAAGAACATTTGAACTATTTAATAACTGAACAAGTTCAGAAACAGAGATTTCATAAATGAATTGTTGAGCATGAAAAGCATTTTAAAAAGATTCAAGCCAACAATCCTTTACAGGCCGTTATTATTAGGGTTGTAGCATCGTATATGCATGCAGGTATATGGTCCATGTTTAAGAGCAAAGAAACATGGTGCTATTAAAGACAGAGCAGAGCATGTGAGGTGATATCACGTGGTCATGTGCAGGTGTGCGAGTGCGTGGGGAACGGAGAGCAGAGGGAGATGAGCAGAGAGAGAGTCGTAGTGGAGGCACAGATAGCCCAGGGGAAAGGCAATTATCCAGAGGGCTCCCTGCTGCTGGACTGAAGATACATCCAGACAGACAGTTATCTGACTTACCTTCATCATCATACCAGCAGAGTGTGAGGGAGCCGGAATGGAAACGCTTACAAAACATCTCTCTTTCTCTCTCTCTCTCTCTCTCTCTTTCTCTCTCTCTCTCTCTCTCTCTCTCTCTCTCTCTCTCTCTCTCTCTCTCTCTCTCTCTCCCTCTCTCTCTCACCAAACTCTCACAGCTCTGCCTTATCTTTCTCTCTCCATTCCCAGTATATAGTTCCGTAAAGTGCCGATATTATGGAAAAACAAATCTTTAAAAAGAAAGGTACAGTATGTAAACACTGGTAATGTTTCGTGGTTTACCATTCACTCACCAGTCCATACAGTCCCAATTTAAATTTTCATTGTTTTTGTAAGGTTTAAAAAACCCTGATGCATTTACACAACATGGCCAAATGTATGTGGACACCTGACCATGACACACATATGAGATGCTTCTATTCTACAACCATGGACATTACTATGGAGTTGCACATCACCTTCCTTTACACCTCTTCTGGAATGCCTTTCCACAAGATCTTGGAGCATGTCAGTGGGAACTTGTGCCCATTCAATCAAAAGGGTTTTTGTGAGATCACACACACACAGATATTGGTAGAGAAGGTCTGGCATGAAATCAACTTTCCAGTTCATCCCAAAGATGGACAGAGGGGTTGAGGTCAGGGCTGTGTGGAGGCTACTTGAGTTCCTGCACACCAGAAAATGATTTTATGGACCTTTCTTTGCTCACAAAGGCACAGTCATGCCGAAACAGGCATGCCCCAAACTGCTGTCATGAAATTGGATGCATGAAATTGTCTAGATATGCTGTGACATTGATACTATCCTTCAACCTTCACTTGTGGCAAAGGTGACATCCTATAACAGTTAGACTGCACAGCTATGTGCTTGATTCCATGCGCATCTTAGCTGAAGTACCTGAATTAAAAAATTAGAAAGGGTGTCCACATACATTTGGTCATACTGAAAAAGCAGTACTCAAGGAAAAAGACCTGATCCAAGAAAAACGTAGAATATAACCTCTAAAATATATCGCAATGTGACTTTTTCCACATTATCATTCAGCCCTCTGAGCAGATGTCCTCAGTTGTCTGTGTTTACTTCCTCATCTGATGGGGCTTTTTTCCTGATTGCACAGTTTGATTTACAGCTGTCACAGTGGAGGTCGGAGCGGAATGGCATGAGAATGGAACGGCATGGCAAATTTGTTTTTATAGCTGCCGCTCCTGAACGAGTCAGAGAGGATGGATGGACGCAGATGGATTGATGGCGGTTGGTTTATGGGAATGGAATGGCTAAGCAAGGAAGCGGCAGGGTATTCAGATTGGTAGAGCATGTTAATGATATGCCAGGAAGAATGCAGTGATGCATTGCTGGTGACTTTATTTATTTTGACATAGCATTTTCTTGACACATGAGTTAGCAATCTCCTGGAACAGACAGCACCTGATATGGTATGATTAGGCAAATTTCCATTTCTTGACATATTCGTTCTTATCCGTGTGTTTGAGATCTGAACTGACACTAAACATTACACCATATGTTAGTAAAAAGGCTGAAGGCCAGTGGCTGTAGCTTCTAGCTCACAGCTCTAGAAGCTGGTAATATCTCTCGGGAGCTCATTGCAGATTAACTGGCAGCTTGCAAATAAGCAGTGATGAGGAAGAGATGTCTGCTCCTTCTCTTGAGAGTGGAGTGTGGAGGCGGCCATGCCACTGTTTGCCCTTCAAGCCATAACTTTATCATGTGTGCAATTATGCAACTGTTGCATAATTTACAGAACAAATGAGACAGAGAGAGAGGAGCATTCGCTCTGATTATCTAGCCATATAGAAGGCGCTCTGTGTATGTGCTGGCATTTATTACTCCATGAAGCATGCCATGCTGGTAAAGAGTAGACAAATAACTCTCCAGATACCTGTCCTGCTGTTGTAAGTGTACTTTTACAATTTGAAGACCTTAAAATGCTTTTTAGTCATCCAGTTCTAGGTAAAACTAATAATAACTAGCCTTAAGGAAAGTCACAGGAAAACAAGTGAAGAAACACGAGTTTCCAAAACTTTATTACATGACACATAGAGAAATTTTGTCTCCTAACAACATTGCAAGACATGGTAGGTTACCAAAACGTGCACTATCAGAGACTGAAGACTGAACTTTGGGGGTGTGGTAAAACACTTCTGCAGTCCTGAAAAGAATGGAAGCTATGATAAAGGAAAAGGGGAAAACATTAAATGCTGTAAGACTTAACTTTCCAGGGGAGGGTAAAATCTAATTTAATTAAAATGTAAGTTAATGGAACCAGACTTCTTTCCAAGCAGATTTTACCTATTTCTTTTGGTCCTTTTATCATGAAATTGTAACATAATGTAAACAGCAGGAATATTCAACAAAAATGTATACATATTTTTCATTGGAGTGTGAAGATATACAATTTCTTCCTTTTTCCTGAAAATGATTCTTTACGAAATGTATATTTTGTACTTAATGGGTAATTTGACTAGAAAAGAAATAAGTAAAATGTAGTATCTATAGTTAGCACAGTACTATATATATATATATATAGTATATATACACTGTATACTATATATATATATATACTGTACTGTATATTCTAACGCATGCTTTACTGCTTTGAACCTTGACATCTTTCTCCATGGCATAACTCCAAAGAACCCTTTATGGCATCAATATACATTTTGTGATTGTCTTCATTTGCTGAATTTGAAAAATTGGGATACAGATGCTTAAACTGAGATCTAATCCAGAACTACATTTAGCATGAGTCAGCCTGGGTATTTATGAATGCCTTTGTGGAAACGAGGCTGAAGCAGTTGTCTTTTTTTAAATACTCAAACAACACGTCTGACTCATAAGATGGTTGTGGATTTAAGTAAGCGTCTGAGTGGGATGGCTGTGTGGTGGAGAATGCTAAGAAGGATTTTATGTATTTTAAATGGAGAAAAAAAGACGAGTTGCAACCCAAAGTAAAAGCAGCTCAGTGTCCAGTCAGGTGGCAAGGTGAAAGTCCAGCGAGCACATCTTGCTAGTTTCACTCCAGTTGGAGAATTTAACAGATACTATAGAGGACAGATGGCACAGGAGTTCTGCACCGTGGGGCGTTTTGAGAGAGAGAGAGAGACCGTGCCAGACCACATCAATGTGGTCTCTTACCCATCCCTGCTTTGCCATGTCAGTGGCAGTTCCTTCGGGCGAGAGTGAATTTCATCTCCCTTCTCTGCACGAGAGCAATCTAGCCGTACTCCATCTCTCGGGTGTGAATGGAAATTTGATGCCACTCTTTTTTTCCTCCCGTCCTCTTGTTTTTTTAATTTAGCCTTACCACTCTTGTTATCTTTGACTAAGCAAACCTTTTATTGTGCTATTTTCAGTGTGGAGTCAGAGGACATGCTTTTTTTACTTTTGATTTTCTCTCTTTTTTTTCTGCCCATCAGTTTGTTCTAGTCTTGACAGTCTCCTGACTCCTCCATCTGCCAACCCCTGCTCTCCTGAGTGGTCTGTGCGTAGCCTGAGGCTCTATCTCTCCCTCGCTCTCTCTTTCGTGAAAGGCTGAGGCAATCGTCAAGAAACTAGCACTGATTCACCAGCCACAGCCTTAATGAATTATGAGTTTCATCACTTAGTGAATATGGCCAATGCTTTACCCTCTAACAGGCTACATAGGAAAATCAACATATCTGTCTAAGGTCATTGGTCTTGGATTGCATTGTTTAGTTGAATCACTGTAAAATTTGCTATCCGCCTTACAGAAACCATGTGTAATACTGACAGCAAGCATTTATGGGTAATTGAGTATTGCATTCCAGATTCAAAATATTGGAGAGATTTGTATGTCTCCTCCCCAGACTCAAAGCTCACGTGGGGGTTGCCACAGTGAAGATACCGCCTTGTTATGTTGTTCATTGGCTGGAATGGTGTTGTGTGACCCAACCACTTTGTTTATTTCCCATTTACAGATCCAGAAACCCATCTGAAGGAGCCAGTCCCTACTAGTAGCCATTATAAATATAACTTAAGGTTAGCTAATTTTTGCTAAAGCTCAATGCTGAATGTTCAGGAGAACATTAGCCAACTCAGCATCCACATATGTTTACAGTGACATTTAAGGTCATCTGGACTCCAAGCTCCATCTCCATCTTTCAAATGAATCTCCAGTACTTACTCATGTCTTACTTCGCCTCTGGAAGTGGAGTTTTTTAGAAGGATGCTGACACTTTTTAGGTCAGGCGCAATCTAACGTTATCTCTGTTGATCCAGTTAGTTTGCTTGCTTCCATGGCTGCAGCTTGCTGTGTTTGCAGGGTGTTGAAGTGGTACTGGGAAAAGGGCAGTGATCAGAATCATTAGCCAAGCCACAAAGAGTTTAGATTATGGCCAAACTATCCGGTTTGAGAATGGAAGACAAAGAAAGTGCACTAACTTGGGCAGTTATGGTTTTATGACCTATTTAATATCTTAATTACAAACATAGTTACAAACACAAAAGCATTCAAGTATACTAACTGCAAAGACAATTACTTTAATCCCACATTTCCTTCATGCTGTCTTTTAACATATTTATGCTTTACCAGAACTTATGTTCATAACTTACTGAAGCAGTAAATTGGGCATTATTGGGCAATGCTGGTTTGGTTCATTGAAGAGCAAATAATGCTTTATCTATATATTACACACAGCTTGTAGAAAGTACTGTAAACTGTGCCATCAGTTTACAGTACCATCTCTTCTCAATCTATGGATCCCATCACTCACACCCCACAGGTATATATATATATAACCCGATTATCCTTGCGCAGCGCTGTCTGCAGGAGACTAAAGTTACTACCACCTTAAAGATGCAAGATGACTATTTTTTGACTAGTGAGCTTATATAATTTACATACTGTATAAAGAGGTATGACTTTGCACTTCCAAATGTTTTCAGTATGTGAAAAAACAGCTTTTTATAAAACCAGACTGTGTTAGAAGATTCACCCTTAATGTAAATTCATAATAAAAAATATCTCCTCTTCTACTTGCCAATGCAAATGTCGCTTTAGGATCTGCCCTTTCAACACAATTTCTCCAAAAGTGGTTTGCTTATATTTGCATGCCTCAAAACTCTGCTCTTTTGACTCACAATGGGGCGAAACAGCTGTATCCCACAATGAGGCATTCAAATGGTGTCATTTGAATGTGTTGTAAATGTAGCGTAAATGCGATTGCTCAAACTCTGACAGATATTTCAGAAGATGCCGTCTGTGTTTATTTCCAAAAGAATGGGTTCTCTCATACAAAATCAGAATTAGTTTTTTTTGTCCTATTTAAATGAGTACCTCAGTGCTCTTGGGCACAGTGTTCAGCATTACATACTGTATGCAAAGAAAATGTGGGCGGCAGAATTCCCCATCCGGTTCACCTGAGTAGATTAGCCTACGCAGACATTTTCATACGGCAAGAGTTCTTAAATGCACATCACTGAACAAAAGTGATTGACCCGTAGGTGAATTTGCCCTCTGGTACCACTTTCATGCTTTATCCTGCTGAAGCTACACAGATTAGCAGCCTTTAAGCCATGAAGCTAGAACCCAGGGGAAGAGGAAGAGGGTTTAGATGGCATCTAAAATGTATGTGTCTGCTCAAGGCACATCTGAAGACTATTGTCTAATAATTTCCCAGGTCTCATACAAGAGATGTCACACAGTGTCATCGTCAAACGGTTACGGCTGTCAGCTAATGTCAGACTCTATTTGGAGTTGAGGGCTATGGCCTATTACGCACTGGCGTACTAACTAGGAGGCCTGGTTAGCCCAAAGCATTCTGACCCCAGTTGGAGGTAGTTAAACTTTGATTTATTACACAGTTCTATAACTTATAAATATGAACTCACCCAGTTTTACCTGTCTTTCTATGTAAGTACTATACAATTGATTTTTGCATGTAGCCTGGTAATCTATACAATTACTAAATAATAAATATTAGGATTTGGGATTTTGTGAATAACAAAATATGTTCTGTAGTAAGTTCATAAAGCTTTAGTTACTTGAGATAAATAAATAAATCACAAATCATAGTGGATGACATGCTTGAAATTTACCCCAAGGCAGGGCAGTACATCTAAAGACTTTGAAGAACAAGACTTGGTGTTGTGATGCTAATAAAGGTGGAACTGCTGATCTCTTCAGTGGTAAGTACTGAGTAAAGCTGCTCAGTATTGTCCAAGGCTTGAAAAACTGTGTGAGTGAAATGAACAGACTTTGAATTAAAGTTGCTCATAATCTTATTAAGCTGGGTTCCTATTCACTAAGTTGTTTTTGAAAATGTTCACTTCCACCTTAAAGGCTGTTGCAGTCACACTCAGCTGTCTGTACCAGCTGTTGCATTTAAGGTGGAATGGAAAATGTAATTAAGAAGCTGGCGAAGGGAAACACAAATTCAGCCTTGTTTAATAATATTTATATTTATATTTATTATATTATATTATTATTTATTATGAACATCAGCCATGTCCACTGACAGCTTGGGTCTTTGTAAATGGTATGAAAAGCGCCAACATCTTCTTCACAGCCTGGAATGATAAGATTTTGGTTGCTGATGCTCTATTGCTGTTGGGAACCATATGAGTCAGGACTGTTACATAACAGTCTTAGATTTTGGATTTGGCCAATTTTACTGCCCTCTTCTGTAAATGTGGGATTTGTATTGGAAGGAGGAAAAACAGTGTTTAATGTTTACAGTGTGACAGTTCTATGTATTGAGGTCTCCATAATCAACTATGCCAATATAAATATAGTTTTTCATTCTGTTCACATTTGATTTGTCTTAGATATGAAAGAAGCTAAAATACACATCCAAAGCTTCAATGTAAAGCTCAACGTTTTAAGCTTTAAACTATATGAGAATGTGTTAATTTTTACTAGCATGTTGATTTACTGAACCCAAATGGCAGTATGCATTAAAACAACAGGTTAAATAACTAATTGGCATCTCAACCACAGCAAATGCACGCAACCATATCACTGTGTGTGCTCAAAAACTGTCAGTGTGGAATGAATGTCTGACAGTGTATATTAAAATGTAGTCTTCAAATTAAGAACTAATAGAACATATTAAAGAATTTAACAATGTCTCAGGAAACAGCTAGCACAGCGTTTCCTATCTCTGTTTTCTGATGAACAGAATTATTGTTTTGAATTGAATGTTGTTGCTCATTACTAATGCTGGCACAGTGTCCAGTTCCAGTTATATAAAGCGGTGTGGAAGCCAATACCTATTTCATTATCATCACTGGCAGGAACTGATCCAATTACATGTTGGGAAATAGATGTCATTCAAATGTCAAAGCCATTTTAGTGACCGGTTCTGTCTTCACACAAGCAGGGCTTCTTAATTAAACACTGTTTCATGGAGCATTCTGTAAGCGGATGTGTGCTTGCACATTGTCTGATGTGTAGGAGCAAATACAGTTTCAACAGCACCTGTCAGCAATCGCTTTACATGCGTGTGTATGCCCACTCAGTTGCAAGTCCAGTTAAGGAACAACACTGCACCACTTAACCTTTCCTCTCACCACTTAACGCTTTGTCCTTTTAGATTCCCATCAGAATAGCGCTCCAGTTTCTCTCTCAACCTCTTTTTCATTTCCTCACTCTCTCTCCTTCATCTCCGTCTTGCATGCATTCACTGTGGCAGATTAGTGTCACTTGACTTATCCACACACCACATTCTTTCATAGCTACTGTTGCCAGGTTGGACAAGCTGTGCAGAACACTGGGAGAAATCACATTCAAACTAATAAGAAAAACTTAAAAACACCATTATTTATGTCAGGATGCTGCAATGTTTGTTTAGTGTTGCTAAACCGTTTTGGGGTAGTTAAAATGTAATATATTACAAATTAGTAATCCACATTTCATCAGCCTGTAATGTGATTACGACTTGGTAAAGGTAAGCTCATTATCCTTAAGCAGTGATAACTGGTCTTTCATTTAAGAAAGACGTGGCCCATCATTTAAAAGGCCCATCAGGGATCTTGCCTTGGAACAAAATACTGCCAGTTATTCTAAAATAACGATTATCTAATGCTGTTTAATGAGTGAGAATCCAGCCAATAGAAACGGTCCAAACTCAGTCAGGAATATAATGTAAAGCTAACAGAGCTGTCCTTAAATAAAAATAAAGCTAGTCTCTCTACTTAGGATTGAGATCTTCCTCTATCAGTTTCATATTAGAATGACAGCTCCATAGATTGCTTGCGCATGTCTGCTCATACTGACAAAATCATGTAGTCCTTTGTTGCAGGTATCACATGATGCAAATTTCACTTTTGCAAACTACAGCAGGACACCAATATTGCCACACATTACCGTTAACATAAACAGATTTCTCCACATTTCTTGTACCCAAACAACACGCTTAGTGTCTGCTGACAGATGCCATAACAACAGAGCCTCTAGTGCCACATTACTATAATAACAATAATAAACCTTTATATTCAATGTTTATTCCATTGCAGAGGGCACTGTTTTATATTCACATAAACAGACCCAATTAAGCTCACTTTGTAATGAAACATGTGGTTAGTCAGAGTTCTTTAACTGCTGAACATATTCACAACATACTCAGAAAAGCGTGTTGTGACTTAATTTTTCCCGATAATGATTTTTAAACATTTTGGCATATTGCCCACCTGCAATAACAACTATAGCTGACACATTGTCAACTCTGTAAACTCTCCACATCCATTTCAGAGTCAAGACCCACTTTGAAATGTAAATCTGATGCTATACATATGGGATCCAAAACCCTGAGATTACTGGATCACTGAGATCACTGACCTTTTGCTTTGATAACAACACACAGTCAAGCTGGAGTTTATACATTGTCTGATGTACAATGTATAGTGTACAGAGTTCACCAGACCAAAAATATATCACCTGTACCTACGAGCATGTAGTATCTCCATGAGAATGAACAATAGCTGTGACTGGATTTGGCCTGGACTGGACAAATTTCTGGATGTAGGCCACATCAGCGTTCATCAAGGAATTGGGCAGTTGAGCTAGATTTGGCGGATGCCTTTCTTAGCACAATTCTGGGCGGAGTTTCCTGTAGACTGGGATTTTATTACTGTTGGCAGACCCGTATGACCATACGTTTCCAAACACCTGAAAATTCAACTACTTCTTTCACACTATGGTCTTTGGCACCCTCAAATGCAGTCAGCCCTTTTACCCAATCATTAAAATCTGCTTCGAGGCCATTTTCCACAAATGGACAGAGACATTAACTGCACTGTACCACCTCTTCTCAGTCTATGAATCCCATCACACCTCCCCCCACAAATATTTAAGCCCTATCATCCTGATTGTACTGGAGGTGGTTGTTTAAGATACACCCACCTAAAACTCTAGGTGACTCGTTTTTTTCACACAGTGGATATATACATATATATACAGTATATACTATGTATATATTCAGGAAATTTATTCTAAGCATCTGTACAGGCCCTGATATGTGTATTCTCTGTTTGTGACTCATTTACAATTTCATACAGAGCCCTTAACATAGACCTTCATCATGTGATTCTTACACTTAAGCAACGTCCAAGTTAATAAAGCACATACTCATACTTCTGTGCAGACACACTTACACTTCCTGTCTGTCTTTGGTTCTGCACTGCAAATACCAAAGCAATTAAAAATCTTGTGGGGTGGAGGGGAGCGAACGTCCGCTTCAAAAGCAGAAATAACATCTGTCAAACAGTGTCCTCGTGTTGCCATGACAACAGAAGCAGGAGGAGGGGGAGAATGATTACACTTTTTTTCCTTTCTGTTCCTGATGAATGACGTCGCTCGGCTTCCTGCTCACTAGCCGGCTCGCTTGCTCCAGTGAGGAGAGTGAAACAAACATCAATACCCACAGGCCTCTTTGAAACACCTCCATGACGCTCTACCCAACGGGCAGTCTGCAGGCTAGGCTAAGACTCGACAAGTCCCAGATGCAAACGTGTCTGAAGTCAGTATGATTTCACTGTAGAGCTGCAGAGAGCCAAACACTGCTCAGCTGTGCACGCCATGCAGACATCCTGCCCTGTCATGACATGACCAGCAATTTGATTCGACAGGCTCGACTTGTAGGGATGGGACGATGTTTAAAACTCGGTAAATCGAAACAAAATGATATAATTAATATCACTATTTTTCTTATTCAAAGCAAAAGATACACAAAACATACAGTACATCAAAGACAGTCATTTTTCAGCGGTGTAAAGTAGGATGAACGATTTGGTAATAATATCTCATTTGTTTTTTCTGATCAGTTTTCGGACTGTGATTTGAATTAGAATTATTTTCTGGAAGTCCAGGCCTGTTATTTGGTCAGTAAGACAAGAGCATCCCTTTTCTCAGTTAACTGTGATGTGATTTCACAGCATGTGGTTATTTCTCTTATTGGTCTAATTAATCTACAGGCAGTTTACCAGCTCTGATATCATGTTAACATTCGCCACCAGCCTATCATTTTTGCAGCTCTTGTGATTTAAATATCTCACTTATTTAAATAAGGAATATATATATAATATATTTTTTTGGCCCTAGTGAAAAGTGAGACAGTTTATTGTAAATAAATGTAGGGATTTCTTTACAACTGCGGTAATAAGAACCAGGAGCTTGATACAACATAAACATAGTTACAGTTTAAACAGTTCCTCAAGAAGCTTGAATGGCTTAATTGCTAAAAATCACAGACGCAAATTCTTTACATCAAAGAGCTTTACATCAAAGCTCCATTTAATCTATACATGATAAGGATACTGTCACACAGTACCACACTGAGCCTATTCACACCATGGACGAAAAACACTTATATAAGTATGGACTGGACACATGTCTGGATGTAGGCCACATCAATGTTCAGACACTCTTCCATCGAAGCAATGCACAGTTGGGCCAGATTTGGTGGATGCCTTCCCTGTACTGTACCACCTCTTCTCAATCTATGGATCCTGTCACTCAAACCCCGCAGGTATTATATCCCCATCATCCTTGTGCAGTGCCATCTGCAGGAACTTGATGTTACTACCACCCTAAACATGAAAGGCTACTAAGTGTCTTATAATAATGTTGTCCAGAACTGACAAATTGTCAGACAGTCAGAGCCTGCTGATCTTCTGTGTCGTATACATGTGTTAAAATCAGGCTGATCATTCAGAACTCCTATTGGCAGGCCAAACAAATATGCCTCAGGGTGGCAGCAGAACAGCTCGTCTTGCTTCTAGCGGAGCACCAGCGCTTATACAAAAAGCAAATGCTGACTGAAAATATGTGAAGATTAAAGAAAATATGAGTTGGATGCATTTGAACTGTTAGGCACTTTTCCACAAAAAAAACAACCTTAAATTCATTTCCAGGTGGAGCAAAAGCAAAAGCAACAATGGTGATGCCGTAGAAGGGCATTCAGTGGTCTGCTGAAGAAACTCTTCTATGTTTCCTTACCACCAGTAGCTGATTCATACCTGCTTTTTGGATGAAACCAAACATCTGCAATTACAACACTAATGCTGTTGATCTATGCACCCAGCCATCTTGTTACTACTGTTTACCACAACTGCCCAGCACCCTCTGTTGATAACATATCCTTGGTTCCTATAAAACTGGTTAAATGTAAAGCATGAATAGCATGAAAGACTCCTCAGAGCATCAGGTGGTGTATGTAGCAGTAGGAGCCTAAAACTACTAAGGTTTGGTTAGATTGCAGCACGGCAGCCATTTAACATAGTAAATGAATGTGCATTAACCCAGAATGTAAAAATATGGCACTTCATTGCACTAGATAGGTTTAGTTTTGACAGATTACATTCATATATGGCATTTAAACAATAAACAATTGTTTAATAAAGAGAATAAAGTATAATTTATATTGGTTTTTACCTGATTATTCAATTACTAAAACAATTGATAGCGGTACCCTTAAAATATTTTCTATTCAGAATAACCAGTAAATTTTTTTAATGTTCATAACTATTAATACTTAAAATAATACTCTTATTGGCACTATATTGCCTCACAACACCTTGCATGTATCCTTACACCATGACTACACATTATATAATATAGATTTGAACCCAAAACCTTAACAAAAAAAAATCTGCACAACAATGTCTCAGGTATCAGGAACAATAATATAAAAAACAATATTGATAATTTCATGGAATAACTTTCTGTGAAGAAGCTTTTATTGAGGCATTCAATGCTTCTGACTTCTGGTTCCTATTACCACCACTATGAACAATTCATCTAGGAGCATTGGCAAACAACAGAGCATTTCACATCACACATGAATATTTTAGAAATGAGTGGAAATCCATTCTACATTCTTCCAGTAGCATTTTCCCAGTGTGGCAGCTAGTGTTCCAGTAAAACCAGGACTTGAATTTCATGCGAAAAAAAAAAGAAATGAAGATGCGGTAGCTGTCCCTTCCACACTTCTCATCAATAATTATTGATCAATCAATACATTTTGCTGACTGGATCTGAAACTCAACCCGCTTCCCAAAATGGTTAATTCTGCAACCGTGGCTCTGTTTGTTCTGGCAGTATCAGTGTTCGGAACCCGCTGCTGCACTAAGCTAGTTAGCTTAGCTTTTGTCCATCATATACTCTTTGGCCTAAAGAGCTTGAGCAGCTGTACTGCTCCTCTGTCTGGTATAATTCTTGCTTTGTCGGCCACCTGAAAGCTCCCCATTCAGCTGGGCAGCTGCAGTGAACGTGGCTCTCATTAAAATAGCCCCAGCTTTCCCCTCTGCACAGCCCCTAACAAGCGCCTCATCTTTTTCCTGCTCTGAATAGGAAGCTGATTGGTGTCATCCCTGTGAGCTTGGCCCTGGCAAAGTCCAGGCCTTCTGATGAACCATTGATCAAAGGAGAGGAGAGAGGAGTGAAGGAAGAGAGGATGTAAAGAGAGAGATAGGGAGAGGGAGGGAGGAAAGGAGGAGGGAATGTCCACCTGGAAGAGGGAATGGTTATACATTGGAGATCAGAGCTGGTCAAGATCCCAGGCAGCAGCTCAATCAGGTCTATTGAGGATTCTTTGAGGCAGCAGGAAGTGCATGTGGGGTAAAGGGTGCAGAGGAAACTTTCTGTGTGTGTTTCTGTGTCTGACCTTAAACAACCCAATCTCATTTAAATTTGGTTCTCTGAGGAACCTTCACGGTTCCTTCACCTCGTGTATGGTATTTTGACCCAACTTTTCTCCCATGTTGCATGATGCTACCATGCTGGGATGGTCAAAGCTAGCATATGCTTATTGCAAGACATCCAAAACCAAACAATGAAACTAACCCTAACCCTAAGGGCTGCTAATGCAACATCATAGTTTTGCAGACTTAGAGAGGAATGCTAACAGATGCCTGAATTGACTAGTATTGACTGAGCTGAGTGATTAGGCAGATAGAGGGCCACCCAGAGGAGCAAGGCCGATCCATATGATCACTTGGACTTCACGGATGGCTGTGGTATCTCTGGAGATCTACTGACAACAGACCACCAACAACAACCTGCAGAGATTAGTTCCAAGCTCCATCCAACATGCTGCCCTCCCCTCACCTAATATCTGAGATATCCAACCCACCAGGAGCTTCTAAACAGTTTGATTAGCTGAAGCAAGTGTGATACCAAGATTCCATAGCAAGGCAGATCTCCAGGACCAGGGTGGTGAATACTGTAATAGACAGCTGAACAAGTCAGGAGTTGAGATGTGCAAAGGTACTATGAGTATTTGGTTAACCATTCAGGGTTCAAATACTCAGCCATTCTTTCAAGCTTTATGTTTTAACATGACTGTAAACTTGATATAGCAAGTAAGCGTGCTCTACTTTGTTACACTGATACATGTGCGGCTGAACATGAGTGTGTTGGCAAGGACATGTTGTTCAGGACGTAATCGAGAGGGCAGAGATAGTATGTCCATCTGGCGTGGCTTTTTCTGCTAACTTGGCTGACCAATTGGAACAGAACCAGCGGTGTTACAATAACAGTACTATCAAAACAATTGGGCAGCTGCATCCTTGACAGTCCATTTCTGATCTCCATTCTAGCACTGCTTCTTCTTCTTCTGATAATCTGCTAAAGCAGACCAGTATGTTGGAAGTGCAGCAGACTGGCCCATTCGATATCAAATGTAGCTTATCTGAGCTCAATCATTCTTTCAAACTTAACGCAGCCAATTATCAGCAGAGTTGATCAGTTTCTGGCTGACTGTCTAGAGTAGCTTAGCAGAGTGATGACTTAAATGCGAAGCACTCTAAAGGTCTGGGCCGCTTTACCTTCTGAAAGCCAATCTGAAATCTTGGCAACTTGTCACCATGGTAATGTCATACGTAGAGGTGAATAGCATTGGGCGAATGGTGGCCTTGAAAGAAAAGAATGATGGGTTATGGCTCAATGATGACTTTTTCAGTATTATTTCTGTCCAGAGAACTTAACAGGAAGGAAAAGAAGGTACGGCTTAGAAAAGCAAAGAAGGATATTTGTACACGCTCAATAGAGCACAGATGTGCAATCTTCAATTTTATTGATTCAGAGTTAGGGCCAATCAATAGCATTCAGCATTGCAGGTGGAACCAGTACATTGCAACACAATCATGGTTAGAGCAATGAAAACTATGAATCCAAACCTAAGCTTTAGCCCAGCACTCTAAAAAAGCTGGAAAGGGGTTTCTGAGGATTACCAAAGAAAAATGTGTTTATTCCCCAAGATATTAAGCTATCAGTGCATGGTTCTTTTAGAAACCATTTTTCTAAATGAGAAGTATGAGAGGAACCTTTTAAGAGCTTAAAGAACATTATGTAAAGGTTCCATGATTAACTCTCAAAACTGATGTAGAACTTTTATGTTCAATTTACATTCATGATGTCAAATTCACATTGCAGTTTTCAGGTGACAAATCAAATAGGGTTCCTCTAATGATCAAAGAACCTCTTTTGGTTCACTAAAGAACTTTCAATGGATGTTTTTTTTCACCAAATTTTTCTCTCCCATCATATGATGCTATCAAGCTGGGATGGTGGTTCATGCTTACTCCAAGACATTTGAAGCCATCCAGTGCAACATTCGAATCGCTGCTAACACAGTGTCACTAGATAGCTCAGTGTGCTTGGAGGAGAACACTAACAAATGCCTGCAAAGACTAGCAGTGTGCTGGGTTATGGGGGAGCAGAGGGGCTAGTCTACCCACCCCGGTAAAGGAGGCCAATCCATACATCTCTTGGCCTAGATTGATGACTGTGGCATCTCTTGGGATCTCCCAAACTCCTGCCAACACACAAGTGGTCACTAATCCACTTACTGGAGATCTACTTTCCTGCAGAGTTTAGTTCCAAACTACAAATAATACACTGCCCTCTCTGATCCAATCAGTCAAACCTCAGAAAACATTAATCAGCTGAAGGTAATTCAAAGGTGCAGTTTCATGGGCATTTGACATATTGTAAAGGTTCTATACCAATTGTAGGGTTCTTTGTAGACCTGTACATTATGCAGAGGTTCACAAATCTCTTTTTGAAACATGGTTCAAACAGGAACAATGACAACTGAGAAGTAACCTTTCTATGAGCTCTTTAATGTCTCAGAACCAAATATTCAGGACAAACCTACAAAAGGCAGACACAGGTCACTGCTTCAGCTTCAACCTCCATTCATTCTCCCTTCACAACCACTATGGCTGACAATAACAAGCCATGCCTACTTATGAGCATTACCCCTTGTTCCACAGGTGCACATGTGCTGTGTGTCTCTGCTAATGTTTGCTGTGAAGGCAACTCCCACACCGCAGCTATGCAGCATTTACCATGCAAGACTGGTTCAGCGCGACGGCGTGCTTTGCCGGGGAGACATGGGGGAAAAAATACGCTGAACGACTTCAGGTCATGAAACATTGATGCCCGCTCTCTGGCTCCTGGCCATGTGAAATAACAACATTTATCACCACTCCTCCAGCCCACACTGCTCATTTGAAAACACATACACTGTCGCCATTGCTCAGCTGAGCAATAAGCGATGGACATGCACTCAGAGGGAGACAGAAAAATACAATGTTTTTCCTATGAACAACTGTGCCACTGAAGTGTCACAATACTCTGCTTGTGCACAAACAAGGCCACGAAAAAATCGAATCCTGGTTCAGTATAATCGAAGCACTAAATTGTCTGTTTATATTTTCTAATCTATTAGCACTGCAACTACTGGAAATTCACTTCTACTTCTTAGTAACTGCCAATTCCACCTGCTAGCTAGGTCTTCCTATCACAAGATGACGTACCATACTGAGAGGGTGAAGGCTAGCATGAGATTTCTCCTAGTACTGTCAAGTTACTACACATTCTTTAAGGAGAACACTAGCTGCCAGTTATGGTATGTTTAGTTAAGTGAGTGATAGTCCAGGGGAAAGTGCATCTTAACCCAGAAAGCAATTATGCTGTCTTGGCCTTCTCTCCATTGATTGCTTGATTATATACTTGTTGAGATGCTGTATATATATTTCAGCATATCTTTAAAAGAATTCCAATCTAAAAAAAACTTTGCAGTCTGTGTTTTGGGAATTTGTACTAGTAGCCAGAGGAGCACACATGTTCCCAAAAGAGCCCTTTTAAAACAAACATGAGCTCACAGACATAAAAATTGTCATCTTGTGTGTTTTCAAGGTGGTAGTAACTTCAGCATCCACCAAATCCAACCCAGCTGCACAATTCTTTGATGCAAGAGAGGCCTTCAAGTGGCCTACACCCAAAAACTCGGCCTACACCCAAGTCCAGCTCATTCCTAAATGAATTACAGCTGTTATGTCATGCTAATAAATGTAGTACATGATATTATGTATTTTTTAATCACAAGTGACAATATTTTTGTCTGGTGAGCTCACATTTTCTGCTTTTTCCTGATACTGAAAAACAAATCACTTGATTTCTAATTTGTCTGGAATGCAGTGCCTGACTATGTCCCAGTATTGTATAACCACAGACAGATTCAGGTTCAAAATTAAAAAGGTACATACTAAACCCTGCAGAAGTCATTTATTTCAATCAATAAATTAAGGTTAATATAGCTTCATTTGAATATGAAAGTGATTTAGCCTGTACTGATAATTAACTGCTTGATAGAAAACCTAAAACATCACACTTGTCCTGACCAGCGCTGACGTTAATCTGTGAACACTTGGAGCGTAGATTCAATAGCTGCTCACAAGGATGCCAACCACACAAGCATAACTTCCAATAAGTGAAGAAAGAGGATATTAGAGTGGCTTTCATTGATCAGTATCGATTTCTCATATACAGTGTCTGAAGAAGTGGACTGCTTTGCATTGACTGAGCTCGCCTGCATAAAATACTTTCAGATTATATTAGATATTTTAAGGGCTGTATAAGGGCTGTTGAGGGAGTCTGGGCTCTTATAGGGGTTTTCTCGGGACTGTCTGAAGTATCATGCCTGTATGATGGAGAATTTTGGAAGTAGGCTGTGACAGCAGTACAATAGAGTTCAGAAACATAACTACAAGCTAGCAGGTTTAAATTCCTTCATGGTACAGCCGCAGAAACTGATTAAATATCCGTGGAACAGATGGGCTTTCCTCTTTTGGGTTAGGGCTGAAGAACCCTTTAGGTTCAGGCTGGAACATTCTTTGATTTTTTCTTTTCCTTCTTTTGGAAAAAAAAGGTTTTACATAACCTAAAATGGCCCTACCTGGGGCATTTCCCACTGAGAACGTACCCTGTCTTCAAAATTATTGCACGCAAAGACGTTTCAGTCTTGTCAGCCACTTACTAGCCAAAGTCAGCAATATGATTTTCACCCCAGAACTTTCTAATGGTCTTTCTCTAGAGAAAATCAAGATGCTACAAATTGTATTTCACAGGAGGTTTCTCGTTCCTTTGAGACGCAGCCAGCATCCCAGCCTGATTGCCTTCTAGTTGATTAGTGTCATCACCCATGTCCCATCAGGGCTTCAGTCACGAACCAAGAGGGCGTAGCGTCCTCCTCCCACAGTATCAAATTTAGACGCCCAAAGGATAGGGAGATCCCTGTGGAGCTGGAGGGTAATCCTATCCTCATCTCATCTAACTACTCAACACCATCCTTCCCATCTCTCTCTCTCTCCCTCTCTCACTCTCTCTCCCTTTATTTCTCTCTCTTTCATTAGGTTAGAGGACAGGCTGTGTGGTTTAGGTAGGGGGTTGACTATCCCTCACTTTGGCTCCTGCTCTCAGTGATTGAGCTGTGTGGCCTAAATGTCTTCATCATCTCCTGATGGGTTTCCCGCAGGGAGCTGGGGACAGATGGTGGACGATGTGAGGGGTTGGCTTTCCCTGTGTGATCTCTCTCTCTCTCTCTCTCTCTCTCTCTCTCTCTCTCTCTCTCTCTCTGTTTCTTGCTCTTTTATACTATATTTATTGCCCGTAAACTACTGATGCCACTGTTTCGTGCATTTCCCCTAATTTACCATATCCCATTCCTTTTCCCATTTCCATGTGGTTCCTCAGTTTATTTTGTCTCTATTTCTTCCACATAGGTGTTAACAATTAACGCCACTACATGTTTTGTGCCATTAATGCATTTAGCTTGTTTGACCCCTTAAACATACAGGGGTTGGACAATGAAACTGAAACAACTGTCGGTTTAGTGTGGGAGGTCTCATGGCTAAATTGGACCAGCCTGGTGGCCAATCTTCATTAATTGCACATTGCACCAGTAAGAGCAGAGTGTGAAGGTTCAGTTAGCAGGTAAGAGCACAGTTCTGCTCAAAATACTGCAATGCACACAGCATTATGGGTGACATACCAGAGTTCAAAAGAGGACAAATTGTTGGTGCACGTCTTGCTGGCGCATCTGTGACCAAGACAGCAAGTGATGTATTAAGAGCCACGGTATCCAGGGTAATGTCAGCATACCACCAAGAAGGACGAACCTCCACCAGCATCACGTAGTGACCTGGCCACTATCCTGCAAGAAGAATGGCTTAAATCCCTCTGACCACTGTGCAGGACGCAGTATATGTCATTCCCAAGACGAACTGACGCTGTATTGGCCGCAAAAGGAGGCCCTACACCATACTAATAAATGATTGTGGTCTAAAACCAGGTGTTTCAGTTTCATTGTCCAACCCCTGTAGTTCCAGCCTGAAGCCCTGATGTCCCCAGAACCTTCTTGGTCACGATCCATGTAGAGAAAACCCAGACATTTGTTTTTGAGTACATTATACTTGTATATTTAAACTGTGTAGTACTGAATTGTGGAGTTCATCACCACTCATCATCATCATTTTTGTGTCCAGGATTTTTTGGGCAGGTCAGAAGTCATGACTCAGTGATGCACTGGAGACAGCATAACCCCCTACATAACTCTACACACATTAGCCTCATCAGTGGTTCTCCCGCTCGATTGTGAGTTACTACACCTGTTACAGCCTTTTTGCTAGCAAGATATGCCTTTGTCCTGCAAATACATCTTCCCCTGAATGAACAGTTCACCAGCCCACCTCTACAGCACTAACCTCAGTAACTCAGCTAAGCTAATACAGAGGACCTTTCAAAAAGTACTGTTCGATACTGCGGGGTATACTGTGGTGTAGCAGTTATCCACTACAGCGATAAGACACTATCAGTCAGTTGTCCAACTCTAGTCTCTTTGAGCTCTCTGGGTGTCCCTGGGTGTGGTATTACACGCCCCCAACGTTTCAGAGCAGAGAATACCGCTTATTTTCCACATGTTTCAGTGAATGAAATAATTAACACCTAAATAACTGGGACTTCCAGGAGTTAATATTCCTCATACTTACAATAATAGGCACCACAACCAGAAGTTCTTGATGGAGCCGTAAGGTTGTGGATGCGACCATCTAATTCTCTCTGAATGTTCACAGTGAAACCTCCTTCACACAGTGGCCAAGAGCAAAACTTCAGGTCACACTAACATACAGAAGACTCCAATAGTATATCTCTGGAATATTACACTTGCTCCTAACTCTGCATCTTGTCCGTCACTCTTATGACATATTTTGAAATTTAATGCCAAATTTTAGGGATTAATAAGTCGTAATGGCGGAGCGGAATTCTCAAGAGCCTCATTTTGCCCTTATGCAGAATATGGATCTCTTTCTCCAACCATTGTCTCTGCTGTTCATCAGTCTTCTTCTGTTCCTCTGCCTCATCTATCACACCCTCCCCCTCTTTCTCCTCCCTCTCTATGCTTCTCTCTCTTTCTCTCTCTCGTGGGGATTTTGGTGCGTGTGTTGGAACAGAATGAGCATCCTCTGGGAGAGCGAAGGGGGTGCCAAGCCGAGTAAAGTCAGCAGATTTCATGCAAGGATATGTGGCTTGTCTGGATAATAATATGGATTAAAATTCTGCCAGGCACACAGTCACACACATGTGCACACACGAATAGTGTATTTTCATCCATTTTCAAACATGCTCTGACAAACCTGACAGCAGGTTATCGCTACTAGGGATGTTTATGTGTGCTTGAGTCCTCGAGGTGCCAGTATTCGAATACTAAAACCGCTAATTGGGTATCACAAAATGAAACCCTCATGGCCCTAATGGTTTATTTCTTTATATTTAATACAGACAATATAAAATATGTCAAAATCAACAATTACATTAAACCATTATTAATAATAATTAAGATTAGCAACTATTCCACCAAGAAATGTCATTCCTTTACAGTGTGGTATTTCTGACAGGAAGCCATGGACTGCTCCAGCATTCAGACACCCATCACTGAATACTGCAGTCATTTCATGAACTTTTTAACTGTTTAATAAAAAACCCTTTACTGTGTATGTAGTTTTTGCTCAAATTACCACTGTAAAGATAATGCTAATTAACAATCCCATAATGATTCATTAATTACATTAACACCTCTATTCCATTTGGGTGCTGAAGTCAGAATATCTTTGCTTACATAGTACATTATATTAAAAAGAGCTGAGACATAATAATTTGGATTGTGTGATATGCAAAGTAATATTCATGGAGGAGGTGGTATGCTTGTAGGTCTGCATATATGCAGCCAATCAGATTTGAACACCTGAACTATACATTTTCTAAATTATGCTTTGCATATATAAAGAGGGCTGTGAATTGGCAGGAACCTTATATAAAGTCATATAGGGATTACAATTTGATATATAGCAATACACTGCCATACTGTAAGGCAATATATTTTATGGAAAACTACCATAGTATAACAATACATACCACCATGTGGATAGGCTTCCTAATGCTAACCCTGTGCTAGTTGTCTAATGGCTAAAGATTACAAAACTGTGGTTGGGTGGTTTAAATAGAACACCAAATGAACAGCTGTCAGCTACAAATGTTTGCATGTCAAGTTTTACACCTTTCTTTTTTTTCTTCTTTCTATGAGGTAAACCAAACACCCATTCCTCAATCCTATCAGATACTCAAGTATTAACATCAGTTGTAATGCACATGTACGTTAATCTCTAAATTCCAACTAGCAATCAACTCTAACGCGCAACTTCTTTGACATAGGACTATTTGATATGCAGACAGTACAACTGCGCTCAAATGTAGTTGATTACAATACACAAGGTTTGCGGTTTGGAATGATAGTGCTGCACTCAAATGCCAATCGCAGAGTGAGCTCTAGTGTGGATCTGGCAGTGGCCCCAGTGAGAGAAGAGGAGCTTTTGCTGATCAGACAAAACACAAGCAGCTTGTGTCACACACAGACTTGTAACATGCAGGACAACAAGGACGCCTTCTAACCACAGATACACAATTACATAATCACGCAAATGCACCCTTGTACAAGACTGGGCTTGTGTGTATTTCACACTGGCTACTTTGTGCTGCCACCTGCAGATAAAAACATGTTCACCTTGGCAGACATAGCCGGAGGGTAACCTTGGCAGTCTTGTCTGTTTTGGGTGAGAACTGGCCATGTCATCCTAGCATATTGACTTATACAGAGAAGCAAGCCAGACTATGGCCCAGGCCTTTTCACTATGATGAAAATCTAAGCAACTGCTGCTGGCCACTGACTCCCATACATATGTTACTCCCATACGCCCATAGATATGGTCACCCATACCAATAGCATGCAACGGTATACAGCAGTGCAACCATGTGCTAGATGATATACATGCTAGCTACCTTAGTCTTGTAGAATACATGTATATGTGTACTGTGTACATAAACAAACACAAACACCTATATTGTGTTATTAACTATTAATTTAAGTACATTAAATTAAATTAAATTAAATTAAAAGCCCCATTATTATAATTTAAACCTTTTGGGTCACAAATGTTTTCCACTGTAGGAACAAGAGGTCAGAAGCATGCAATGCTTCCAATATCAACCACAAATAAAGTTACAAAATTATAAAGTTACAATGATTACAAATATAATAGTTGTATGTGAAGATTTTAATTTATATTTGTATAACTTGCTTATAATAGAGGGGTGCATGCAGGGTGTGCCATATAGTACCCAAAGATTTGCTACTATTTACCATTATTAATTATATTATATCATATGCTACGTACTAATACTCTGACACATGTATGTTAACAGGGTGTTTTGGAAAGTAGCTAAAATGGCTATATTAGGATTAAAGATGTTGTGACCCCTGGTTCCTATTAATTAACACCACTTTAAAAAAAAATCTTTAAATTTCTCTTTAACAGACAATTTCACTTTAACCCACTCTGAATGGCTTTGTTTACATCTCAGCAAACTGCCATTTAAGCTCATCACATGCAGTATCTTAAAGGGGAGTTCCACATATGATTCAATTGTTAAGGTGTTCAGTTAAGACAATTCAGAGCAGTTTGGTGTGCAACACTCTGTTCTTGAGAAGCTTACCACAACAGAACTGTTCAGAGTGGAGGCGATAGGAAACAGGCGTTCTCCCCTAAATGGTCCCTCACAGAACGTTATTACATTATGAATACTCTGCCTGATGTCTGAGATACTGATTTATGTTCTTTCAGAGCGATGATTTTGGCCAAAAGCCTATTTTCTATAGTCAGTTCAAGGTGTAAGTTCACAGGTTGTGTAGGATAGGAGATAAAATGCCTATATCTGGGGTGTAGGCATCATGACCCCTGCTCCCATTACCACCACTGTAAAGAAATCTGAATCATTAAGATCCTGAGCCTTTCACATTAAACCACTCTGCATGACACTGAATTATGCAGAAATTAGCATAAAAATTGCAGAATGATCATTTAAAGTAGCTACACCTGTGCCTGAGTAAGCCAAACCATCTTATAATCAGCTTTTCCAGACTGTGAGATGCAAACTGATTACAGTTCATGAACGTGCAACTGTTTGCCCATCTTTACAGCGACAACCAAAATTCTTATCAGTGTTGAGCAGATGAAGTAAACACACTTGGACAAGTTTTCCCTACCCAAGATGCAACACGCTTATCTAAGAGAAACTGAACCCTTGAGATATCATCCTGAGGAAATAACGTAAGTTGGTTTATGCTCAGGTGCTCAGGCTCAGGTAACAGCACAGAAGGTCCACAGAGCCATGAGCACTGGCAGGGAAGGTTAGCGTCAAGAGTGAGTGCCCAAGCTACAGCAGACACTGCTTACACAACCCGCATGGGAATGTTTACTGAAACGCCTCGGAAGACACAAACAAGACCAAAGCAGACACTAGTGTAAAGTGCTGGGAAAAGAATCAGGACCAGGCGGAGAAACTATGCTTCGGCTGTAAGGGTGACAGATACTGCTTATTCTCATTATGTGATGCTGAAAACTGAATTTATTATGAGGTAAAACACTATATTGTTGTCAGAGTGGGATATGCTAATTTGAAGGTCCCAGACACCAAAACAGTTTTGGCCCAATTCTGGCCCAATTACTGCATGGATTGGCGGCATCTGGGTGGACCACTCTCGGTTGCAAGATGAAGGCCACATATGTGCCAAATTAGGACCACACCTCAGCCAAAAGCAGGCAGCTCTGCCATATAAGTGCCAGAAGCGGACCGGATCTGTTTTCAGACATTTGGGCCAAATGAATGTTTTAAACTTGTGGGCCACTTTTAGCTCACTGCAGATTGCCTGTGCCAAGAGTAGGCCAGAATTGCCATAGCTCTGCCCGATGTGACCCACATCTGCATGCTATCTAGAATGGAATGATTCCTCCTTACAAAAAGGCTAGCATATAAACCTTGTAAAAGGCACATTCCCCACTTCATATATGGAAATTAGACTGAAGAATAGTTTGTTTTTTGTGATGTCATAATTACATTTACACATCTTATCATCCCCTACCTCCGCCCATTCACACTGAAGTTATAAGCAGTGTTTCATCTTTTTGAATGACACTAGGTCATTCAGAACAGAGGTGAATTCCAAATTTCTGTCTTAAAGGCACAGTAACTAAATACAACCTGCTCAATTCCAAATAATAAAGAAAGATATGGCAATCCTGTGGAATGAGTCATGAGTGATTTTGATCATAACCCCACACAGAGCTCATAACTGGACCACCAGGGGTTGGGGGATGGAGAGATTGTACACATTTATAACCCTGCTTAGAGCACAACAAACCAAATCCAGTTCTATGCTGTTTTTTCTGACCTGGTGTGGGTTTAACTGGTCACCCCAGCATGTTTATGCTGGTTGACCAGCATACCAGCATCAAAACCGAACTTTCACTGGTTTTGGTGGTGATCAGTAATGCTGGTATAGACATTTTTAAGCAGTAATAAGATTGCCAGGAACATTTGGGAATGGCTAGGAGCATGTAGGATATGGGCCCTTTAATGAAGACATTTGATGGCGTTTTGAGAAGCGCGGTTTAGATGTTTGGCGATTTCTGTTACATACAACACCCCCTCCCAAATACACACACACACACACACACACACACACACACAGGCCCAGCACTGTGCACTACGAGAACAGCTGTGCATTGCTTTCTGTGAATCCAAGTTAAAGCGACACCGCAGCCAGCCTCACCTTTCCGAATAAGGTCCTCGATGTCCTGGTCGAAGCCGAGGCGATGGCACTTGCTCCACAGGCCCATGTTGGTGGAGTTGTACTGCCGGCTACACTCATCCGCCGCGCTCATGGCGAACAGCTGGCGCCGGTTGCGCGCCAGCAGCAGCCTCTCCTCCCAACGGTCGAGGCGCGCGCGACCGCCGGCGGAGGCGCGCAGCGGCAGGCTGTTATTGGGGATGTAGATGAAGCCCGGGTCCTTGCGGCGGCTCGCGAAGCTGCGGCAGCGCTCGCGGTAGCGCCGCGCGTCCGTCTCGTACCAGTGGTCAGAGCACACGGCCACGGCCAGCATGCCCAGCGCGCACAGGGACAGCGAGAGGCCGGCGTAGAGCAGCAGCTTCCCGGCAGCCATCCTCTTCCTCCTCCTCCTCCTCTTCCTCCTCACACACACGCGCGCGCACACACACACACAAACGCACGCGCGCAGCTCGGACGGGGCTCCTCGGGCGTGCACGCGCGTCCGCGCGCTCAGCTTACATCACCTCGCGAGAGCATCGCCCAGAGGGGGTTGGGGGGTGCTGGGATGGCGTGGAAGGGGAGATGGAGAAGGTGAGGCGGGGTAAAGAACGTTGACAGGGGGAGTTGTGGCTAGAGGGGAATGTGGGTAAATGGCCGTAGAGGAAAAAGATGCCTATAGTATCCCGGCTTTAACGTGCATCCGTAGCCCTGTCCGCGGTGGTGATCGTGAATGAAACGAGACACGGAGGCGTCCTCGGTTCAAACCTTTGGGAGGAAAAGGGGAAAAAGCATAAGACACATTACGATCTGAAGCGCTGAAGCTGCTACACCTCTAGCCAATACTAATGACGCTGCAATCGCAGTTTAAGCCATCAAATAAAGAAGATCCGTGACGTCCAAGAGCAAAACGGGCTCAGGGCGCATTACTGGGATGATGCTAGGGCTGGTATAAGCAGCCACCCCACCCCTTCGTCCCCTCAGCCTTTCGGATTTACATGACCCACACTGGCTCATAACATTACTACACCTACCGCAGCTGCTTTGTTTCGTCTGCTCTGATCATGTAGAACCAGCAGTGAACACTGAATGGAAATGTCTCGGTTGGTCAGAAGGGTTGATGGTAAAGGAATGCCCCAGCTCAAAACTGAGCTTCCCCCGCACGGGCCTGACGCTTTTAACGCTCAGACGCTACTGTGATTCAGTTCGGACTCACCGTGCAGTACCCGTGCTGATCTTCGGGCTGTTTTAGCCCAGAGTCAGGCCGTTTTCCTGCTGCCTTGCTGCTCCAGTGTGAGCGCTCCTGCTGCTGCTGCTGCTGTGGTGGCCATAGCGTAGCGCTGGAGCGAAATGTAAGACAGGCTCAGCGCGCAAAGCTGAATTACACAGGCACAGTCTCCGGCGCCACACGCAACTAACACTAGACGCTCGCCCCGAGCAGCCTGCGTGAGAAATTCCGGAGAAAACAGCCTCAAGTCAGGAGGCGGATGCTGCAGAGCCCGCGGCCAGGCTCAAATATGGCCTCAACATTTCTCTCTGCATGTTTCAGGCTCCAGAAAATACAGCGGTGATGTCATGCTGTCAATGAGAGACGTTCATTGTTTATTAAAGCACCTTCTTAAAGGGCCAGTGCTGTTTTTATTTTTGCCTTGTGTCGGTGCTGAGTTAGAGGTAAACTGATAATATCGAGCAATACTACCAAAATTTGGTCGTAATATAAATTTCTGTAATAAAACTCAGATATGTACAGAGTTTATGTTATGACATATTTAAAAATATATGTGATTAAACATATTATGAGGAGGAACAATAAATGGTGATACATTTAGACTGATATGGGCTATATTTAATTAGCTACACATACAGAGGTACTGTCTCTCAGTGTGGCACCGGGCTGCCATGTTTTTAATGCCACACAACTTAGCAGGGAGTTGTAAAGGTTCCTAATGGTGTCCTGTGATAATCCATCCCTTGCAGCTTGAATATTCTCCCACAGTTCCAGCACATTTTGCCATAGGGGTGGAGTGTTGATAGTACGGCCAATAGCATCCCAGAATTTTTATATCAGGGACAGGTTTGGCGATGGCACTGACCATGGTGCCTCCATACACTGATACACTGACACTAATCGTTTCCATCAAGACAAAGTCGGACTCACTGAAGATGACCCACTGCTATTCTAAGTCACTTCATGACAGTCTGGCACGACACCATTGCAGCCTTAGGCAACACTGACGTGATGTTAGGGGAAGTTCTGTTGTGCAGCCGTTTAGTGCTGGCAACAGCATGCCTCATGGAGGGCATCAGTGCTCACTATGTGCCTGCAATCGTGGCCGTGAGGTAACCCTGCAACAATGGACAAAACCTCTCTGTGGTGTGTGTAGGTCTACCAGATACTTCATGTCATAGGTGCATGTCTTCTTCTCTCCACTGCCACCAGCAATGTAATGGCAGTATGTGCATGTCAGGTAGAGTACGGAATGCGTTGATAACACCATCTCGCTTACTGGAGCCCTATGATGTGATCCCTCTTGAACTCTTCCAACTGCTCATATTGCTTTCAAACTCTTCTATAAGGCATACTCTGCTTGCAAAGGATGCTACCAACACACAATGCTACCAACACACAACAGCATGAGTCAGAAAGGAAAGACCATGCAACAAGACAACCTTATATAGCCAGTCAGTCGGGTATAGTGATGGTGGTGCTATAGTATAAGGTGCTGTTTCACATTTTCATAGCTCTACCAATCCATGAGTCTAATTTTAGCCACACCTTCCTGCATTTTAGAGCAGGAAATGAGATTACATCCCTATCCCACAGTTATAAAGAAAATGAATCCCAAAGTCCAGAATTCAGTGTGTCACAAAAAAATAGGGAAAAAATATTATAACTTTTTAGCTACACAACTGCTAGTCATATATTCTCATGCTTTGTCCCTAAACCTATAACTACTAAAGCATCTCAATCAGAGCAGTTTTGTGGATTTTTGTATATTTGTTCACAATTTTTGCATAATACACTGAGAATTTAATGCAATGAAACGTTAAATTAGATTATATATTTCAGGAAGCTTATTTGGTGTCGACTAAGTAGAAGACATATGTTTGCTTTCAGCAACTCTTCTATGGAATACAGAAGAAGTAAAGTTCTAATCCATGCAAATGCCTTTAACACTGAAGTTAAATTAAATAAGTAAGATTGAGTATTTAATAGGTGGAACATTGGGTAGTGCTGTCGCCTGTGTGTGTGTGTGTGTGTGTATGTGTGTATGTGTGTGTGTGTGTGTGTGTGTGTGCGTGTATGTGTGTGTGTGTGTGTGTGTGTGTGTCCGTCCATGTGTGTGTGTGTGTGTGTGTGTGTGTGTGTGTATATGTGTGTGTGTGTGTGTGTGTGTGTGTGTGTCCGTCCATGTGTGTGTGTGAGTGTATGTGTGTGTGTCCGTCCATGTGTGTGTGTGTGTGTGTCCATCCATGTGTGTGTGTGTGTGTAATAAACCCATAGTAACTATATGGATGTAATCTACATTTTTGTAATCAGATAAGATTATGGATGTAATCTACATTTACATGCAACAATACAGTTGCACAAATACTTGCACCCAGACTGTACCTGACTGGCCTAACAGCCAAGGTAGTGGATATTCAGCAAACAGTGATGTCCTCCATGAGTCATCCTGTTAGTGTCAGCACCACTGGCAGATGATGCTGGACCACATGCATGCAAACAGTTACAATGACTGCCCTTAACACCATGCCACCAAAGACTGCAATGGTGTCATACCTGACTGTCATGGAGTGACTCAAAATGGCAAGCTCTTGCCTCGGCGGAAATGACCAGTGAATCTATCAGTGGAGGCACTGTGGTCATTTTAGCGTGGTCATGGCTAAAATCTTTTGTTTGCTGTCACGTGTCCAGAGTGCCTGGTGTCACTCCACCTCCATTTATCAGTTGAAATGTATGGTTTTAAATGATTTTAAATGTTGCAGTATTATTTTAAATGTTGATATACTATTGAAACTGATATGCCTGTCTGTAGTGGTGGTGGTGGAGACTTTGTTTGCTTGTTTATTTGCTTGTTTAGATGCAGTTTTTCTGGTCACGTCTCCCGCTAGAGTCAGAAGCCATAGTTTCATGCTTGGATAGCTTTCTTCAAACAACTGCTGTCTACATTATAACATATGGCTAACCTGTGCTGATATGACTACACCGATCCCGTTCTCCCGAGAATCGTCCTATTATATAGAACTGTTGTACCGTCCACAGCCTGCAGTGAGGAGTGAGCCGCTGAATAATTGATGAAACTAGCAGCTGTCTGTCAGGTTGTACTGAAATGGTGAGTCACAGAAGCTGTGGGGTGGGGCAGGTTCAGGTGGATGGAACATCGGGTCCTTTGAGGTGAGCTGTTATAGGACCAGTGAAGTATTTATGTATGTATGCTGTATGTGTGCTTTATGTATTATGCTTTGAATTTGAATTATATAGATGCGACAGTGTGTTGCACATAAAATATCTTGCTACAGCATCAAGAATTTCTGTATTTCAGGTCAGTTCCTCTGAAAATGATTGCATTGATCTTACACATTTTATTCATGTGCCATTGACTGATGCATTTGATGCATGTACATTTACCTGCACAATAGGACAGTGTGTTGGGAATTATGGTACAGTGTGTTATGTACAAACCTCAGTTCTGAAAAAAGACATGGTATATGAACTGCAAATAGAAACAGAAAGCAGTGATTTGTAAATCTACTTTATGTATTTAAATGGAACAGTACAAAGATTGGATGTTTTATGTGATAGTTGTATCGTAATAATGCCACATATTTGTTTATAATATATAATCTCATGCTGAAATTGATGCCTGCAACATGTTCCAAAAAAGAAGGGGCAATTTATGACTAGGAACATTGTGAAACATTTGAGCACGGCCCTTGGCGGAATGAATGCTGGTAGGATGTAGAGGGCAGCTGTGGGGAGCATTGGTGTTGACACTGGAGTGGATGCTCACAGAGCTAATGTTTGGCTGCCCACCAGTATCCAATATCATGTGAACAGTGTGTTAAGTATAATGGCACAATATGTTATAACATTATAAGGACATTGTGTTAGGGATTATGGGACAGTGTGTTAGATGGTTTGGGTATTATGGGACAGTGTGTTAGGTATAATATGACAATGTGTTAGGTATTGCAGGAGGCGCCTCCTATGCATAGTGTATTATGTGTCATGATAACTGAAAAACGTGTGTTATGTATTATGGGACAGTGTGTTAAGATGCTTTGGGTATTATGGGACAGTGTGTTAGGTGTTTAAGGTATTATAGGACAGTGTGTTAGATGGTTTGGGTATTATGGGACAGTGTGTTAGGTGTGTTAGGTATTATGGGACAGTGTGTTAAGATGGTTTGGGTATTATGGGACAGTGTGTTAGGTGTGTTAGGTATTATGGGACAGTGTGTTAGGTGTTTAAGGTATTATAGGACAGTGTGTTAGATGGTTTGGGTATTATGGGACAGTGTGTTAGGTGTGTTAGGTATTATGGGACAGTGTGTTAAGATGGTTTGGGTATTATGGGACAGTGTGTTAGGTGTGTTAGGTATTATGGGACAGTGTGTTAGGTGTTTAAGGTATTATAGGACAGTGTGTTAGATGGTTTGGGTATTATGGGACAGTGTGTATGTGTGTTAGGTATTATATGACAATGTGTTAGGTATAATGCATAGTGTATTACGTGTCATGATAACTGAAAAACGTGTGTTATGTATTATGGGACAGTGTGTTAAGATGCTTTGGGTATTATGGGACAGTGTGTTAGGTGTTTAAGGTATTATAGGACAGTGTGTTAGATGGTTTGGGTATTATGGGACAGTGTGTGACAGGTTATTATGGGACAGTGTGTTAAGATGGTTTGGGTATTAATGGGACAGTGTGTTAGGTGTGTTAGGAGATGGGACAGTGTGTTAGGTGTTTAAGGTATTATAGGACAGTGTGTTAGATGGTTTGGGTATTATGGGACAGTGTGTTAGGTGTGTTAGGTATTATGGGACAGTGTGTTAAGATGGTTTGGGTATTATGGGACAGTGTGTTAGGTGTGTTAGGTATTATGGGACAGTGTGTTAGGTGTTTAAGGTATTATAGGACAGTGTGTTAGATGGTTTGGGTATTATGGGACAGTGTGTATATGTGTTAGGTATTATATGACAATGTGTTAGGTACAGTGGCATAGTGTATTATGTGTCATGATAACGGAAAAACATTATGTGTGTTATGTAATATGGGACAGTGTGTTAGATGAGTTTTACATTTTGGGACAGTGTGTTAGGTATTAAGACAGTATGTTGAGTATTACAAGACAACATGACAGGCATTGTGGGACAGTGTGTGACTTATAATGAGCACAATAAAGACTATAGAGAAAATACTATAGTGTGTTAGATGTGTTATGCTTTGTGGGGCAGTGTTACATGTCTTGGGTATTAGTATTATGAGGTGTTGACATGGTGTTAAGTATTACTGGACTGTGTGTTAGTGTTTTATGCATTATGGTTCAGTGTGTTAGGTGTGTTATGTATTATGTGACAAGGTGTTGTGTTATTTTCTGTAGGACAGTGTTAGGAATGTTAGGCATTATGGGGCAGGGTGTTGTGTTTTGCAGAACAGCGTTAGGTATTACGGAACAGTGTGTTATGTTCGTGGGGATGTGTTAGGTATTATCGGACACTGTTAAGCGTATTAGTTATGGGACAATGTGTTAGATAGTATGGGAGAGTGGGTCACATGTGTTAGGTATTATGGGACAGTGTGTTATGTTTTATAGAACAATGTGTTATGGGACAGAGTGTTGGGTGTGTTTGGTATTATGGGACAAAATAGTATAATGGTATAGTTTGTTCAGTGCTATGAGGGCATGCAGTATTAGGCATTATGAGACAGTGTATTAGGTATTACTGGATAGGTTATGTGACATTATGGGACAGTGTTTCAGAGGTGTTTTGTGTGTGTTAACAGTGAGAACAGTATGCCATGTATTGTGAGGAGAGGGTGTTAGGTATTATTGCATTAAATATTAGGTATTATATTAGATAAGTATTATAGGTATGATAAGGACAGTGTTTTTGACACAATGAGGGCAGTGTTGGGTGTGTTAGGTATTATCGGAGTTATTACTGGCTCTTGGAACAGCACCACCGTTGGAGACACACTTCTTTAATTGCCTTAAGAAACTTGGGTTGTTCTCACTGGGTTGTTTTTTAGAGAAGCATTTTATAGATGGTCTGTCAGTGGTTCTCTAGTAAGGACAAATGTTCTATATAGAATGTGCTGTATATGGTTCTATATAAAAACCCTTTGTTTTTAAAATGCAGTATAACAAATGTGTCTTCTATTGCTAGGATGTCAAGCTTCTAATAATCAAAGAACCCTTTTCGGTGCTACCCAGAACCACCTTCAAAAGGGTCTATGTAGAACCATATATAACACATACTCCAACAATCTGAAGAGCCGTTTCACCATGCAGAGAACCATTTATGCATGCAAATGAGTAAAGAGCGTTTTGTAATTTGTTGTGCAATGTGTGCCAGTTTATGAGAAGCGAGAAACATCTGTGAGACAGTGTGTGCTTGAGAGTAATAGCGCACTTGTTTTCAGTTTATTTCACATCTTATTTAAAATGCTGTAAGTCAGTCACAATTCCAGATGGCTAGCGTTTTCAAGTTGCCTGAACTCCTTGAGCTGTTCTCATTACCTTTCGTAACGGAAAAAGCAAATAAATGGATGCTGCTACGGTGGTAGTGTGATTTTAATGTTTGTTGATAAACAATTAACCCACGCAATGATACATAACAAAGAGGTGTCCAGTCTTATCATCAAAGATCCATAGGGCCATGTACATAGACAGCCAACCTATTTATTAGTCATACTCAATAAAGTATTGATGCTTCACTATTAGGGCCAGTTTTAATTTCTTTTTGTTTGTGGAGAATTGTTCTTCTAAAAACTCCTCAGAGTTACATTCCATCCTCCCTTCATCCTTTAGAATTCAACTGGCTGTTTTTGTTACTGTCCCTTCAAGACGGATCTATGTAAATGATCTGGGTTTTAATTGGCTACCTTGTATTGTTTCTTATTCAAAAAGCAGTGCAGGTTGAAACAGTCCTTATAATATCACATAATGGGCGGAGCTTAACAGTTATGTAATATGTGTTTATATGTAAATGACATCATAAAAACAGTCCAATCAAAACAGCTTTTTTAAAAAAAAGAGTTTAATGTAGCTTACGTAAACACGATTCCAGTGTACCATTCACTCCCCTGTTTGTACAGTCTATGTATGGAAACTAAGCTGCACGTTTTGAATCCATTGTTTTTGTGATGTCACCAAAAAGAACACATTCGTATATATTCCCCTAATCAGACTACTGCAGTTTGGCTCCACCTCCTCAGCCTTTTCATTTACTTCATTGGGAATTAGTCATAGTACAGTGCATTTATCAGTTTAAATGACGGCCGTGTAAGAGATCTACTAAAGCTTGCATGTTAACTAGCTAGCCATCCAGCCGTGTAACACGACATTGTACCTCAAGAAGTAAATTTCCATCACGTCCAATGCAAGAGGTTGAAGAACTAGTGCTGCATCAACGAAGCTTTGTGATCTCGCCAATCAGTCCCAGTTAGATCATTTAATGGCAGGAAGCCAGACCAGGAAATGTGAAACAGCTCATGGCAAGCAACCTTCACTGCCCCCTCATGGCAAAAATCCATGTTCAGCAGAAAACGAAACAAGTAACATAAATAGCAGCCAAATAAAACTTAACGTAAGTGTTGCTTTCCATCGCTGGAGTCACTTGAAGTTTCTTCAAGATTGGTAAGAAAAAAAGAAGGAGGGAGAACTGTGCATTTTCTGGTGATATGTTGCCCTCTATTGTGTGGAGTATGAATTTGACAGGTTGCATAGCCCTACACATTGCTCCTTTAATTCTATGAGGTGAAGAGACATCGAAAGTTGCCAGGTAAAAATTAATTATAATTCTGTTTTTCGTACATGATATGAAACACATAAGTGCTAAAGATCTCAGAGAGACCATTAACATACACAAAGCATACAGAATATGGGCCCTTTAAAAAGGAAGGATATATGTTTTTTTTCATGACATGGAGCCTTTAAAATGTGTGTGGCTATTTGATAACATCTCATTCACCCATGACCTAAACTGAATTGATCCAAAAGTTAATCCTAATCTTGGACTAATGAGAATTGAAACAGTGAATCACCCCTCTCAAACATAAGCCATAACATTTCAGTTTGGTCCAATACCAGGCCTTATCCATGTCCATGAAACCAGCCCAGTCATGCAGACTACAAAACGCCATGACAGTGGTAGGTTTTGCATTCGTCCTTTTGCCCTCTAATAGTGGAGAGAACAAATTGATTGCACTTGACTTTAAAGCGGTTCTTATTCATTGGCTTTGTTTCCATTGCCTCGCGGACACTCTCAGGAGAACCATAGTGTCAGATTGACATGGCAGAACAGCTGAAACAATAGAACATCTTTGTTTCAGGGAGATTGGAAAAGTAGCAGCGTATTTAATGTGGTATTCAAAAAGCAGAATTCGCATAATCTCTGCCTTGAGGGAGTGAATAAAAGTGGCTTTAATAGTCCTCGCCACTCCTGGACCGTTTGCATTTCGCCACTTTAAACTGAATTTTGACTATGCAACAGTAATTTTCCCCAGGACAGTGTGAATGACAGCTTGACAACTGGATTGTAATTATACTGCAGGCAAGGCTGGAACTTTGCAGCACTCTGGGACGCCAGACAATGTAATCTGAAAATGCAGCAGATAGACCAGAGCAATTTGTCTTGCGCTATGTGAGGATGCGTTATCTTGGATGTTTTTTTTTTCGGGTCCCAGAATTGCGTTAATAGATACATCCTCTGTGAGAGAAGGAGAGTCGTGACTTCCATACTAATGTGGAAAACCGTCTATCAAATTATTTATTTATTATTTAGTTCATGCTGATCTTGATTTCATGAACAGATCTCCATCTAGTGGACAAACAAACACATGACACAACTCTGGCAGCTCTCATTCTTTCAGACCAAAGCCTCATGTTTCCGTGTGATACACATGCAAACGCCTGCAGCTGAACCTCCAGTATTCCTCTGCTTCTCTGGATTTACACCCTGCCGTGTGTCCAGAACCATTAATGTTCTCATATTAGCCTCTGGATTTATAAGAGTTACACACGTACAAACATACAAACATACATCTACATAGACTGGGACATACACAGACAGACAGACGGAGAAACAGACAGTGAACCAGGATGATAGATAGTCTGATGTTTAGACTGACTGTCAGACAGACAGACAGAGACAGACAGACAGACAGAGACAGACAGACAGACAGACAGACAGAGACAGACAGACAATGTTAGACAGACAAAAAAGACAGATAGACAAAAAGACTGCAAGACAGAAAGATGGATAAAGAAATAAGCAAATGACAGACAGATAGACAAACAAATATAGATACATGGACTGCAAGACAGACATATGGACAGACAGATAGATAGATACACAGACAGACAGACTGACTGACTGACAAACAGAAGGACGTATGGATTGTAAGACAGAGAAGGGTAGATAGATAGAGAGATCTCAGTTCCGCAATAGTGTGATGCTCTATTCTTAAGATGTTACACTCTATACTCAATGCTCTCTATATAGAGGCCAGTAAAAGCAGCCCATATTTCACAATAATTTTTTTTCTTTTCCTCATTTTTAAAATTGCATTATTTAGAAAAGAAATAGTATGTTTTTGTTTGTTGTTGTTGTTGTTGTTGTTACATATTACAATTGTCGCATATGTATATTTAACAGTTTAAACAAGTACAGCAACAAATCCAGGACACTCATGAAATAATTTATTAATTTCGGAGAAAACATGGAAAACATGGAAATACTCCATGAAATCCTTAAATGTTTGCATAACGGAATATGCTACAGATTCCTGTGGACACTATGAAAATAATTAGACTTATTAAGAAATGATACTGCCAACTCGACATCATCGACAGTACAGGAACATCTGACTATGAAGCAATAGAAAACCCTCATCAAACACCTGCTTTCTTCTGTTGGAATTTTTGTCCAAAGCGGTACCACCTTCAGAGACTTTTAAACACACGGAATCAATATAACGACGTACAATTTTTCGAAAAGATTTTTTTAAAGCTAGAGGTGAGTATTAAGCAACTTCATAACAAAGACTTGTGCTGATAATAAACAGCAATAAGTGAAGGGATCGCTTATATGACTAGTATACAAACCTACACTAAATATTTCTAAGGATTAAAACATTCAATTACAGTCCAAACACGCTAATATTTTGACAAGACTTTTACGGAACACAGTAGCTTGTCTTGTTCCAGCGCGCGATCTATGGCCAGGTCCTTACAGCTCACAATAATAAATAGATTTGCCTAACTATTTTCTTATCCCAGGTGCTATATATACCATGGTATTATTATATGAAACATAATTTAGTTAAATATTACAGTAAAAATAAAAGCAGTTGCCCGTTGCCTGGATTTTTAGAAGTGGGGAAATGGCATTAAGTAATAAGACCCGGAAGCGGCGCCGTCAAAAATTGACCTATCAAAAGCACCCTCTGGCGCATGCGCCGTTTCTCTTGTTTCACATGTGTGACAGTTTAGTCTTCCTTTAGCCTAAAAGCAGCTTCAGCAGGTTATAAGTCTTGTGTTTGTATATAGGGTATGTAATAACACGATATGATGGATTCGCTATAAAACTGTCTGGTCAATAAAAGACTGTTCTTTCTTATCTCGGAGAGATTCCTTCGGGAGTTCAGTGAACGGTAAGCCATTTTGTCTTTCGGAAAGCCGACTGGCTGACTCCGTGAATGACCGCAGTGACCACAGTAAGGGTTGTCCGGGCTGAATTAATGTCGTAAATGCTTGCAGCAAAACAACTCAAGAGTATGATCTCCTGTGGTCAGAGTAGGCTCGCTTGTGTATTGAGAAGTGGACTGTAATCGCGTAAACTAACCCAAACGTCTTGTCCTTTTCCAGTCATGTCCAATTTGTCCAGTTACGCGGTGCGCATGGCGCGCCTTAGCGCGCGCATCTTTGGAGATGTGGTGCGCCCCACGGATTCCAAGTCCATGAAGGTGGTGCAGTTGTTTAAGGAGCCTCCTTTGGCCCAGAAGAAAGAGGTGTACGAATGGTACCCCGAGCACAAAATCTACTATTCCTTAACCCAGAGGCTCCGGTACATGGGACTCTTCAGGTAAACTGTGTGACCCAGAGCTGCGTTACTTTGTGTGGGTTGGTTCTGGAGGCTCACGGGCAATCAAATCATCGAAGTGTTTTGGTGTGAAATCTTTTTTTCTAAAGTCAACTGTTCACGGTGGTGGTGGTGGCCCCCTCACTTTGGTGTATTGCTTGAACAGTTTGAGTTAGTCAGTTTTGGTCTAAAGGATACTTTAAACATTTATTTAGTCATGGTGGAGGAATACAAGAAGAATGTTCTAAAGCAAAAAGTCACAAAGTAAAACTTCTTTTGTTCATATTTGTCACTATTGAACTTTAATCACATTACATTTAGAAACACAGAAGACATATGCCGGTTTACTGATTGCTTTGTATTTAATAAACTGGCTGTACACTGTAGATATCAGGACCTCTGATTCCCATCACCACTGCTATAAAGAAATCTGATATATTTACTTTCTTTTGGATGTGAACGTTTTACATGAGACAGTGAATTATACAGACATACAAATAAAAAAAATCAGTTTTCCCATTCAGCATTTTAGTACTTTATCTGTTTTATATAGAAGGTTTTTGTTAAATATATGTATAATTTAGTTGTTAAAATGTAAACAACATCTTTCAGAGTGTTTTGATATTTCGTGCTTCATTTGGAGAGAAACTTACAGATGCAGATTTCTTTTGATGTCTGTGACACAAATGTATCTAGAATACCAATCATTAGCCCAAACGTTTATCAAGTTCTAATATAATACAATGATTAAATCCTTCAAATCTGAAAAAGCAAGTTTTCTTTGGGAGCTATTTTGCCTTACAGTACCCTGCATATACCTCCCTGTTAGAATGGGTTTGAAAGAAACATAATTTGGACCAAAAACTACTATAAAACCATGCGTCCATATTGATAACTATTTAATGTAATACTTTCTGTGGCAAAGCTTTTACAGCAGGGGTGCATAACTTTACTGAAGGGCCCAGCATGGTTTGGTAATTCCCCTACTCAAACACACACGGTAAACCTGGTAATTAACAGAGCAGGTAAATTAGGTGTGTTAGTGCTGTGAAATCACTAAACAGTGCTAGGCCCTGGCCCTAATGATGGAGCCGTGCACAGCCCTGTTTTAGAGGCTCTTTGATGTCTGGTTCCTTATGAAAAATCCCGATGAAGCATTTCACACTGAGCCACTCTGACTGATATTGCTTACGTATTAGCTTAATAATGTTTACGTTTTGAAAAATTTGTGTAATTCCCCTTTAATAGGGGTTAATCAGGTGCGCTATGCACTACGGTGTGCACAGCTGGGTGCCTCGAAGGCCAGGTTTGGCAGAACTGTGTGAGTGAGTGATGTCTTACTGATTTGTTCTTGTTGGTGTAGAGATGAGCACCAGGATTTCAAGGAGGAAATGCGCCGCCTCAGGAAGCTGCGTGGAAAAGGAAAGCCCAAGAAAGGAGAAGGAAAAAGAGCCACTAAGAAGAAGTAGACAAAACGGCGCTCTACACCAGGACCTGTTTGTGGAAATATGCTTCAGGACCCTTAAAGATGAACTCCTGGATATGAATGTGGATCACGATATGTCCGTTTTGAAAGCAGTGACTGTCGCAGAGCTGTTGAGGAAATGTGCAGAACTCAAGGAGAACGTTATCCTCGTTGTGGGTTAACGTTGAATTAAATGTTAATTTCTGTGTAAGTCTGTGGGAGTTAATTTGCTGTTTATCTGTGGGAAGAAAATCTTCACTTGCATGTTCTGTATGTAAACGGTCTTGGGGTTGTTTTAATCCCAGTAAAATGCTGGACCTGATATCAGACGGAAACAAGGCCAGATCCCTACATTTCGATGCTCATATTAAGTGTAGTGCTTCAATTGGAAATGGCTCTTTTTAAAGCCTTTTTTAGGGGTGAATATCAGATGTAGGGCAGGATGGTATGAATTTTTCTTACTGCTGTGATAATGTATCCCTGCTGTTTGCCAGTTTAACATTAGTCCCCCCACCATCCACTGTCATGCCACTGTTTAACAAAAGAACAGACACTGTTGGCTGTGAATTCTGGCTACCCAGCAGAATCTAACTCTCATGGAAGTATACAGACACTACGTTACACTTGCTGGTTAATTCTTACTTTTCGAAAACGGCACAAGAGTCTCACAGTGATGATGGTAATGAGCTCAACACAGTACATGTCGTTACCACAGTGTTGCAGTACAGCAGTTATTGACACAGTCCTAATCAGATGTATCTGCAATTGCCCTTTTATTTTTCCCTCTGAGGTTTTCTTGTAAAATTGTATGGACTGAAAACAAGCCTTAACTTCTCTTTGCATTAAACAAACTGCTTTTAGGTCTGTTACATGTAGATGAGCTCTGTACTCACTGTCTGCCATACATTTCCAAAAATTTCAAAATGCAGTCTAGACTGAAGCGTTTCACATAACTTAGTATAAATGCAGAGGGCTGTGTTTACAGACTGTAGTAGACAAAGGAGACATGTCATGGTGGTGCTGGTAGTATTAAGAACATCTTTTACCAGCCAGCCATTTTTTAATTTGCACCATATAGTCGCACCATATAAGCGAGCAATAAACCCCACAGAGGATTTACAGTACTGAGTGAGGCCATACAAAACAATGCTTTCTTTGAAAAACAATTATTATAGAAGAAATAAAATTATCCTTGAACTTGAGTCCTAGGTTAGAGAAAGACATGTACAGAGTAACTAGAACTGCAGTGGAACGTCTTAGCACATCTGGCGTCTATCTGCAGAATGACTGATGTCTAAAGCAAAATGATCTGAGAAGTCACACAGCAGTGCAGATGCTCTCACCAGCATAATAAAAAAGACAAACATAAAATGAATTAGGAACTGTTTCTAAGTAGTTGCTCAGAAACAGTCCTTATTTAGCATGAAGGTCATTGAGAAAGAAACTAGAGAGACACCGGTCTTCAGGTGAGGAGAAAGTTGAGTCTAGGGTATAAAAGCCCCATCAGTTTCTGTCGGTCCATCTCTAGGCAGTTACCAATCTCCTGAACCTACAGATTATGTAGGCTGTAATCACTGTCTAACTCAGACTGGACCTAATTAGCACTTTTCATGCTACAACAAGAGCAGGCCTAACTGGTAATAATCGCAAGACAGCAGCACATGAACAGGACCTACAAGTACAAAAGAGAAGCAAACCATTCTGCAGATTTTGGCTGGTGGTCTTCTAGTAATGATCAAATGTCCCCCAAAGCCATATTTAAATCCTACTATAACAACGCTGGATGAATGTTGGATGGGTTTAGATTCAGTTGACTTTAGATGGGGATTCTCAGCAGACTATTTGTGTCCAGGTCTCAGTCTGGATTTAGACTTACATCAGGTGATCCTAACTGTAACACTAGTATAGTGGGTAACGTTAACGCCCTTCAAGCAGCAGGAGGAGGTTCAGTTCCAAGGCAAGCACGCCACACTGTCCCAGTAAGAGTTCATGTGTAAGGCTCCTAACACTACATTCCCCCTCCACTGCGTCACGATTAAACTGTAAGTCATTCTGGGTCTGAACATCTGCCAAATGCCATGTCTGTAAATGACTTCCAGCATGTTCAGAAACTGGCCACTGCTGATTTTCTTCTTCACCAAGATGCTACATTCGGTGTCGGAAGTGGGATAGCAGCCTGGAGAGGAATGGCGCTTCTACAAACTCAAGGCAAGGCTTGACAGCAAAGCTCCATTGGAGAATAGTGAAAGAGGCGGAAACAGTGAGGCCTGGATGGCAGCCAGTGGTGAAGATGCCTTGACGGCAACTGGCTGTGAGGCCGCCTGGATGATGTATGGGTTGCATGTGTTTTATTGTGTAGGGCTGTGGATTAATTAGTGTCTGAGTGGAATATGGAATAAAGATGTATGGCTAGAAAGGACCTGCCTTCTATCCCAGCCAACTGGACAGTTTCCCTTGCTGTCTGTTTAATGTAAAAGTATTTGCCAGCATGTCCAATGTTAGTCTTGGTCAATCTTGTCAAATGACATATCATTTAACTGAGTTAACTAATATTTAAAATGCCTTCTCTTTTTTTGACCATATAGGGGTCGAGCACATTTTTTTTAACTTGAGTAAGAGTTCAAAATGCTGGTAGTTGAGATAATTCATCACTACAAAAGCTGAGGCGACTTTCTGATGGAAGGAGAATGTAAAAGAGGAGAAAAGGCTTCTCTAATAAACAATTATTAGAAACAAAAACAATGGGTTTTTTTTTTTTTGGGGGTGTGTTTTTGTTTTTTGTTTTTGTTTTTTTTACTAGGGTCGATCCCAAAAGATTGATTTTTTGACTTCAGGACGTCTTCTAAGAGTCAACTGAAAAAGTCAAAAACTAATCTGGCTGATATGAAACTGTAGCCTCTTAGAAACTTTAAAAAAATTATCTTCCCTTTTCAAAGAACTCTGACTACAGTCATGACTTTCTCAGTGTACTTTTCTTCTCGCCTCACATTGTGTAACATAATAATAATCCAGCTACTTAAAGTTCATCCATTTAGTCTAGGATGGTTTAACTGTTGCATCCCTTTATCAACGGGTCTGGCGCTCTCTTGGTTAAAATCAATTGGAGTTAACGAGTCGGTTCCAATGATTCCTGCCGGTAGAGTAGAGGGCAGAAAACCTGGAGTTGTGCATTACTATCCATGTCTTGATGCTACAGTATCCCACTATTCTGCTTGCTAAAGGTTAGCCCCACTGATGTATGCCCCTCCTCCTCCCTTTTACCAGTCTAGAAGAAGCTTTGCAAGTGCAGCATCAGACCTTTACTTTACAAGAGTGTTTCCAGCATTGGAACCAATGTTAACTCCTGTTTTACTTCTATTTATGTCACTTTTTTTTTTTGCTTCTGAAAGTGGATTCTTGCCAAGAGCTTCAATCATCATTACTCTTCCTTTTATTGGCTACATGTGCCTAAATAATAACCTGGATTAGAACCCTCAGCATGATTGTGACTGTGTCCAAAATGGACGGAAGCTTCCTGTGCTGTCTAGTAAATCTAGATGTCCTATACGTCAGTGCTTTTGCTTTATGTTGTTATTTTCTAACTGCATCAGTACTGACACAGAATTCTATGGGATATTTACATCAGTAAGATGCATCTACACTGTCTTTGTAGAACCGCCTTATGGAGAAATTTTAGCAGAGAGCGTTTTATGCAATCATTAGATTCAGATATGACTGGGTGACTTCTTACCTCAGAATACTGTAAGAGTACACAGTATTTATAACAACACATGTGACCAAATGGTTGGTGTACTAGTTCACAGATGGTGTACTACTTCAGTCTGATGTTCTAGTATACAGGGAGATGTATCTTCATGGTGTACTGCATCCCAACATGCACCATGGCTTCATCAGCTCTTAGTCTGCTTCAGCCAAAGAAGATGTTTGTGGATAACACTGGGGAGCAAAACACAGAGTATAAATGTGGGTGCATTGATTGTAGTGGGATATGTTTTCATCAAAATAAGCCTCAGAAAGTTAAAATATGCCAGTCTGACAATTAATAAAAGAACAACTCGATTTAGAGGTTCAGTTTTAGAGTGAAATAGCTGGAGTAGCTAACAGCTAGGCTAAATCTATTTTAAGCGTACTGAGCAGTTATTAGCAGCAACTAGCTCTAAACAGTGGATACAGGAATAACAGCTCTGAGGTAAATGTGAGGTAACTGGTCATGTGACTGTATTAGTATACTACACTGTAGGTCAGAACTTGTTACTCTACTGCATGCTACACACAGGGGGC